>JAFBJR010000123.1:2294720-2447202 GCA_016785285.1 Brachirus orientalis
ACATGCTGTGTGTATATATATTCACATATAGTAGTTGTTCACAGCTGATTGATGCAAATATGTCTATATTGTATTAGTGTACAGTTATTTCTCTCTGTGTGTGTGTCACAGATATCCCCGTCACCTCTTTTATTCAGCATGTTGATTTTGTTCTGATGCAGTGCAGTTGACTTTGATATGTTCACTGTGCTGAGACATGTGCAGGCAGAATGAGAAGCAGCTGATCACCGATGCTGGAGCAGCTGCTGGTACAGATACTGAGGCAACGTAAGTAGAGTCTGGAATCAACAAGGTGCGCGTGAGTACATCACAACGTCACAACACCATCACATTCCAGTATGCCTTTTTTTGTGTTTTCCTTTATGAGTAAAAATCAATCAATTAAGTAATTAATTATGAATTAATTAAAATTAATATTTAAAGACATAATCAACATCACAATCCCAAATTTCTTGTTTTGTTTTGTTTTGTTTTTAAGGAAATCAAACTAAGCTTTGTATGCTTATGAAGGTTGTGCAGTGTTTTTAAATGCATGAAACACGTACCAAATGTACAACATTTACTCATCTTAAACCTTCAACCTTTATTAGATATTACACAGAGTGAATGGGGTGTAAAACATCTTTCAGTAAAAGTTATAACATTATTTGCAGTGTAATGATTTGGACAAAACCAGCATATTTTCTATGCAGTGTATGAAGACAAGTCTGTGTACTGTAAATTTTCTGAGCCCCACAAATATTCTCATTTTGCCTATGTAAATCCTAAGCCATGACATTATTTGTCCAATCTATCTTCTATATAATTGGTCTAAATAGATTGAGTTGATCATGATTTGACTGTCTCTTTCTGCCTATTTTGTAGCCGTTCTCTTACTAAAGCTTCCAGAGAAAACAGGTGACTGTCTGAGTCCTCGGGCAAAACTGTTCTCACAGCATCAGCGAGCTGAAAAAGGTATTCTGAATTTTGCCCACTTGGACCTGCAGAGCTAACGATTTGCTTGGCTATCTCCTCCAGTGGGGCGGGACCGAGGTAGTCCGGATTATCCCGAGAGCCGATGTAGAGCAGCGTCTGGTCGGGGGGAGGTGTGAGAGGTGGACGGGGGTGAAAGGTCACCGTGATGACCTGGTAACCACCTTTTTCTCGGTAGTCGAGGTAGTTCTTTACTTCTTGCTCTTGGCCTGTTGGCAGCTTATAGGCAATGCCCCAAACACATGCCTGTAAAACAAAGTTAAAGAACAATGAACAGAGTAATAAAATGTATACTCACAGTAATTAAAATGAAGTTAATCTTGGTTATTAGACCATAATAACCAAGATCAAATGCACTGTGCATGTGTATATACAGTATGTGTATAAGTATACACACTCAGCAGGCACTTCTTTAGGTATACCTGTTTAACAAGTTGTAAATGCAAATATCTAATAAGCTAATCACATGGCAGCAACTCAATACCTTAAGGCATGTAGACATAGTCAACACGACCTGATGAAGTCCAAACTGAGCATCAGCAGGAGGAAGAAAGGTGATTTAAGTGCCTTTGAATGTACTCAGATGGTGGTGAAATACTCAGACACAGTGGTCTGAGTATTTCAGAAACTGCTGATCTACTGGGATTTTCGAGCTCAACTATCTCTAGGGTTTACAGAGAATAGTCCTAAAAAGGGAAGCTGTCCGGTGAGCAGCAGTTCTCTGGAAAGAAACTGTGTGTTGATGCCAGAGGTCAGAGGAGAATGGCCAGACTAGTTAAAAAATGACAGGAAGGCAACAGGAATTAAGGCCTTATCCATACAGACACAGAGCTTTACCAGATCTTTGTCCTTTTAAAAAAAAAGTTTTTCGTTCACAGTGCATTGTTTTAAGAAATGTCTTCATCCACATGAAACCCCCAAAAGTGAATGCAAGCGCAAAAGTGAGGTGAGCATATTGGTTGTACTGGCTGAAAATCATGAAAACAGAAGGGTAGCTTTTTGAGATTTTACTACTCTGGCACCTATTTTCCAAAAATAGTGGTTCCATGTGAATAAAAACCCAATATGATAAAAAAAAAAACTCTAACATGTTCTCCTGAACTCGTTTTAGTGTATACCATTTAAATAACTGTTAATCGTTGAATAACCGTTAACTCATTACAACCAAGATATGTAGAAGACATGTCATCATGAAAGCACATCACACTGGACCGTGAAGCAAATGTGCTACAGCAGCAGAAGACCACACCTGACACATAAAACCTAAAGAAGTGGCCAGTAAGCATACATCATGTTCTTGACTAAGCAATTTTTTAGTTAAAATCAATCAACAAATTAAGAAATGTATCATTCCAATAATTGCATTATTGTACTCCATATACTGCTGATTTTTCTCCAGTGTAAAATGTCTGTTAACTTACAGAAACATAGTAAATAAAGACAAACACAGCAATAAATTTGCAGCTTTTCTCAGTGGGTTGCAGGAACACAAAAGACATAAAGACTGCTCATTTAGCCATTCCAATATTTTTAAACTGATGATTCAGTTTCTCTGACACAATATTTAATAATCAATTACAGATTTATTAAGGAAATATATTAAATCTATATATGAAATGTATATGTAGCTTTTCTTTCCTTTATATAATTATAAACTAAAAAATTATTAAAAATATAAAAAATATTAATTTTTTTAGCTATAAATATAACACATCCAATCACCTCATGGTACACTCTTATAGGCTTGTTACTCAAACAATACAATAATCACAAGATATATATATACAACAATACACACATACACGGAATATAACAACCAAAAAAACATTATTTGCAGCTCTACTAAAATGTGGTATACGTTTCTGGAAAGCATTGTCCTACCTCTGGATCCTCCACCAGTGTTACAACACGGCCAGGCTGTAAAAACAGGGAAACAGAATCAAAACAAAGGCAAAAACAGTAACAGCGAAGTTGATCAAACAAGAAAAACAGGTAGAAAGAGTATTCTGTAAAACCAGAGAAGAGACAGTGCCAAGATAAGTGGAGACATATTAAGCATGGTGAAACAGCAGGAGTTGCGCCAAAGACCTTGAAGGCGAATAATTAAGAGAATATAAATAAGACAACCTAACTTATTACTTGGCTTCAAAAGTAATAAGTTACACTACATGTTATGTTACCACAATGATGTTGTAAATACAGTTCTTAAAGCAGAGGTCTCAAACACAAATCACTCACATAAGGCTCCCTAATCAATTTCAAGCAGCCCGCCACTTAATATCAAGATCAAATAATTATTTCTGTATAGTTTGTTTTATTAATTGATTAATTTTGCATCATAAATTTTGCAGTGTATTATTGATTTATGTATTATTTATTACTGTTCCATATGAAAACACTTTTATTTTAAAATCACGTGAAATATCATTAGAAATATTATTATTTCAATGTCCTTATCTCAAAAAAGTTGGACTTTTTTGTCACTTGACTGGCCTCCTACTGACCAAACTTGACACAAAAAAAGAAGTAATGTAGGAATACGCAGTAACTCAGCATTGCTTAGTAATTGTAACGTTAGAACTGTTTTGTAAATTGTCAACGCGGTACTCAGTAATGGGAATGACAGAAAGCGGTGTTGTAGTTACATCGAATTAAGCTGCTCCATGTGGTTAAACCCTGATGGAGTGAGCTAATCTCCCTGTTACTATGCTGCATATGTCCATACTGCCTTTACCCCAAAAAATATAAATATATGTCATTGTATTACAACGTCCGACGTATCCTTAAGAATCTAGAACTCATTTAGAACAGGAAATAACAGTGTTAGAGGAGCTCGTTCACACACGTTTTTCCTCTGTAAGTCACCGCAACACTGAGCTCCACAGTCCCACACTCAGGACACATCACTGCAGCTGCTCATGTGTTCAGGCGCTGGTCCACTCACCTTCCCCGGTACTCCCCGGTGGTCCGTGCTTCCCTGCCAGAAACGACGGCTGAAGCCTTTAATGTAGCCCACTTTCTTCTCCTCGAAAGGAAAGTCAACTTTCCATATCAGAGAGCCGTAGCCGAAGACCCACATGACCGGACTTTAAGCTAAGAGGAGAGACGGTAAAGGACGGCGGCGCCGAACTGTCATCTGACTGACAGTTAGTGAGCTTAGTTACATTAAAATAACAGCTACTCCCATGTTTACACTAACACTGTGCAGGGTGGTGTTCGCCGGAAGTGATACTATAACATGATTTAGTGGTAATGCATTCATTCCACTACGAAATCGTTCAGTCATCGTGATTGCGTCAGCACGTAAACTTCCGGCCAACAGCTTTCAGTATAATATAAAGAGAGAGATTTTGTATTTACATATTTTTATAAACGTTTGTTAAAGGTTGGGTTACTGGCAAGCTCAAATATTTTTCCTTTCTATACAGATGTTTTATTTTATATTATTTTTTTATATAGAATAAGAAAAAAACACAAAGTCATAGTTATTTATTACATACATAAAGATCAAAGGTATCATCACAAAAAAAGGACAAGTCTTGGAGCCCCATCATTCCAGACTACAGTTGTTGTCCGTGTGCAGACAGTGTTTCACATATTTATTAGACCACTACCCCAATGTAAGGTTAATGCCACAGCTGCCCTAAATGTCGGTAACTATGTGAATATTTTTTTATGTTTCTGTAATAGTTAGTACACCAGTAAGTAGAAGCTCTTTAACCAAAATGATCACATTACTTTACACATCGCATTATTATTTCTTGATTAAGATGTCAAATAATTGCATTCCTGAACAGAAACAAATTGTTTTAGTGGTTATGTTTGATTCACTTATCAGAAAAAGCCCAATGAGCAGGCTGAAATTTGGGTATATACTGTATGTATTATATTGTGTTTTCTTTATTTTCTTTTCTCTTTGAACTTCAAAGTAATGTAATTCCTATGTCTTTTTTTTTTTTTTAAATATATATATATATATATATAACTCCCCTGTCTCCTGTCTGCTACAACGATTTCATGTGAGATGCTCATGTAACAGTTGTCACACCTCCATAGATATTCTCACCTCTTGGGTTTCAGTGTGTATTATATTGTGTTTTCTTTATTTTCTTTTCTCTTTGAACTTGAAAGTAATGTAATTCCTATGTCTTTTTTTTTTTTTTTAAATATATATATATATATATATATAACTCCTGTCTCCTGTCTGCTACAACGATTTCATGTGAGATGCTCATGTAACAGTTGTCACACCTCCATAGATATTCTCACCTCTTGGGTTTCAGTGTAAACCAGGGAAGCCATACATGTTCTTTCCATCCACTAGGATTTTGAGCCATTAAAAGTCTCATTTAAAGCTTTTCTCCTAATGAGCTAAATTATGTATTAATTAACCAAAGCTCCCATATCTTCTTATACCTCTGATATGCAGCCATTAACTGACTTTCATTGAATGTCTAATTGTGTTTTTGTGTTTTGGTCAGATAATGCAGGGGATATGGGTTCCCATCTGGACACCAGGGGGTGCTGAGTTTCTGTTTCCCCACTGCACAGTAGATCACTGTGTGCTCTCCCAAATAACAACCCCTTCATTAATGCCGTGCAGTGAGCACTGATTCTGATCCAACTGAAGTGGACAGCAACAGTCTGGCCTGTAATGTCAGCTCCGTGAGCGGCAACCATCGTCATTCTTCTGCCTCTGAGAGGAGAGCTGGAGAGCTGAGGCTGAAATCCACAGCTAGACTGGAAAATGATGCTGAGGAGGGAACATCAGCCATGAAGGTACCATTGTTTGACACATCCAAACCTGACCTGACCTGCTGCAGTGGAGCTGGTAACTGACAGCAGAAGGTCAGCTGTCAGGTGAGAATGTTTGCAAAGGTGTACAGGAAAATGATTGTTCCTGTAATTTAGGCCAAGGTTTTAAGGCAGTTTTAACTAGTTTATGTTGAAGATAATGAGCAATTCAAGACACACTCTAAATATCTTAACTCTAATGTACACGTAATTGCTATCACATTCATATGTGGACCAACATTGTGTTGTTTTCCAATCTTTCTGACATACAGTTTATTAGAAAGATAAACAATGCAGACATGTAGGGAAAATCTAAACTGTTTCCCTGTTTATCTTTATAATGAATACAATGTTTAATTTGCTCTGCTCATGCAGTATTTGTCCATTAGCTATGTGTATTCAGCAATCTTGTTAACTCTTGTTTGGAAGATGGTAAACAAAGATGTTGCAGTAAATATGGAAATAACACAAAGTGAATATGATGTTTAAAGCATTTTAATTTCAATATCAACCGCACACAATTCAATTACTTCAAAAAGTTAAATCTATCTTTGCTTGTGGTGGAGTCCAAAAGTGTTCTGTGTTTGCACGATAAACTAAATCAAATAAGTCATAAATCTGAAAAGCCTTCACTCATGCTGATGTACAGGTGGCTTAGCTCTCGCTACTTTCACCATCTGTGTTTTCTCTCCCCGATCTCTACTCTGTTCCATTAGATTCACTTTATCCTCATAGGCCCTCTTCCTCCCTGGTAAGCACATACTTTTATTTTCCATTTCTTTTCCCCTGTGCTCCACCTCTCTTTATGTGCCGTTGTAAACCTTCTTTTTCCTCCTTCTCCCGAACGCTTCCATTTATTCATTAGAGAGGTGACCAAGATAGAGCTTTGCTTCAACATTTAGGTTTAGTTTTTTCATTTGTTTTGGCATCCTTCTATTTATAAATGTCGACATTTTATTCATGACACATGAACATTGTTTAAGATTATATGGAAAGATCATAGATCTAGTATTTAATTTTATATATATGTATTTACAGTATAACCAGTTTATAGTCATAATTTAAGTGTCTGGAAGTGTTGTATACAAGCACTAGATATTTTGGTTAAAACAATTAGTATCCCCATTTTTGTGAATTTCCACTGTAGAAGGAAGTAGCAAAGGGTATCAGAGTGGGACCCCTGGAGTCAACAATTTTGTTCCATCATGTTTGTACAGTAGCCCAGAATGGGCAAATCAAACACTGCTTTAAGCAGGGATTTTGGTGTTTTGATGCCACCTGAGGGCCACCGTAGTTTCCACTTGGATGAGGAGTCTGAGGCCAAAGATATTCAACTGGTCAAATCATGCTCCTCTGCCACTAGATACCACTGCCCATGTAATAAATAGACTTATTCAACGTTAACGAATGCACAAAAGTGAAAGGCGGGTACCCCTTGGATAGGTTGCCAGTCCATCAGTCCATCACAGGACAAACATACACAGACTATCCTCAAATTCACACCAATGATCAATTTAGAGTGGCCAATTAACCTTTTTAATTAAAGTACCCAGAGAAAATCCACAGGCACATGGAGAGAACATACAAACATCACACAGAATGGCCCATGGTCAAACTAGAATCCAATTTGGTGACCGTGAGGCAACAATGGTAGCCCTCCCCCAACCCTATGAGAGTAAAATAATAAACTGCTGCAGTGTTGTGGTAAAATGGGTTATCCCTGTTTGCCAGTAGTGTCTGCTCTGAGTCGATTATCTTGTGGGGGGGGGTTATTCCCTTTAACCATTGAATCAGTAAATGGAGCAACATTAAGGACTTATATTTTTGTCATTCAACGATTGAAGTCTATTCGAGTGGTTCTATTCGACACTATAAATCTTCAGTCAATTCATCCCCTGTTAGTGCCCGTCCAGTATAGTGTGCAACATGTACTGCTGTGGTTGTTTGGCTTTTCTTTTGAGTCCTACCTTACAAAATGCTCGCAAGATTTCTTCCTCTTTGACCTGCTATTTTGACTTTAGCTTTGAAAAGCATTTTCCTCAGTTGGTGGAACTTCCATTTGCTTGTCAGCCACCTGACTAACTCCTTGGAGTTAGTTGTTCTTTTGCAGCGAGCAAGGTCTATACAAAGCCCATCTAAAGGTCTCCTACATATTGACTCATTCTTGCTACACACACAAAAAAAGCTGTTGAACCTGTGTCGGTCTCAGCAGCTATGGTGAAGAATTGGCCAGCTGAGCAATAAAGGTCCGCTACGTGTGGAGAGCTGAGCAGAGTGGGCCATTTTGGGCTCAGACTGTTTGATCCTGAACTACTCATATGACTCCTTTGATTTCTCTCAGGAGGCTCACAAACAGACTTTGTAAAAAAAGCAGCCACATTTATCACTGCTGCTGCACTTGCACAAAAAAAAACAAAAAAAAAACGTGTCTACATTCTTAAATAACAACTAATTAAGGTTAATATGAACATTATTATCAAGTCAGTGATATCTATTTTGCTTTTCGCACTAACGGTGTAAAAATGTTGGACGTACACAAGCAGTGACACATTACTGATATTTTACTGTCTTTTTAGGTGTTATAATAGGAACGAGTTTTGTGATAAATGCTGCATTCTCATTTGTCTTACTGGCTAATGCCAACTCTTTGGAATCCATGTGATGACAGAGGCTTTAGTTGATGCATATAATCAGAATCAGACGGTAAAGAGAATGTAATTACTTGAGAAAAGTCTTTTAACTGAGATGCTGATAATACTGTGACTGAAGTACAAGTTAAATGGATTTAACATAATGTTTCAGTGTTTGATATCTCATTACATTTTTTCATTTTTAAATTGGGCTTATTAGATCCTTTTAAAAATATTTATTAAGTACGCAATCATCCAAATGTTCTCTCTCCATGTCTTGGGTGATTAGGTACAAAGATGCATATTCCTCACTCAGGACTGACATCACTGAAGGGATATGAGATTTTTTTTACCTTAAATCTGGCTTAAGTCCAGTCACAGTAATGGAAGCTAATACTCTAAGCCTCCTCAAGCTTAACCAAAGTAACCTTATCAGTATGTATGAGAGAAAACCATGAAGTATTATAAGAGAATGATCAGGGTTTTGAATTATCCAGGTCACAGCAAAAATTGTAGTGACCTGTGAGCCATGTGGAATGAAAAATAATAGGACCTTATGGGTAAAAATGCAAAGAAATAGTGGATACAAATTTGGGTAGACTGTATTTTGTAAAACATTTGAATAAAAATCTCGGATATTTGTTCAGTTATTACATTTGAAATGTAAAATACAAAGAGAAAAACATTTCTGCTCTACTTTAAACTGAAGAGCAGGTATACCTGCTTTTTCCCTCTCCATAATTGTCATTTAATATGCTGTATTTTAGCTAAAGTTACCTATAATATTCAGAGAAATGGCTACTCCGGTTAAAAATTAAAGGACTTGGAGTTATGATTATAATTTGGTCCAGTGTAACAGTTTGGTGATTGTTGTTATATATATATATATATAATTATTATTATTTTGAATTTCTCTGTAAAGTGCCTTGAGATTGCATATTTTGTGATTTGGTTCCAAACAAACAAACAAAAACATTTATTTAACTGAACTAATTAGGGCTTTGTTGTCTGGGAAACGTATCCATAGACACCTTAAAACACCACCAGTGACATTCTGTTTGTTACATATATTCAGTGAAATTTGGTTTTAATTGTACACTCTTGTCAGCTTGCAAATGTGAGAGCATTTGTTTTAGAACTATTGTGTATGACCTCGACTTTAATGTGGAGGATAAAGCAGTAGATAACGGATGGATGGAACAAATACCAAACCTTGGGATGTAATGCTGGTGATTCAGTGACATTGATTGAAAAACAGTACTGTATTTAAGGTCAGGATGCTAACATGCTTACATTAAACGTACATACAATTATTTTGAAGTCATACAGTAGAGATTCATATTTTTACCTGATACTACCACTAGACTAGACTAGACTAGACTTAGTGATCCATCTCCACAATGGTGATTTATTTTATTTTTTTTACCTTATGATTATAATTTAAGCATATTTGTACCAAAGTTTTTTGCAGACTCTCAAGTAGATGTTGAGATATTGTAGCCTGACCAAATTGATGGACTGGCAGACCAACACTAGGGAATCTGTAGAGCTCTGCCCTTTTGTGGCTAGAAACTGACCCTCGAAAAGTTTTTTTATTTTTGCAGAAGTCAGCGCTGTGGAGATACAGTAGGTTTTAGATTGGAAGGAGAGCAAGCCTGGGTCTGAGGTGTTTCAGTGCAGAAATGAGCCCAAGCCATAGCTGGCACGGAATCAAAATAGAATTAGGGCCAAAGCGGAGTCATAGCTGAATCAGTTGGTGTTGGTGCCAATCTGGTTGAAGAGCTGCTGAAGAAATGGAGCTGGGATGAAGCCCATGCCAGAGACAAATATGAGCAAAGCTGTAACTGGTGCTCACACTGGAGATGAGTGGGAGTTGATGTCAGAGAGGGAGTCTCGCTTTTTACCGAGAAAGCAGGAGGTGATGACGAAGAAGAAGATGAAGATGAGTGGAGTCTGAGTTGCGTCAGAGTGGAACCAACCAGATAATTGCTGGAGAAGTGCCAGAAAAGAAAAAGCTGCCATAGTCTGTGCTGAAGTCAGAGTGTGTACTGGAGTGGGGGAGGAGGAGTGAGATGAAGAGGTGTAGGAAACTGGGGATTCATTTAAGTGTTCTTTCTCTCTCCATTTTATGCCTTTTCTGATCTTAGAGGTTTAGTGTGTAGGATTTAGTGGCCCCTCTGAGTGTGTATTAGGAATCTGTGGTAGCCTACAGGTAACATAAAAACAAGGCAGGCCCTCTCTCCAGATAATGTTTACTCTGTCCGTTCTTGCCCTCTGTAAAAACACACATGTGCTACCTCCGTAGGCTAATATAAAGGGCTAAATTCTATGATTATTAAAACACAGCGATTATTAATGTCAGATTAATATATCCCACACATAGGATCTTTAAGAATGTGTTGGATTTAGAAATAGTGAGAAGTGTGAAGACAGTGGTGAACAAAATTATGCTGTCAGTGGATATGCTGAACCTAGCAGGTGAAGACCACTGATTTGGTGTGAGGAGAGGGAGTCTGTCACTGTGGCTGGAAACAGAACTTTGTTGATCTTGACAGATTTGGTTCTGGTAACCACAAAAAAAAATAACATTTTACTTTATTTTCTTGCTTAGCATATTGTCATTTACACTTTTTGGCATTCATAGGGAAACTCATTGGTCTTAATTTCAATTTGCCATTTACCTGCCGATACCTAGAACAATTTGTGAGGAGATGGCCACTGGCATCTTGAAGATCCACATCTTAAAGTATGACTGATCTTTCTTTTCCAGAGTAAACTTGTTGAGGTGAATGTCTTAAAGCTCTTTAATGACAGCAAATTATATTTACTTCCAGTTTTACTCTTCATTATATTCCCTTAACCCTTAGATCCTTCTTTTATTCTTTTTACTAATGCATCTCAAGGTCTTTAGATAAATTATTCACTCTTCTCTCTGTGCGCCTCAGCCATGCAAAGAGGAGCATTCACAGTCAAGTATTTATTTTGTGTTCAATATTGGCTTGGTGGATACATTTTTAGTATTCTGTTCCATTATATGTTCTGCATGTGCATGACCCAAACTACTGAACAGCAAGCTCTTATCTTACAGCTTCAGTCTTATCTCTGAAACTGAACCTCTACTGTAGAGGCCATATCTATCCCTATTTATGAGCTACAGCCAACACAGTAAAATTGTAGTGTGTATGAATGCATCTGTGTCCTAAATCCTTATTAAAAAGTGGTCACATAAGTACAGAAAATTATATTGTCATGATTTTTTTTTTTTTAGTTTTTTTTGGTGTGGCTCTATACTAATACTAATAAAATACTGGAAGGAAACAAAATTATATGAAGTGTATAGCTCAGAGTTTGAGTCATACCAGGCATAGACTCTTCTTTTCAAGTTAGTCATCAGTAAAACATTTTCACATCAGGGATTTTAAAGGTTGATTACATACTCTACACTTAGCTGATTACAGAATCTCATATCACTCACAGAGGTGTTGATTAAATGTACTGGATGAAAGATATCATCAATTAATATACTGATTAACCTATACAAAACCCAAGCAATCGTCGTTTACAGTGAAATGACAATATTGTGTCATCACTTATTTTAAAAAAAGATTTTTAGTGAGCTTCAGGGTTGTTATATGTGGATATTTGTAGTGTTGGACAGAATGTGGCTTGCTGTTTTCATTTACTCTAAGCTAAAGAACTGCAGATTGTAGCAATTTAAAAATCTAGGGAAATTCTATTCTAGCATTTGGTGAAATTGTGCCATCTGATGCCATCTTTGCAATTTAATTAACTGGCTTGATCAATGGAAGCTAGAAATTTCTGTTTATTATTGGTTAGTCCTATACTAACCTCCCTGATAAAACCTTTGAGACCCTACCTATGAAACCTTGAGGCATTACCTATGTATTTTTTTTTACCTTACCTAAATGAAAAGTTATCCATCTTACACCACAGTCTTGGACATTTACAGACTGCGTCCCTCTCTTTTACCACTAGCTTCTTTTTTTGTTTCCTTTTATTGCAACAGTTCATGTAATAAATACTGAAGTGGAGGCACAAATGGAATGGAACCAGTCTGTGGCTTGTGATGATGAGGTGGCCTGTGGCCGTGACTGTGTGATGGGTCAGATTGGAAATTTGACCAGGCTGCCAGTGAAGGTAATTATTTTCCATGGATGGCAAGGGTTGCAGGGAAAGCTGAAGAAAGAAATAGGGAATAAGAATGGAGCCAGGGGAGGTAAGCAACATAAAGAGCCATTTTCTGCTCTTCTTCCACCTCTTCTTCTTTCATTTTAGATCACTCTGTCCCTCTTCCTTTTTCCTCCTATTTTTTGTCCTCATCAGATAAGTGAGGACACCCTCATTCTAAAGGTGCTACTAGATATCCCCAATAACAGTGTGTGTGTGTGTGTGTGTGTGCTTTCTTGACAGTTATATGAGCTTGTCATCGTGCTCCTCTAGATCAATGGAGCACAGTTGCCTAGCAACCTGCTGATCAGGAGGAAGGAGGCAGGGGAGAGAGAGAGAGAAAGAAAGAGCAAGCAGTGTGAGATTAGAAAAGAGGGAGATGGAGAGGTCTGAAGAGGGGAAGAAAGAAGGAAGAAGTGGGTGAGATCAACAGTAAAGAAAGCTGCGGTTAGATGACAAGAAATAAAACCTTAAACAGGTTTAGTGTGTCAAATCTGTCTTTGTGTGCAGGGTGAGGAGGTGGGCCTTAGTAGGTGGAAAATAGGGTGTGAAGGCATGAATACATACAGGTATGTGTGTGTGTGCGTGCGTGTGTGCATGCACAGTAGTTTGGAACTGATGAGTTGGTGTTGATACTATCGCACTGAAATAGAACATCAAAGCACCACCATGGTGACGCCAGCAACACGCGCTCTCTCATTTAGCTGCTGATTTAATTATCTTTATCTTAAAGGGGAACAAAGTGGTTAAATGCACTGCGTTGGGAGAGAACGGCGGTAGAGATAAACAGCGGTGAATGAGCGGGAAGTTTGGGGGGGAGTGGAGAGTCAACTTGGAGGGAGATGAATTTGGACAGGAGGAAATGAGGAGAGGGGAGACAGGCATAAAGAAGGAGGGGAGGAGGACAGCAAGGACGAGGGGAATGGAATGAGAGAAAGATGGATGGAAAAAGAGTCTGATGATCAGGTCTTGGTTGGCCTCATGAGAGATGCACACATATGCTTCAGCTCGTCCATGATATTTACGCCGCCTCCCTCTCTCTGCCAGTGACAGTAGGAGAAAGGAGGAGGAGATGAAGGGAAGATGGGGTGTCATTACAAATGAAAAAAGAAGGGGTGGGGGTGGGGGAATAGCTGTATATCCCAGAGGTATACTCTGTTACTGAGTTAGAATAACATGTGGAGGCAGAGTGGCTGTTAAACTTTATGGAGGATTGAAAATGGACAATTAGCATCTCAACGATTTCACAGTCACCTGGAACATTCTCCCCCGTTGTCATAGAAACTCTCCTCTCCCTGTTCACACTTTCTAATTTGTCCTACCCCTCTCCACTTTGTTATATACTTTTTACCTTCACACACAAATGGGCCACTTCATGTTTACCATTAGTACAGACTATAGTGTGTGTGCTTATGGTCTCAGACTGTTTTCTGTTGAGGGGAAACTTGACTCCTGACTTAAACTCCATCCAACACCCTTGGGATTAACTGGAACACTAACTGCAACTCAGGCCCTGCACCCAACATCCACATTCAAGCTCCCTGAAGATCCTGTGACTGAATCGAAGCAAATCCCTTCTGTCAGGTTTCAAAACCAAGCCTTTCCCCGCCCAAAGAAGAGAGGAGGCCATTATAGCAGCACATTTATGTCCATGATCATAGTCCTTTCACACCAGCAAGCACTGGCATATTTCCCGTTTGGGCTCTAGTTCCATTCAGAACCTGGGTGCTCTCTGTGAACCAGCCTGTGTTCATACCAGTAAAGTGGAACCAAAGTTCCACTACTGTATGTGATCAACAGCAGGCGTTGAGCAATGTACAATGTGAATAGAAATCATCCTGGTCAGTAGCCTGGTAGCCAGATAGTTCTTGGTTTTGTTTGGTCTTGGAGTTTTTTGTGTGATCATGAAAACTCTGATAGAAAGGGTCTTGATATTTTCTGTGATAATTGTGACTGTCCGTGTATTATTACGTGAAAGGAAGGGTTTGGGCTGGAATTGTGACCTGGTCAGTAAGATTTATCTGGGAGCAACAACTTTTGTGCCGACACTCCTTTTTGACATTTTGTCAGTCCTGCACAGCAGCCACTGTTTATTAAAAGTGAAATCTGACGGTGTTTATTGCATCACAGTGCTTCACCTTTGATGTCCAACCAACTTTGTAGGCTATGTGGTCCGTAGGATGCAGCCCCTGAATTGAGATACAGCCCCTGAAACCAAAGCTGCAAAATAGAATTTAGTCATTATTTATAATTAATGTATTTCATAAAATATCATACAATTTCTGGGTGCCATTTATTGTCTAGATACTTTTAGCCTCACTTTTTTTTTTTCACTAAATCCAACTTAATTTGTGTGTACTATACATCCCTGCATGTCTGTTGAGTTAAGCAGGTGCACCCACTTTATTTCATTTCTTTACTTAGGTGCATGTGGCTTCAGGCAGTAAGGCACTGGGGTGTTCTCCGTGTGTGCTGTATAGCTTTTATGGCATTTTTGAGGCCACAAGGTAAAAAGTCAAGGGTGGAAGGTAAAAGGTGACTATGTTTTCCCTGTTACTGGTTTCCCTCTTCATTATCTGCTCTGTAAACTCTGTTCCGCTGCACAAAACTGCTCTGAACCCTGACCCTTAACTGTAGGCCATGGAGTGCCGCAGGCTGAGAATGGCCACATTGCCATGACAACCAGTAGCAGCTCATAGGTCAAGATTTATGGTCACACCAATGTACACAGACACACAAGAAGCTCTCTGTTCACATACAAGCAGTAGTGCGAAGACTAATAAACTGTAGATCTAGACCTTTTTTTCCTAGACTGCCTCACCTCCTCAGTTCACTCAACCTCCTCACCTTTACTTCTGTGCACACACATACATTCAGACAAGTCCTTGTCGGTCACTCTTCAGCTACCGGTCAGGTGATCAATGCTAATGCATGTTGAGAGATCTAATGACGCACAGATCCATACGCAGATGTGTGTGCGTGTACAGTATTAAGTGCAAGAGTTTTCATGCCAGTGCATGTGCGTAGGCATCTGTGTGTGTGTCTGTGCACACTGGCTAATGCTGTTTGTGTTTAGAAATTGCACTCCTTTGATGAGGACAGGTCAGTGCTATTGTTATAAATGAGTGTAAGATTGCAGGGAGGTGACCTCTCCTGCCTCACACCCAGACACACACACATATGCACACGTGGCTGTTTCCACTATTGGCAAGTAGAATTAGTAAATGTATGAGCTACACAGAAACTCATTACAACACGATTAGAGACAAACCTCCCATTTAATCTCATTTAGAAAAGGGTGGTTGCCTGTCAAACGCACTGACATACACACACTAACTCACTTATGTGCATGTGCACAGATACACGTGCATTTTTACTTGCACAAACACCACTCTCTTTATGAATGGCAGCAGACAGTGGTCTGTGTGACTCATAAATGACACCCACCATAATCATATACTCTCACTGCTGTGTAGGTACAGTGTTTTAAATGACACAGAAAGTTGTCAACAGACTACATACATTTATAATCCTCATTAAGAGATTTCCACATGGCATACTGGCTCCTCCCTATCTCATCTCCCTCTATGCTGTTTGTCACCCTTCACAGCACAAACTAGGTAAACCTCACAGTCTCAAGCTCAGCTCCAAAGAGTGAGCACCACCTAAAATATGGGCATAAAAACACACACACTCACACAAACCCACTGGATGCTGACAGATGAGTTTTTATTTTTGGCTGTATATTTTCTCTGCTGGCAGTTCAGACACGTTTTACCCATGTAGAAATGCTCCTACACATAAGCACACATAAAGAAAATATTATATGTACACACACACAGAGACACACACATATACAGTGACCTTCTCTGTGCTGAGTAGGCAAAGAGTCAGGGGTCAGTGCCTACTGTCAGCCTGTCAGAGAGATGGGTGAGGGGAAGTAAGAGGAGTAAGGGATGGAGAGTAAATGTGGTTGGAGGAATATACAAAATGTAGCTTCTCCACCTCATCAGTCAGTAAAGACTAATGCAATAAGAGGCGGCCAATATCTGTCATGGTTAATGTCGGCTGATAGAGTCGCGGCAGTTTAAAATGCTTATGGTATAATGCATTTCCATGTGCCTTTTACAGAATGATGATGCATCACATCATACAGTATGCCTAGATTGCTCTCAACCGGCTCAGCTACATACTAAATGTGCCCCATGTATGACTGACCATTTCCATGTTTGTTAACAAATGAGCTCCATTTAGAAAGCCAGTAAATAAATTAAGGTTAGCCGAAAACCAATCTTACATAAATATTGCTTATTCTGTTGCAGTTTTACCGAACAAATACAATGCTCTCAAAAAGGCCATGTCACTGGGTATAATTTATCAATCACATTATCCAAATCAATTTTCTTTACAAATGTTTTCAGATTTTAAGAATATCATTACAGCAAAAATCTGAATCATGAAACTGTTCTATTCAATTCTTGAAATAATTTCTTTGAACAAGTGAAAAGAAAATTGCTCATGTATTAAGATGAATTGAACTTTTTTTCAAAGTCAGTTAATTTGGTTTCACAATATGATTTCTGTTTAGTAATCTAGTGCAGTATTATGTGCCATTTTATTTTTAAGCAATACACAACGATGTATTGCTTCAAAATCTCTAAAACTGCATTTTTGTATCAGGAAAATGTTGAAATAATCTGAATACACTGGCCATTTTTCACTAAATTTAAGAGAGAACACAGGTCAGCTATTATTGTTTATTGTTTTTTAAAGTGTAATTATTATTTTCTGCATGTGAATTTTATCTTTTGTCTTTGGGTGTTTCCTTGTTTGCACCAGCATTTTCCAATTTGTTTTTCATTGTGCAGGGAAGAGATGGAAGAAAGTTATTATTTTATAATGCCATTTTATCCAAAAGGTCAGTCTGGCATAGGAATGGGGGAAAGACAGAGAGGACGGGAGGGGGGAGGGAGGAGTAGAGTTTGAAGGGGTTTAAAGAGTGGTGGTGGTCAGTCCAATGGGAAACCAGGTGGTGATGTTGAGAGTTTCCATAGTAACTCCTCCTCCTCCCTGTCTTGTTATCACACCTTCCTTCTCAAACACTCCCTTCACACATAAAATCACACACACAAGCATGTGCTCTGCTGCATGCACATACCTCCCTTTTTTAACTCGACTTTGGTCTCTGTGGTCAACCTCCATCTCCTTTAATATCTTTACCTCAAATCAATTTGAGCCAACGTGTTCCAGCTGTGTGGTCATATGATATATGTGCATATAAGCTGCCTCTCTGCCAGTTGTCTGCATTGCTGGAGTAAATACAGTACATGCATAAGCAAATACTGAATCTCAAAGCACCATATAGACTGGACAGACTCCACAAAGCTCTGCTAACAGAAATAGATGAAAACTACTGTACAAAATCAGCTGAATGCTGCTCCATTCATCATTTCTTTAGTGTGGATCTTGAATTGGCATCTCCAATCAGGTCAGGGTTGTTCTTTTCACAAGAGGCCCCAGCCTTTGGTTGTCAATTTTCCAGCTTCACTATATGCCTCCTCCTTCAGCTACAACACTCAGTGAAGCTGAGTGTCAGAGCAGTGTAAGAAGAGTAAAGCAAATGTGTTTGCCAGCCAGAAACAGGCAAACACAGATTCAGACAGAAAAGAGAATGGAAAAAGAGCAGCTGCAGCTGGCAGAGGGAATCCAGGGACAACACCTCTGAGCTGGGCTCAACACAGCTGGAGTATACTTCCCTATAAGTATAACTGGAAAAAAGCCTGGTTTGTGAGAAATTGTTTGTGTGATTGTCAGCTTGCATGGGGATTGTGTTAATATTAACGTACAGTTGCAATCAAAATTATTCACTGCATTTTAGGTTTACTGGCAAAAAATACATTTTCCAGGTGTTATATAGGTGCAATAAACAAATTACACAAAAACAGTTTAAATAGTTAAATAAAACTAATATTACATGGATTGTATCCCAATTCACCACTAAATCCTAATCCTTTCAATGACTACTGCAGTTACAAAATGATTGAACCCCCTGAGTAGAATTCCTCATAAGAGCACATGTTTGCAAATCACATGCTGCCTCAATGGTTTCATTAGTTGCATCAGGTGTGCTTGAGATAGATCACCTCAAATACCTGGATTTGTTGATGGTGATGTTTGATTGCATGTTAGAAATTGTCCAAAAAGTTCAGAAAAGAGATCACAAAAAGTACAAAAAGATAAAGGCACTGACTGTTCCCAGACATACAGTTAGAAGCATAATGTGTGTGTTTAAAGTTGAAGTAACAGTGGCTACTCTACCTGAATGTGGCCGACAGAGGAAGCAAACTCCAAGACGTACACCACTACTGACCCAAAAGCACAAGAAAAGTCGACTCCAATTTGTTAAAAACTATATAAAAAGGCCAAAGAGGTTTTGGGATTCTGTTTTGTGGAGCAATTAAACAAAACTGGAACTTTTCGGGCGTATGGATCAGCACTATGTCTGGAGGAGGAAAAACTATAGCATAAGTAGAAGAGAACACCCTGCCTACAGTGAAGCATGGCGGTGGCTCAGTCATTCTCTGGGGCTGCTTCGCTTGTTCTAGCACTTTGTTCTGGCAGCGTATGGAGGCCAAGATGAATTGTGAATCTGTGAGGAAGCTGAAGCTTAGGCATCATTGGACCCTTCAATAGGAGAACGATCCCAAGCATACTTCAAAGTCCACCAAGGCTTGGTTTTGGAAGAAGACCTGGAAGATACTGGATTGGCCATCACAGTCACCTGACTTGAACCCCTTTTTAAAATCTCTGGTGGGATTTGAAAAAGTTGCAGCATGCAAACACAAGAATATTATTGAACTGGAGGCCTTTGCCCATGAGGAATGGGCTAAGATTCCTTAGGAATGCTGCCAGAAACTGGTCTGACTATGCACACAAAGGGTGCTCTACTAAGTACTAAAGATGCTAAAGACAGTACTTAAACCACTTGGTCTTGTACTTGTGCTGCTCTATTTACATATTTTTTGTTTGATTTGTTTATTGCAAACAGCTGCTAGTTTGCGCATACATTTTGCCATTATGTTTTTTAACATGGCTGTGTGGAATTTGTTTCTGCTGGATCACACGAACATTTGTTGGGGGCTGATGTCAGTCAATGAGGGCTCTACTTATTTGGTGTTCCATTCAGATGCAGGGCCACTGTCCTAAACCTCAAAAAGTAGTAGCTACCCAAGCATCGGGTGCATGATTGTGCATGTAGTTACGTGTTTTCAAACAAAGTGGGAACAAAACAGGGAACAAAGCGTGTCCTTCTCTTACATGCGCCTGTGACTGTGCAGAAGAGAAGGAAGAAGATGGGGGGAAAAATACCAAAAATCTTTTGTATTCTCCTTTTCACCACCAACGTAATTCACTGTATCCTGTGTTCGTTTCACCTGATCCTCCAGCGCTAAAAGGTTAAGGCCACCGTGGCTGTCACTCGCGGATTTAATCATTCGGATGTTCCCCGGTTCTCGCTTTATTTTCTGCGTCCGGTAATTGCGTTGGAGATTCGTGCGGGCTGTGAGTGTGCGCTGTCCAAGGTGCTGCAGCAGCGCGCGGCCCCGCCCATCCCCAAGAACTCACCCCATCTCTCTCTCACTCACTCACTCTCTCTCTCTTACACTTACATACACTTTCTCTTGACCACGTGACGCTCCCTCTGCCTTGTCTCGCGGAGAGCATCAGATTGCACCTTTTCCTCCTCAAGAGAACGGAGAGAGAGGAGAGAGAGAGAGACATTGAGCCAGATAGAGAGTGAGAGCGCGCGCACATGAGGTTGAGAGAGAGAGAGAGAGAGAGAGAGCAAGATTACCTAGTCGCCTGGAGGCAAACCTGTGATAATTTTGTTTCTGCCCGGTAGACTGCCTCCATCTACCACCGGGCGCGGGGCTGTTCTCTCGCGGCTTTCACGTCGCATAAATGGGAAGGGAAATCGAGTCGAGCGCGGCACTGTTGCCACGGGACCACAGGATGAGGTAGGTCGCTTTTATCCAGCCTTCACATGCCTATATTATGGATTTGTTTTTTATTAACAGCGGGGCGAGGCTGTTACCTTTACATCTCGGATCACCAATTAAAAAATAAGCAAATAAATAAATAAACAGTAACTGCGGGTTAGCTATGCTGTTTTCTAGTGAAGTGCTAAAGCGCAGCCGATGACACATGATTCCCCGGTGTAGTCGCAGGAGAAAAAATGGAGAAGAGGCATGGCCGCAAATCGACAATCGATATTTCAACCGCATTCATTCACCCCGTCTATCAATATCTGTGATGCCGCCGCTTTGCACCTCTCAAAGGCTCCAGACGCCGTGAAGAAAGCTTGACGTGTAGTTCGCCTCGCAGTCGCTGTGTGTTTGTGTGTGCGAACGTGTCCGGTTGTTAAGGAAAAAAAAAAGAGCCGCGGCGCCGTTAATTCGATAAAGCGCGAGGCGGTTTGAGTTTTTCGCCGCAGCGCGCTGCTGCTGCCGCCGCCGCTGCTCTTTGTAATGAAGCTAACTGAATTGTTGACGGTCGCGCGAGGTGCCGTGCTGATTATAAGAGAATACGCAGCTAAAGTAAAAACAAAAGAAAGAAAGTTGTTTTGACGACGTGTATTTCATAATAACGTGAAGTACTTTAACAGTAAGTGGTTGTGCGTAATTACGCAGGTACATGGCACCCTAATAAAAACCTGCGGCAGGAGAAGGTGTTGTTTGTATGTGCACGCGCGTGCCTGCACTGTGTGTGTTCAGTTCAAGTCACCGTTGTGAGCCGACTGGAAGTCAAATGCTTTATTGTGTGTGTGAAGTCTGTTCGCACAGGCATGTTTAATAACGAGTGTGCGTATGTGCGCGCGCACGAGGAAGAGTAATTTGAGAATAATAGCAGACTGGGCTTGTGTATGCTGTGTGTGTGTGTGTTTGGTTTGAGAGTGAGAGAGAGATTGTTCGTCTAGCATGTGTGTGTGTGTGTGTGTGACCCTGGTTGATTGTGCCGTCTCTGTTCTCTCTGTAGGTCGCCGAAGAGAGTGATGACGCGGCAGTGAGAAACACACACACCTCACTATCGCACGCACACACACACACTTTTAGTCTTGCCCTACTAAGACAGGGAGGAGGGGGAGAAAATACTGCTATGACGGTGTCATTTCTCTCCATTACCGGTGTGTGAGGCACGCACGCACGCACACACACACATACTCATTCTCCTACACCTACTCTGTGGGGAGTTGTCTACACGGGGGATAAGGCTTTATCTAGGGCACAAAGATGAAGTTCACATCCAATCCATCAAGTATCTAGCACTCACACAGATGCTTACATAAATACACACACCTGGAATCTCATGTCAGAGGTGAAGAATGAAAGACTGAATGGAGAGAAAAGACATTGTACATCTCAGAGAAGCTGCAAACACCTGGCTAAGACCAAAAATGATGTCACAAGTTTGCTAAAAAGACAAAGGGAGCTGCTGTTTGACCCCCCTCCCTCACTGGAACTGTACCGCAAAGGATCCTCACTTTTTAAAGAGCACTACCAAGATAGCAAGGTGAATCTGTGGCACGTCGGGTGTTCTTCAAAGTGTCCTACAGTTGTCGCCATGAGCTGTAGGCTACAGGGAACAGCCCAGCTCTAGCCTCTATCCCCTCTTGTGTGTGTGTGAGAGAGAGAGACAGAAAGTGTGTGTATGAGTGTGATGGCGATGTGTGTTTGGGCGGCAGCCCCGCTGCTCTTCCTGGGGTTGTGCCTATGCAGCGTGGGGGGCCAAGCCCAAGGGGAGGTCCTGGAGTTTGGAGGAGTGTCCAGCCAGTGGGGTCGGTTCCCAGTGTGGAACGCTTGCTGCGAGAGTGTGCTGAGCTTCAGCCTGCGGACTCACAGCCAGGAGGGCCTGCTGCTCTACCTGGATGACGAGGGCTTCTGTGACTTCCTGGAGCTGCTGCTTCTCCATGGCCACCTCCATCTGCGTTTCTCCATCTTCTGCGCTGAGCCGGCCGAGCTGCAGTCAGGTGTGGCGGTGAGTGATGGGCGGTGGCATGCGGTGCGTGTCAAGCGGGACTGGAGGAACACCTCTTTGGAGGTGGATGGGCGACTGGAGGGTTGGGCGGAAGTGAAGAGCAAAAGAAGAGATATGACTGTGTTCAGCCACACCTTCATGGGCGGGGTAACACCAGACCTTCACTCCTCACCTTTGCGCCTCACCTCGCCTTCGGTGCGGGAACATCCCGCCTTCCGTGGCTGGATCACGGCAGTAAGCATCAACGGGTCACTCGCGATGCTGGATGGGTCAGAGGGTGTCATAGTAACGGCTGGCTGTGGGCCGGACCACCAGTGCCAGAATGGAGGGGTGTGCAGCGTGGTCAACGACCAGGCCATCTGCGACTGCTCGGACACCGGTTACCAAGGCAATGACTGCAGTGAAGGTAAGGCCCAGAACCATGCTGACCCATCATTAACATCTCATCCTTTATATACATTAACACACACAGTACAATCAAATACACACATGCAGACACAGTTACCCTTGTTGATGCATACATCCAATTTCCAACTACCAGCCCTTTTGGTCTAGACATCTATTTTTCATTCACACCTTCACAGCTGCCTTCAGTTGGTGTGTATGGACCTGCAGCCTTCACAAACAGTGCAAGACATGCATACTGATTATGTTTGGTATTGATTTTTGATGGCTGCCAATTTAGCATGTACCTCCAGGACTTAGAGCTTAGCCCTCTCTCAGCAAGCACAACCAGTGTAGTGGAGCAGGAGCAGGAGCAGAAAGCTTGAGGACAGCTGTTCTTTGCTGCATTTGGACTGTGAAGCTTGTCGAGTCTGGAGAGATTTGAGAGATGTTCCTGAAATTCTTCAAGAAGCCTTACCTGACTTACAGCTTTGAAGGGTTCAGCTGGTGTGCTTGGCAAACATAATAACATATAGATCCATTATGGATGTGGCTGTTGGCTCTTGTTGAGAGACTTTATTTGGAAATAGGCTAAGAGGCTGGAAATCAGTGGTTGTTACATAGCTGACATCTGGCTGCCTGCATTAATGGATCTGCATTGATTCTATATGGCCTTCACAGGTACCATACATAGGGTGTGGAAATGAAGCGTGTACAATCAATTGCCTGCCATTAATTTGAACAGCTTACTGCCTGTTATCTATGTGTGTGAATGTGTGAGTGTGTATTCAATGTGTTTTCATGTCTGCATTACAAAGGAGCAAAATAGTCATAATTTGTAAATATGAAGTGTGACAATTAACAATATGAAAACAAAACATTTATGTATCTTATTGGATGAGCAAAAATAAGGAAGTAATGGTTTTTCATCCCTTCTTAAAACTGTCAAATAAGCCTTTGGTCAATACAAGAGCCAATATACAGTGCAGTGTAATGACAGCAATTACAAAAAGGAAACAGCTGCTTAATGAACTCAGCTACCTTGTTATGGCCAGGACTGCAAATGCTATAATTTCCACCCACTTAGCTGTGTATTTTTACAGATTTGCTTCTGTTTATTCTCAGAGCAATACTGCATTCTTTATTAATAATTCTCTTAATTGCTATTTTTTTCCCTTTATTAGTTTCTGTGTCAAAGACACTGTTCAGCTTTGCTCCAACAATTGATTTTTTTTAATGACACAAATGCATCTGCCAAAATGGCAGAGTGGCCTTGCTGTGTGTGTCCACCATTTCTCACCAACCTGACCTCACACCCCACCCACTCAGCACCACTGTCAGCATCACACCTCCCTTTAGCCACCCACCATATTACACTATAGCAATTACTGGACAGTGGGATTACCTAGGTTACCATGGAGACAGCACTAATAGGGAGACCTCATGCCAGGAGCGTGTCTCTGTTCTTGCCCTTCCTGCCTCATACTTGCATTCTTGAACTTCAGCCTCCAGTTCTGCCTCATCACTTAGTGGCTTCAGGCATCACGTCCGCTGCATTTACATGTCTGTGGTGGTGAGTGTGTGCAAGTTTATATGTTTAAGTATGACTGGCATCCTTGAGGCCACAATAATTGTCTTGACCACTGTTACTCATCAGGGTAATGCATTACATTCACTTGTGCTGAAATGATTTGTTGACTGACTGAGAAATAGTCAGATAATATATAACTTGCAAGACAGAAATTTAGTCAGCAACTATTTTTATTATTGATTATTTTTCAAAAGCAGACAAAACCAATCATTTTCTAGCTTCTCAAATCTCAAAATTAAATACCTATTTGATCATATGATGGCAAACTGTATGTGTATCCAGGCTTTATTCTGACAGTTGAAAAATAAAAGCTCTCTGCAGACATCACATTAGTCTGCCTAAATGGCATTTTTCACTTTCTCTGACAGAAAAATGGTTAGTTTAATAAATAATCAGCATATTAATCGATCATGTTGCAGCCTTATATCCAGGCTGCATTGCAGCAAAAACAATAACTATTGTCCCATCTTCCAAACTGTGACTATGTGCCTGTTTCTTTCAGTTTTTTAAAATTTTTAATAATGAATACTTTTGGTTTTTGGACTGTTTGTCAGACCAACACGCTCTGTGAAATAACGATATACTGTAGATAAGTGCAAAAAAAAAAAAAAAGAAAAGAAAAGAAAGCAGTAGTGCCGTAAAACACCAAAGAAGAAGAAGAAGATTAATCAAGATAATTGACAGGTTGACTGACGACGCAGCCAGTGATTATGTGCAACACAAGTGCTTGCTGCTGCACATGGGCTGTCATTCAGGAGAATTATACATGATTCACGTCAGTCTAATCCAGCGTGCTGTGATGTTGATGGTTAGTGCACAGTGGGAGACACGGCACACAGAATACCTGCACAAACACATGTCGCATAAAAATGGAAACATATTCACACTATCAGAATATTCGAGTACTGCATTAGTAACACAACTGCTGAGGTACTTAAACGCAGTGTAGCTCTACATGATAAATGGGGGGGATACAGATATTTTACATGAAGGCTCTCACCAGGTAATAATACCAGCTTTAGACCACCACTTTGTTGCTCAACAAAAGGCTACTTATACCTTTTGTATTCGTGGACATGGACTCACATATTAGTTGTGAGTGATGCCAAATGTTGCTGTGGAAAACAAGTGCAAGAACCATTTTATTTTCTCCTGCAAGTAGTGGCTGGTGTCGTTAATGGCAGTCTCATTAAATGGCTGCAGTTTGGAGGTCTGCTTGGATTGATGTACATGGACTGGGCAGTGCTGTGTTTGGGTGTAGCAGATATCCTAGCATGTGAAATCTTACACTGCTGGAATAAATAAATAAATGCTAAATTCTGCATCAAGTTAAAAAACAGTGTTCTTGGATTGAATTTTACTCTGAGACTAAAATGGAAAACAAAGATCCCTTCTAGCTCCCTCCTATAGATTTGGCATGTACAAGTTCTTTCAGTCTGGTATTTCACTTGGTTTCTCCCATACACATTTCAAAGTGAAGGCAGAGATAGCTGCAGGGTTGAGAGTGTGTTGTTAGACGATATTGAGAGCAGCTTAATGACTTCAAGGTTATTTCATGTCTTTTCTTTCGGTTGCTCTCTGATAACAGATTCAAAGGAAGGAACTTTTCCAGTGACTGGCAGCTTTTCGGATTGAAACAAACTGCAGGGGTCAGTAAACAAATAGATGAACCATGGGAAACGTCATGAAACTTGCCATTTCTCTTGGACTTCTCTACTTTGTGATTATCAACCTCAGGAAAGAAATCCAAGATACACAGAGGACAAAGTATGCTCTTTTTAACAGCATACATAATGTTGTGATATATATATATACATTTACTATGGCTCCATTTACTTTTGTTCAATTTGATCTGACAAGATGCCCACTCAAGAAAGTCCAACCATAGGATCCTCAGGCTGAGCTCATATCCATGCATCAGCATCAATACCAGTGAATAACTCATATCAACTTATATTTTGTCAAAAGAAATCTCTCAGGTGCAGCGAGAAGCAGCTAGAAAAGAAAATCCAGAGGATGAGTGGAATTAAGTGGATGGCAAAGGGAGTAGGGAGGACAAGCTCGGGTCAAAATTCCTCTGACTAAGGAAAAAAAAAGAAATATTTTAAGTAGGTTAAGTGCATGTGATGGAGCAATACTTATCTCGTTCAAAATTAGACATTTGCAAGCAGTGGAGTCCAGGCTGTGTTAGATATGAAGATGTGTCTCTCATGTGGCACCTTGAAAATACCATTATTTTTGAACCACACTAAATCTGCACAATAACAGCAAGACAAAACTGATGTCTGTTATGAATCCTTAATACAAAATGAACACTTTCTGCCAGAGGAAAACATGAATCCTTAAGGCTGATAAAAAAGCCAGAAACGGGAGATTTAGCTGTGGCAGTGCTAGTTTCCTTACTTGTTTATGATTACTTAGTATCGTCAAGACTCTATAATGATCCACTTTTATTAACTCTCCTATTTTTTGCAGATTTGTGACAAACCTAGAAACACTTGTAAGGTTATATTACATTGTTATTTGCTCCAAGTATTTTTCTGCCCAGAAAAGCCGTATATATATACGACATCTTCCATACTATTGTGAAGAAAACACTCTGCATGATGGTTTTGTTCCCAAAGAAAAAATCAATATGTCAAAATTCAGATATTGAAAATGTAGCTGTTATAAATAAAGAGAGGTTGAGTTGGATTATATGCATATATGTAATTACTGTCAAAGCCATTCTGCCCTCCAGTGAAGGCACGGTGAACCTGGCTTGTTAGGCCTGGCCTGGCTTGCATTGTCCTTGAGGGCAAATCACTGTTAGCATGCTAATGGATCCACCTGTTTCTGCCACGCTATGAGCACAAGGGCAGAGGCAAGGGAACTCATATGAGCAGAGTAGATACACACACACTCTCACAAAGACACACACGCACACACACACGGACATGCACACTGTCCAAGTATTGAACCATGCATGCATCTTGTCTTCTTGCACTGCTAATCCATCCTTACATGTTTATCCTGCTATTTCATACCATTACTACTGCCGTAGTCAATCAGTGTTAGTGTGACTGCGAGAGAAAGACTGTGTGTGCGTGTGTTGCATGCTGTTTGGGGGGGGGGGGGGGGGGGGGGGGGGGGGGGGGGGGGGGGGGGGGGGGGGGGCTCTGGGGAGCGAAAGGAGCAGCAAGGTAAGTTCAGGGGTAAACGGCTCTTGAATCCAAACATACAGGTAGGAATGTGAATGTATATCTACTGCTATGACCCCTCCACCTTCAGTATCTACAAGTGTGTTTGGGTGTGTGTGTATGTGTGTGTGTGCGCACTCAAGTATTTTGTATACATATGAAGTCATAAAGAGAGAGAGAGAGAGAGAGACTGTGCAGATGTTAAATGCTGCTGCTGTGTGTGTATATACGGTAAATGCCCATACTGTATATATGTACATATAAACATAGACAAACCTCAGTTTTGGTTACCAGAGCAGCATGGTATCCATTGTGATGTTTGTGTGGACTTTGCATGTATGTTACCACGGTAACCTTGGACAGGTGTGCATGTACAGTAAGTAACCACGGTAATCCAAGGGCTGAGCATGCATGTTAATGAATGTCTGTCTCTCTCTCCCCTCGCCTGGCTGCGATACCTTTCCAGAGTACAGCTACACTCCAGGTAGGTTGTACTATCTATCTATCTATCTATCTATCTATCTATCTATCTATCTATCTATCTATCTATCTATCTATTCATTTATCTGTAAATTTCTTCTTGTATTTGAGTTTTTTGACCTCCCCATTATATATTCTACCATCTCTTTGCCTTTTTAAATTTGAGCCCCCATTACCCTTGTTCTTACCTGGATGCTTATTTATACCTTTATTTAGCTCCAGCGTCACTTTTTTTAAATTAAATAATCACATTTTTTTTTACCATTTTCTTCTCCTTTTTTCAGCCATTTACAGTATATACATTTTAGTCTATTCCTCCTCTTCTTCTTCTCTCTGGTCTTCATGACGTCATAAATTTTGTTGGTCTGTGTGGGTATATAAGGTTTGGTTGCTGATTTCTGGTAAGTACTACATCCTGTGTGTGTCATCTGAAGTGGCCTTTGCCTCAACATTATGCAGACGAAGACACATGCAAATACTGCTGTGTGTGAACATCTGTGTGCATACCTGTTTGTGCGTAGGATCGCAGACTAGTATGAGTAAGTTTTTTGGTTTTTTTTTAGGCATTTGGAACAATTTCTCTCTCTCTCTCTCTCTCTCTCTCTCTCTCTCTCTCTCACACACACACACACACACAGAAACAAAGACAGAGAACTTAAGCCTTCTCCTCTATACATCATTGACAAACTCTTGTCCTATATCCCAAAAAATACATATGCACACACAAACATGCACATACATTATTTCATACCCCATGATCCTTTGCTGTGCTGACTGTGCTCTTGTTTTCCTTTAAGGTCTGGCACACCTGATGATTGGCGACCAAGGTATGGCCCCCCTCTTACCTCACTTCCTGTTGTCCTCTGCTATTACCATCATCACTCCTCACCCCACACTCACACCTCCCTGTATCCCTCCCCCACTTCATTTTCACCACCTGGCGCGGGAGGAAGTTGTCTCTCTAGGCACTGAATTAAGGTCAGTTCTTTTCCCCCCCGAAAATATCTTCTCATTAAGAACGGTGCCATTTGGTCACACCAGAAATTTTGTTTTAACTTTAGCTTAACCATAATTTTAAAAAAAAGATAAATGACTCAAAATATTTTAATTTAACAGTTTTAAAGAGAGTGATGAGCCTGAGAGCAACTTCTGCTGACATATAAAGTGTACTGTAATCATAGCTGCTGTTGTGGGTGGGCTTAATGGGAGGGAATAGTGGCTGCAGCTTGATGTCGCTTGGCTGGGTTAGACCTGGCAGGGCTCCTGGAGGTCATGGAAATGGAGCTATGGGCCGACTGACTGACCAACTCCATGGATGGTTTGATTTGGTCTTTACTCTTCCACCTCATCTCATTTTCTGTCATCTGTATGTTAGTGTTTGACTGAGGGAATGTATGTGTGTGTGTGCGTGTGTGTGTTTTGCATCCGGGTTTGAATCAGTGACTGTGGCAGTTTTCAAAGGAACAGCCATCCACATTCATCCATTGCTTTTCACTGGCTTCCAGCATGTCTTGCTCTGCATCACTGGTCCTCAAGTTGGCTCCCACTCAAACACTGGCGAGTGCATGTGATTCTGTACAGATGTTCCTGCAGTGTATGAAAGCAATGCTGTTATATCTCAACACCCAAGTTGTCCGATGTTTTTGAACACTGCCCTAAACCAAGTGCCAGTGCTCTGACATTGAAAAGTGTTCATTGTAAAAAAAAAAACTTAAAATGCCATCCATGTCTTTTTGCTCCCTCTCTCCTTTGATTCTTTCTTTGTTCCCTTTCCTGCCCTCTTTGTCTGTTTGGAACACCACCCTCTGTGAATGTAGGAAAACTCAGAGGTACCCCATCCCTGATTTTATTTATTTAGTTCATTTTATTTTTCATGTGTAATGTGGCTGATGGGCTGTTCTGGTTGGTTTCAAAGTTTTATGTAATCTTGTAGTCATGGTACAGTTGAATTTGTTTTTTTTACTTTTGCGTTTGCCATTAAATCGCAATGTTTCATTTTTGGTAAGGTAAGCTGCTAATGCATGTGTGTGCAAGTGTAATCATACTTGTGCATGTGTGCCAGTGAACAGGAGCTCTGACCTATGGTGCTCTTGAAAAATCTGAAGGTAGGTGCGACTTGATTGGTGGACTCTGCATGACGCTGATGAATACAGTGATTGGCCCTCGTGAAGGCAGGCTCGGCTGTGATGGGCTGATCTGCATCTATTGTGCAGATCTTTGATTGGATGAGAGGGGACATGATGGCAGCTAAAACGGCTCCTGCAACAAGGTTGCCATGTGTTCAGTGAATTGCGAATTGTGCAATTGTGCTGTTTAAGTGCCAGATTTTCTGCCCTAAAATGTCTGCCATGAATCATCCAGGTGGCAGTGAGGCTGTAATTGCTTCATCTGGCTTATGTACGGAATTTTAAATCACCTACTTAAGAAGTGACACATATTAACATATGTTCCCAGCATTATTACTCAATGTATTTAGTGTATTTGTGTATAATGGATGCCCAAACTATTACAGGTGTTTGGATTGTGATAGGCTGACAGTAGAATGGCAGCTGTTTTTTTGTCCTTTATTTTTTCCTTTCAAACCTTTAAAGAAATTCCACACATGAAAAGAAAATCAGTGTGTGTGTGTGTTTGCTCAGCATACTGAGATGTAAAGGCTGTCAAATGGTGCAGACGAAGCCTAGCTTAGGTTAGCTCAGCGTAAAGAGGCTTTTTTAGGAGCCCACAAAGCTGAAATGAGTTTCTTTGAGGGGGTGGACTGGGTGTTGGGTGGTGTGTCTTAGAAAGATATATAGAGTGTGTGTGCGTGTGTGTGTGTGTGTGTGCGAGTGTGTGGTGGAGAAATTGAGAAAAAGAGACTGTGCCTGTGAGAGTAGAGCTAAAGGAATGAATGATAGAGGGAGCAGAGTGGGAAAGAGGAAGCAAGCGAAGATAAAGTGAGTTGTCTTCTCCCCTGTGATGTAGAGCAACTGCCTGTATCTGCAAAGGGACAGCGGTGCTCCTGTCTGCCCCCTCACCAGCCCAGTGATTCTCCAAGGGACATCAGCCCTGATAGGGAACCATGGACCTTTCACCTCCCCCATAAAACACAGCTATCATTCTCTCTGGAAACCATATCCACCTATCACTAATCACTTTGAGTGGGTGAAAATGCACGAATTGTGAAGGGAAGAAAGAACAGAGGAAGCCAAATTGGATTTTCATAAGTATCAAGCAGCCAAAGGAAGCGGGGGAAATTGATTTTTTTTTTAAATATTGAGCAGCAAAATCTGGATAAAAAATGTGTTTAAAGTCAAGTAGCAGATTTTGCTCTCTCTCTTTCTCTCTCTCTCTCTCTCTCTCTCTCTCTCTCTCTCTCTCTTCCCCTAAGAGTAGGGCCGTAAACGGTTGAGTGAATTAGTGATTGTAGGTTCTGAATGAGATTGAGGAATGACTCTTGGATGTATCTGGCAGCAGCAGTGGTTTATGATATCTACCCATATGTTTATCTTAGCTTTGAGTAGGATTGTCTGGTGAGTAATGGCTGCAAGTCTGCGCGTCCAATGTTCTAGATATCGGTCCAACAATCGGTGCACAGCATAGACAAGTGGTCAGCCTCGCTTGGAGTGACCTTTACACGTGCACGTATGTGAACAGGTGGACAAACACCCCCCCCCCACACACACACACACACACACATAATAACCTTTAGAGAATGCATGCTGAGTAGGTGAGTGTATTCAATGTAAATATGGATGAGTAAGAGTGCTTGCACCTATTCTTCACGGTCAGTGGATGAAGAATATGTGTGAGTATGAGAGACAGAGAGTTGTTTGAGTCTGTGTTCAGGGGAGGAGGATTGTGAGTCATCGTTTGTGACTCATAAAGCGTTGGCAATCAAAGAGGCTCATTTTAACACATTGTCTCAGGATAAAAACACACAGATGGACACCAACATTCACACACACATTCACTGTTATTTTCTCTGTTAATTGTCTTCTTTTTATTTTTGCCCCTCCACATCTCTTTTATGTTTGCTGGGAATACAATGCACATGTGGGCCCTTTTCTCACAATCAATGCACACACACACACACACACACATGGAGTGGACGAGCACCGTGCTGACTCCACCATATGTAGGGCTGGGACTTGTAGCAGATGCCACCATGCTACCACTTACTCATCGCCATCTAATAAACCTAATAATACTGTATATCACACTTGCATTTTATAATAAAATACAGCCATTCAAAGCACATTTTTAAATCTTATTCTTTCAGCAGTCCTTAATTCGTCTGATTCAAGTACTGCATATTACTAAATTTGTCTATCTGAAAATGAATCAGTAATTGTGGTACCTGATTTACTTTATTATTACACAAAATGTAACAAAAACGTCTCATTTAAGAGTGAAGCAAAACTATTATATTGCCTATTTTGTCTAATTTTGTCTAATGAATGAAAAAAAATACGGCATTTTTCGTAATTTCTTACAGCCCAAACTGATGATTGTGATAAACAGCTATAATGTCTATATTTGTTCTGTTATCTATCATTTAAAAAGCTCTAGCAATTTGCGAGAGAAATGTTTTCACTAAATTGCTGAGATTTAACAATTAACTGAATCAATCCATTGAAAACAAAATCCCCAGATGACTCAGCAGTGAAACAAATTCTTACTTGCTGTACTATTAGAATGCTAATAAGGGACGTTGTCTTGCTTTGTTGCTGTATTGAATCTACTGTCTGAAGCAAACACACATAAAACGATATGTGTCAGTGTCAAAAGAAATTTGCTGCTGTATAATAGTGATGTCAGTACTACCAAAAATTCGGCTGGTAAAATATGCAATATCAACTATGACCTGAAATAGTTACCATAATATGCTTAGCCATTTATCAGAGTCGCCGTCGTTTATAATACTGACATAATGTAGCCAGACAGGCAAGTGAACAGCACCCAACTGGAGGTGAGAGAGAGCTGCTTGGTGTTAAGAGGCAAGTGTCTTGTGATTGGCTTCCTGCCTGAGTGACTAGCACGAACTGGCTGTAAAAACCATCAATTGATAAAGCAACTGCAAACAGTTTCTCCAAAAAGTACAATTTTCCTTGAAATAACCTCTCCAATAATCAAGTAAATTCTAAATCTACTCTGTGCCACTAACACCCATTACATTACTATACTACAACACTCATTAATGCTTAACACCCATGCAGTTCTTGTAATAAAAGTCACACCACCACATACTGAGCTCTACCCCCACATAATCAAGGAGATACACAGTTACTGTTTTCACCAAAGGGAATGTGTTGCAATCCCTCTGGTAAATGTATACATTTGCTAGTAATTGTATGCAATTACTATCCCGTTAGCAAGTGTACACATTAACATTGCGTTCTCTGCCATGCTAATAGGGAGCACACAAAGTCGATGCCCCCAGTAATTGCCTAAAAATAAAATAAAAACAGACATGAAATGGACTTCCCATTTACAGATGATGAAGGAGAAAGATAGAGGGGGCGATGGCTGCGAGTGTGAAGGGGCGGGAGGGAGGAGGGGTGGGCGGGATCGGGTAAAGGAGTGAAGAAAAATGATGGTGAGAAAAGATAGGGATGTAGTCAGAGAGTGGGAAAAGAGAAGTGGAAAGAGAAGGTCGGACGCTTAAGGGACGACAGGAAGGTAGATAAGGCTGCAGTGTTTCTCAGCAGGGGCGTTGCATCTCTCCTTGGGCTCCTCGACTTGACACAGGCTCACATCAGCCAGTATGATATTCATCAGTGATGCACATACCTCATCAAACACAGCACACATACACCCAAAGCACACATGCACACTTATGCTCAAATACTCCAGGCGAGTGCTCCAATTGTCTATTACCCGTTCCAGCAATTTCCACTGTGTCTGGCTGAGGTACTGGCCCAATTGGCGATTCACTTCAGTAACCCATCTTGCATTTATTTGCTGTTTGCCAAGACCAAACATACATACAAGCAGGTGCGCGCACTCACACAAGCAGTCGACATGCAGCAACTGAAAAGTCACACCTTCATTAAAAACCTATTACATTACCTTTATGAAAAGAGGTCTTTATGTTGTTATTGATTAACTCCTGCTTTAAGTGGGTTTCATTAGGGATGTGTATGTGTAGCCTGTGTGTGTGCATGCGTACGTGTGTCTGTGTGTATTTATTACTTCTTTAGGACCTTGTCTGGCATAAACACTGACCTTGTCAGGGCCAGTAGTGCTCATGGAGACCAAAGCCTAGTCCTGATGAGGCAGAATTCATTTTCTGGGGAACTGGTAAAGGGCTAAGATTTAAATTGTAGGGTTAGATAATAACTGGTTTGGGTTAAGGATAGCACTTTGTTCAGGTTGTCTAAATGAATAGAAGTAAATGAAGTGTCCTAAGAAGAATAACTGTGTAAACCTCTGTTTATGTGTGTGTGTGTGCGTGTGTTTGTGCATGCTTGAGTGGGTGTTTCTGTGTGCAAATTTGAGCACTGTTAGTGTAAGTGCATGTAACTTTATGATTCAGTTTTTGATGCACAAATGCATCAAAAACTGCTTTTTGGTCCCCTATGCGCATACTGTATGTCCCATAATGCATACAGGTGTGTGTGTGTGTGTCTGTGTGGGTGTATGTGTGTCTGAGAGGGATGAAACTGACTCTGATCTTATCTAGCTTAAGACAAATACGCTGTTCTGCCTGCAGACATTGTCATGGAAACAAGCTGGTTTCCCTGGGTACCAGAGGCCAAATTCAAGCTGTAGAGAGAGAGAGAGAGAGAGAGAGAGAGAGAGAGAGAGAGAGAGAGAGAGAGAGAGAGAAATGAGCATAGATTAAAGAAACAAAAGGGGACAAGAAATAAGAGATCAACCATAAAGGCAGGTAGAAAGTGGGCTGTTCATTCCCTTTTTGCAAAATGGAATTCAGTGGAATGAGTAGTACTACTTATTATTCTATTTGCATGAATTGTAATATGTTTTGCTGTGTTTGAAACAAAAATTCTCATTTCGTCTGCTTTATCACAATAAGAAGATATATTCAGGTTATGAATTGTGATTGGCATCACATTATAAATCAAGCTGTAGTAGGGTTTTGATACTTCTCAGTAGTGGCTAATCAATTTTCAAGAGGCTCTGTGACTGTCACAGCTAAGGTGTCAAAGGAAAGAGAAGACAGTAATCTAACATGACAATTGCCAACTGCTGTAATACTAGAAAAAGATGAAGGTGACCCTTTTTTTGGTTAAATGAGTAAATCAACTCCAATGATGGTGGCCAATTATTATCAATTATGCCTATCATTATAAACGCATGTTATCAGATATTTTAATCCAATATAATTCTTTTTTTTTTTTTAAAAAAAAAGAACCCAATGTTGTTTCCATTGGAGAATGTTGCTTTTATTATTATTTTAATATCTGTTCCTTAAAACAAGACATCCGATTGGTCTTATAGAATAAGACAAGAAGCATTAGCCATTTATCAAATCAAAAATCAGATAGAGTCATTTTCATATTAACTGGGGTTCCTAAGTGAGTACCTATCAAAACTTACACTGGGAGTGAATTCTTTTCATGTAAGGACAACAACAACAACAAAAAGAAGAATAAGAGCTTTGCTCTGTAGACAGCAAATCTGTCACTTGTGTCCTGACAGTAATATCCTCCTCTACAGTATTGCTCCCTTGGCTGTGATGTGATAGCCCAATCAGTTTCAAAGCCAGATGCTGTCTATCAAGATGGAAACACAGCGGTTTATCCCCTTAGTGTACTTATTGTACTGTATGGATTCTAACTCTTTAACTTAATATGGAAAAGACACATATATTAGCATACATTTACATGCATTTCCTACATGGGTCATCTATCTATATACTGTATGAAAATGTAGTTAATCCACCTGTCTGTTATTAAGGAGGGATGCCTTTACGCAAGACGTTTGAGTTTATGCTGTGTGTATATGTGTGTGTGTGTGTGTGTGTGGACTGTCTGTGAGAGAAGCTGATAACAGAACTGCATGGTGGGCTAAAACCGAGGTGCGGGAGAATTGCAGTGTGCTATCTCCAGAATGACTTGGTTGCCATGATTGAGGCTTGCTACACCAGGATTTAGATACACCAGCATTTTTCGTTCTTTCTTGCTATGCATCCCTCACTCTCTGCCACTCCCTTTCCTTTCCTTGTCTCTTCTCTCCTACCTCTTTTTCACTTTTCCATTTTATGTTCTCCATCTCAGTGCGTCTCTCCAGCTCCCCTTTCTCATTCGTTCTTTCAGACCTCCCCCCACTTGCATCTTTCCCTTTTTCCTCTACCCAGCCTCTTTTGCACCCTGCTCCCTTTATCAGGTGCTGTATAATGTAGGCTCCCCTGATGTGCTCCCAGCCTCCATCCGCCATTTTGATTCAGTACAGCTGTCCATGATAATGTACTGTTCACTCAATCACTCTTTCTCTCTCTTGCCCTCCTTCTCCATTTCTCTTCCTGCCCCCCCGGAAACACACATGCAGAAGCAAATTCATATCAGCTGTAGCCGCTGCAACGCAGGGTTGCCATGGAAATGTGTGAAACGATGATGAGGAGACCCATGAGAAGAGACAAAGCCATATTAAAACATGCACACACATACAGTATTCGCCTATACAAACAACATGCACCAGGAAATCACGGTGAAGAGCAGTGTTTGATCATTGACGGAGTGGTACAGCAACCATCAGATCAGTTATTCACTCACTTCCTCTTACCCCCCACATATTGCTTTATTCATTAGAGTAGTAGTGTAATGATAGCCTTCAAAGCCTAATGGCAATCACATATTGCATTACATATTTGCCTCTACTCGCATATAGTCTGTATAGTTGCTTCCATAGCCTCTCTATATGTGTAGTTTCTTCTCTAAGATTTTCTGTATTAACGTCTCTCAGCCTCAGTGAGATCAGCGTCTGTTTTTCAAGGGAGAATTAATAAAATGAAAAGCATTCAGTCAGAGGCAGCAACTTTAGATAATTATTTGGCTTAAGATCATTATCATGAGCAATCTGGAGGTATCTTTTGTCCAGTAAAGACACATTAGATTTTCCTTTTCACCAATTCATGGGCTATTAATATGTTCCACAGTAATGACAATTTGATAGTATTAATTGTTGAAACACATGCACACATTTAAATACTGATTTAGATGACAATTAAAACTTTAAAATTGAGGAATTCTGATTAGTCCTAATAAAAAGATATTAACAAGAGTAAAGAAAGCAAAAAGCACAGCATTCATAAAACCATCAGATAATAAAGTTTTAAAATCTTCAAGGGGAATTAAATTGCCTAATTGTAAGCAATAAAAAACATTTACTTGTCATTATTTCATTGTCCTTTACTAACTTTATTTAATCAGGCTGTGTGATTAAAATGAAGTTTTGCCACAGCAACATTGGGTTGGGCCTAACATGCAACCAGGTACCAGTACCACTAGCCAACATCATGAAAACATAGTGGATTTAAACTTTCTAAACGATTTTAAACAATCTAACTTGATAGATTTCTGTTCTTTCCGTTTTTCATTCCTTCCATTTGTTTTCCTCCCTTGCTTCCCTTTAGTCCTTCATTCTCCTGCCCACCCGCTTTGATCGACATTGCTCTCCAAAGGATGAAGTGTGACATGTGTTGTGTGTGTCAGTGTCTGTCTCATTGTTTACTCTGAGCTAATACTGGCTCACTCCATTTATCTGAGCTACAACAGACCTACTCCAACCTGCCTACGTGCATGTCTGTGGCTTTTTAGGTGCGTTTTTGCACATATTCGTCATTGTGCTTTGTGTCGGCCTGATATGCATTCTCCTGGCTGTGTGTGTGTGTGTCTTAGCCTGTTTTGTGTCTGTGTGTTGTAATAGCACAAGGAGAGAGTGTTTGCGGGTCAGAGCTTCCACTTTGATGCAGGGATGCTTTATGTGCTCCTGTCTGCTCTAATGACATGTCTGTAAATTAGCAACAGAATGGTGGAGCACCACACTGAAATCTAATGGCACCTCTGTAAATTACTGCGAGAATACTGTTGGATGGCTGCGTGTGTTCTCATTGGCTCCCTCACCCAACCCTTACCCTGCCACCTCATCTACATTTTTCTACACTTCTGCACACACGCGTGTGCATGCACGATTGGGTTAGCATTTGTGGCTGTTCTTTTTGTGTACGTGTGTGTTTGTGTGTGTATGTGTCGCTCCTTTCTTCTCGCTCTCACTCCTCTCAGTAAAGACTAGCCCGGGGCCCCAAGTTGGTAATAGCTTTTCTGACAGCAATACACCAATATTTACAGAGACCAGCACCCACCCACACCCCAACACATTTCATGCACACATAAGAAGCATTTACTTGTCCATGCACACATACACAAATTCATATGCTAGGACACAAATTTGCAAACCTTTTTTCTGAGGCATTTTAACACATACAAAGTTGCGCAGCTCTTCTTGTAAGGACAAAGCATCGCCTTCCATTCATTCGGTCAGTCTAACCATAACCAGCTAATGCCTAACTCTAACCTTAACCTAACCACAATTCAACTTGTGCCTTATTAGGACCAGATTTTGGTCTCCTAGAGGACTACTCGCCCTACCAGAACCAGTAGTTTATGCCAGAAAAAGTCCTAAAGATGTAACAAATGTAGTGTATGTACACACAAACACACACCCTTAATTAAACAGAGAAAAGGAATCACACACTAGGGGGAAGTCTCACATGCTGGCAAGCAATGTGTTGTTTCGCACTAATATATTGGCCTTCACACTTGCGTTTTTTTTTTTCATGCAAAAGAATCAAAGACAATTTGTCACAATTGCTCTTTGAATTTTGACATATTTTGCCTTTTTCCTCCTCATTATTCAGTTATATTCAAGATCCACTGAATCCATTTCTTTTCTCCACTCTTCGCCTCCCACCACCTCAATAAGCTATTACACATCAGATTATTCATTATATGGTGATCCCACCCACCGCACTTCCCCTCAACCACCACCACCACAACGTTTCTTTGCCAAGAGTCTGTCTTACTTCAGCCTCTCTGTGTGTGTGTGCGTGTTATATTACACTCCATCCTCCTCATTACCGTGAACTACAAGATGGTGGTTATGCCACAGGCGGCATAGTGCATGGAAAAAGAGGCCACAAGATGTGCAGAGAGGATTGGTGGAGGTGTGAGACAGAGGCATAGTGATGAGGACAACACAAGAGCAGATGCGGAGGATGGCTGAAGCTTTAGGGGGAGGATGTGAAGGAGACAGATAATGCCCCCCCCCCCCCCCCCCCCCCCCCCCCCCCCCCCCCCGGCTTATGTATACCAGCACAATAGTACGATCATTTTGTGCCCACAGATGTGTGCGTAGGTGTGCATATCTGTTGCTCTCCTGGTTGCATATATGGACTTGTATGTGCATTACTATGTCAGTGTGTGAGTATGATGGATAGCAAAACCTTGGTCTTGTGTCCTTGGGGGGTCACTAAGGGTCATGCAAGGTAAGTTTCTATTGGCTGTCTCCCTGATATTCTAATTTCCAAACAGCCAATCCTGTCCGCTTTCGCTGTCATGATGCTCAAAGACTGCTGTTCTAGATCTTCGTTATCAGTTTTTGCCATGCTTCTCAAAACTAAACTGGAGTGCTACCACACATACAAATGCACATTCTAGCTTTTGATGAACATCACAAAGTCAGCCATGTTGTCAAACAAGACCACATCACTTCGGACTGCCAGCACAGCTGTTCTCTCAGAAGAGAGGATGGCAGGTTTCATAACGAGTTTGGAATGCTACAGACTCACGACTGTCTTTCTTGCATCCACACTGTTTTGTTTAATCTCCAACCCACATGAGTGATCAAAGCTTGTTTACACACCACTCTATGGTACGATTAGAGGTATGGAAGGAAGTGCTTCTTCCAAGTGCTGGCAGCAGTGAGGCTTTAGCTTGACAATAGGAACATTTTCAGCAATTTCAACAATATGTTATGTGCTGCACATTCAAATCAATTTTTTTTACTGTTGGCTCTGATGAGCATCCACCATTTTATCATCTTTGAACATATTGTGAAGAACAGTGTGGGAGGAAGCAGCAGAGGCAGGATATTGTACTAATCATGATAGTGTTCAACAACTGTGTAACGGTCTCTTCCCTTCTTTTTCCCTCTCTCAGCTCGTGAGGATTATGTCGCCACATTCAAGGGCTCCGAGTACTTCTGCTATGACCTGTCGCCCAACCCTATCCAGTCCAGTAGCGATGAAATCACCCTCTCTTTCAAAACACTGCAGCGCAATGGCCTGATGCTGCACACTGGCAAGTCAGCCGACTATGTCAACCTGGCGCTGAAGAATGGTGCTGTGTCACTTGTAATCAACCTCGGATCGGGGGCCTTCGAGGCCTTGGTGGAGCCCGTCAATGGCAAATTCAATGACAACGCCTGGCACGATGTCAAGGTCACCCGCAACCTGAGACAGGTAACCAAACAACAGGGGATGGACGAGTGAGCGACTGAGCAGAGAGGAGAGGAGAGAGTTACAATGCTGACTCAGTCCATTTTTCTGAGCTAGTTAAAGTAGAATCATCAAAACCTGAAAGAGTCATAGGGGGGAACGAAAGTGTATGTATGCAATTATGTATGTGTGTATTTAAATTTGGGTATCAATGTTAATGATAAAAACGACAAAAAGGTGAAATGACAATGATTTTGAGTTATCAAGCAACATGGACAAATCAGGATAAGTAGAATTTTGTCTCATTTATGTCATTGTAAGTTGAATATCTTTGGGTTGGGATTTGAACTATTGATTTGGACTATTGATTATTGTAGATGCCTATAAATGTTACAGATAAAATGACTAATACTAATGACTAATTCATTTGTCTGAGATTCAGTTGACAAATATTTTCAACATTTAAGGTCATTTGCATTTGCAGCCTTGGTTTTGGTTACTTCTGAAAGAGCTTAAACACGTATTTCAATTTTATGGTGAAACACAGTGACTCATGTAGATGCTTCAGCGACAGTGAGCAGCTGAGCAGACTTAAGTCCACAGCAAGAAACGAATCAATGTTAAAGCTACGGTCAGTGGTCTGTTGTCCGACTGCAGTGATGCTGTGGTAGGAAGAAAATACCTGAGGTTTTGGTCTTAGTTTACAGTGAGTTAACCACCAGACCAGCACTGCTCTCAGCGCTAGGTGAGTGCTTTTTCAATTGTGTGTTTGAGTGTATGCGTGTGTGAGTGAGAGGATGAGAGTGAGCTGGAGAACACCGAGGGTCACTCGCACTCAGGTGCTTGTAACCACCTGTGCCCTTGCCTGTTTGTATTACTAACTTTGACAACTAACTTTACTAACCTGCTACTAAAACTAACCACCATCCATGGAATGATTCATTCTACTAACCTAACCTGTGCCCTTCTCCTAGCGAAACCACTCCAACCAACCTTTTAACGTCACCAGAGGCCTTCTAGCTTTCCTCTTTTTGTTCCCAAAGTTGTTCTGTTCACAGTTTTTTGCTTTCCTTTCTCCCCCTCTTCTACAAAGCACTCAGGCATTGGACACGCTATGGTAAACAAACTCCATTGTTCGGTAGATATCATTCTAATTGTTTCTTAGTTTGGGTTTGCCCCGTGTCTATTTCCTTTTGAACCATAGACATCAAAACTAAACCAATAAAAGGACAAATGCGGTTGGTAATCTTTTATGCTTTAAAAGCCCCCACTTCCCCGTCCTTGCCAACCACTTTTTTTTTTAACTTTACGTCCTCCCTCCCCCTTTTGTACTTTTTTTTTCACTCATCACTATGTGACATGTAGGCGTGTACTGATTAGCTCATGCCTCACCTGCACGCAAATGGCAAGTCCCCCTCCTTCCTGCATGGCGTGAGTCAGAAACCCTTCCCCTTACTGATTGTTCCGTAAAATGGATAGAGTGGTCCCTCCTTCCCTCCCTTTCCCTTTCTTCTTTTGATTTTGACGTCCTTCACTCTGCCATTGCATGCTTTTCATTGTGCCTATGATTCATTCGGTTCTCTGTTGTTGTTTGGTAAACCACTGTGTCCTCTTTGCCTGTGTTTGCATGCAGAGAGAGGAGCAGGCTGCATGTTTATATATTAATGTGTGTGTGTGCGTTTCGCTGTGTGTGTGTGCGCGTGTGGAATGAGCCATAACCCATCTAACACCTGTGTGTGTGTGTGTGTATGTGTGTGTGTGTACATCAATTTGCGTGTTTGTCTATGTGCCATTCCATTTTGACTCGCTGATCTAACAAACCCCCCCCAGGCCACATGCTAACTAACTAACACCATCATCACAATTCACCCTAACAACACAACAACATGACATCATCACAACTACTAACAACATTGAAACCATTAACCCTAACCTCAGTAACCCCACACAGCTTGGCCTGACTCCTGTTAACACTTACTGTGGCTGCCAACAGAGCAGCAACTAACACCTACTAACAAGTAAATGGCACTAACACTTACAGTATGGCACGACAAAGCATGTGGATATTTTACTAACACCTGTCTGGCTGGGCAAGTTTGCCTGGCAACTGCAAACACATTAGTGAGAAAGGAAGATATTTTTACAGTGGGGACGTAAAGAGCTGGGAACCTTTACAAGCAGTCAAACATGGGCATTAATGTACTGTAGAGTATCGAGATGATAAAATAATACTTTTGATTTATGTGTGACCGTGTTGGCTATGTGTGTTAGGTAAATGTGTGCAGTCTATTATACAACGAAATGAACTAGTTTACTTTCAGGAATATATACTTTGTAGGTGGAGCATTAAGGCAAGTTGAAGATTACGCTAAAAGCATATTTTCTTTTTAAAAGCAGATACCAGTTGTTGCCTTGACAACTGAAGATGATACTTGTTAACTCACAGTATACCTTGTACTATTGTACATAAAGGATGGAGCTATCCTTCAAATAATGCTTGTGAAGTCAGCACAGTGCAGTGACAGAGGAAATTAATTTGATGTCCGGGTGAGTCAGAATTAACCAATGGTGGCCCTGAAGCTTTGTGTGTCGGAAAGTCTAAATCACACACAGGAACTCGTTGAGAACAAATGGTAGCTGGAGCGGCAGAGTATATCACTGTAACTGCAGGCTGAGTGAATGAGCGAGTGGCATTGAGGAGCTCATAGCAAGATATTTTCCAAATGTCGAGAGGTAGCACTATATATACTCAGTGACACTACACAGTTTGCACCAAACCAGTCACACACATTTTAAAAGCCAGCAGCACAACTGACCACCTCCCAAAACCAATCAGGCCTTTTTCCCACCAATTTACACACACACACTGGTTACAAGAGTAACGGGGGCTAATTTGGCTGGTCAGCACCTAGCTAGCGCTTAGCGCTGCCTTTGGTGTGAGTATATAGCGTGTCCTTTCCCTGTGCTTTGTTGTGTAGGTGACCATCTCTGTGGACGGCATCCTGACCACCACAGGCTACACCCAGGAGGACTACACCATGCTGGGCTCTGATGACTTCTTCTATGTGGGAGGAAGCCCCAGTACTGCTGACCTGCCTGGTTCTCCAGTCAGCAATAACTTCATGGGCTGTCTCAAAGAGGTGGGATTCATGTATGATATACTGTACACAAGCATGACGCAACTCATGAAAAATGGTGACTTCATTCATTGATTTTGCTTGTGTTAGAACAGTTAGCTACTGTTTAGCGCTGCCGTTCTCAAACTTTTTATACCACCTGTGAGAAAATATTGAGCTCTCAAAGTAACACCATTTTCACCAAAATTAAACTACAGTGGTGTAAATAGGCCGAGCAAAGTCAGCTACAGATTTTACACAGCTGGCAGATTTATTTCCAGTAAGATAATATTCTCTTATCATCCTCCTCTTCCCTCTTCCTCATCCCTCTTCCCCACGGCGGTGCGGCCTACGCTGCGATGCCACATATCCATTATGCCTCTATTTGGATGACGGACTGTTCAAAATCTTAGGGTACATACACAGTCAAATGTTTATGTGCTGTATGTATAATTCTGACGTGTGCCATTATTACGTTCAACTTGTAATAATTGTGGACTTATTGATGTTATGTTATGTGGTATATGGATGTGATATTTCAATTTCCCAGCTTGGGATTAATAAAGTATCAATCAATCAATCAATCAATCAATCAATATACTTCAGACATTGGTATAGTGACATTAGATTAAATGGAGCGAGAGATGAAGTGGCTCCTATTATTATTATTTAATTCATTATATTTTTTTAGTATTTGTTTAATTTTCTACGCATTCCAATCAAAATTCCTGGTATATACAGTAGAACAATATTTCTGATTTTACTCCAAGTACCACCAGGAGAAGCTTGCATACCACTGGTGGTGCATGTACCACATTTTAAGAAACCATTTAGCCATATGTCATTCAGAGATACCAATTTAGAAAGAATAAGCCACTGACATAACCTCCACATTATAATTTCTTAACAATATAATTCCACTGACAGTCAGTCACTCATCGTCTACCACTTTATCCTCCACATGAGGGTTGCAGGAGGTGCTGTGCAATCCAAGGCTGACATAGGCCAAAAGGCGGGGTACACCCTAGACAGGTCATCAGTCTATCACAGGGCCACACGGAGACAAACAACCATCCACTCTCACACTCTATGGGCAATTTAATGTGTCCAGTTGCCTAATCCCCAAATCTGGACTGTGGGTGGAAAAACCAGAGAACCCCCCCCCCACACACACACACACACACACACACACACACGCGCACACACACACACACACACATGCAAACTCCATGCAGAAAGGCCTTTGTTCCAAAAAAAGAAAAAAAAGAATTTTACTCTTTTTATTGTTTCTTTGTCAGGCAAACATTTCAAATGTTGTCTAATAAAATGCACACAAACAAAGAAATACTTCCATTAGGCAAACACACACTTTCTCTCTCTCACAGACACACACTTACACTCTTCAGCATCAGAGAGAATCAGTGATGAGTGTCGTTAAGGGAGTAAATACAGCGCTGAGCACTAACATGCTAATTAGCTACGCCACAGAGGCATTCCATCCATCCAACACTGCAACAACCAAAACTTACATGATGCACAGATAAAAAAAAAACAAACGCACTAATACAAACCCAGAGAAAACAGTCTGCACTGCAAGAAAGCACAAACAATTCCAGGAAAACACACAAGACACAGTCAAACATACATATGCATACACAGCACATGATGCAACAAAATTCAAATACATCCTCACACTGTTTATAATATACACCCTGTCTGAGTCTTCCCATCAGTCACACAGACTCACACAGAGGCATAAGCAAACAAGCAAAGAGGCCAACAGATGATGTGCCAAACAGAGAGCTATCTGTATCAGCGGTGAATGCACTCTGTGTTGCTTCATTAAGACTGATGGTGTTTAAACGAGGCTGCTGCTGTCAAAGTGAACCCTCCGCTTCACATTTACATGTTTAATATGATGGCATTATAATCCATGTGAGCAAATTAAGATGTATGCAGTGAATCATGTGCACGAACGATCACAGCTGTCACAATTCTGTGCACTTCATGTGATGCAGGGCAGGCACACTTGTACATGTACACACATGCGCACACACACACACCACTTTGCACAGTTGTAGCTCTTTTCATACTCAAGAGTTGCCCTCGTTGCTCTACATGCAGGCATGAAGGCCCATGATGTACCAAAAAACTGTTCCAGTGCACGGGAGAAATTTTGCAATGTCGCGGAGTTGCTCATAGGTCATAGAAAGAGGTCTGCATTAGTACAGCAGAGCCTGTGTGTGCTCGGCTCTCTCTACATCAAAATGCTCAGCAGAGGCGCAGTCTTTAAACTCACCCAGCTCAGTCAGAGAGCATACTGTGTCAGGGAGAGGGAAGAGAGACAGAAAAGAGAAGAGAGACAGCAAAAGCGAAATACTGTATGTTTTCGTCATATGAAAAATCTTTTGTTCCCCTTCTTTTCCTTTGTGATTTATTTTAGGTTTAAACAGTCTAATTCCTTTTGCTTATGTTTTGCTTTTTGTTAAATAATGACAACAGCCTAATTCTGTGCCTCAGCAGAAAAAGGGCTTCTTGTTATTTTATTCAGTCTAATAGTGAATTCATGTTTTATCTCCGCGCCCCCAATTCCCTTCCCTAAAGGTGGTGTACAAGAACAATGATGTACGGTTGGAGCTGTCTAGACTGGCTAAACAGGGAGACCCAAAGATGAAGGTAAGTACTTTCAACAGCCTGAGCCACTATAACACATTATCCTCTTGTAGGATACACAGATAGTTTTGTTTCTCAACCTCCTGTCAGGCTCTGTGAAATGTATTCTTGAAGGATTTGAAGTAAATTGCATTATAATGTATTTTTTGAGTAGTAGCCACAAGATTGTGTCTTCTAGTAAGCACCTGGAAGCAGCTGGCTTTGTTTTAGTCTCAAACAACAAAAGAATCCTTTTGGTTCTGATACACAATCAGTCTTCTAACATTTGATAAGACAAATTGTTGAACAGATGTCCACTAACATTTGAAACTATGTCTTCTGACTATGTTAGAAGTAGACTAAGATGGTTTTCTTCCTCTGCTCCAGGTAAGTGGGGTGGTGTCCTTTAAGTGCGAGAGCGTGGCCACACTGGACCCCGTGACATTTGACACCCCAGAGTCTTACGTGGCACTGAGCAAGTGGACGGCGAAGAAGGCAGGGTCCATCTCGTTTGACTTCAGGACCACAGAGCCAAATGGTCTGATGCTTTTCAGTCATGGAAAACCCCGTCAGCAGCAACGCAAGGACCCTCGCACACCGCCTACAGTCAAGGTAAAAAAAAAAAACACCAACTGGAAACTAAAAGAAATGGGAAGCTATACTTATGTTAAGGATAAAGCTAAAGCATGCTACAACTGTCAAAATTAAGACAGACGGAGGCAACGTTGTTCTAGTAAACTATGGTTAGAGTATGACTGAAAGCAGAGAAGCACCCACGAAATTTTCAGAAGGGAATTCTACTACTCAAAAATCCTAGTTATTTATCATGTCAACAGTTTGTCATGATAAATGCTTCTTTCCTCTGTTCGCCCCTGCACTGCTGCTGTATATGCACAAACACTCCCTCAGTCAGGTCAGATAGTATTGCTTGACAGAGCCTGTTTTCAGATGGACACAGCATACAAATAATGTTATCATTTGTGTTCATAAAAGGTTATGTGCTGCATTTTTAACTAATCCACAATCTTGACTGACATAAAACAACAAAGGAAGCCTGACTATCCTTAAGTATCTTTGACTAGAGCTACTTAAAAATAACTTGTAGATTATACTTTGCATTTTATTGCCAGCCATCTATGTCCCTTGCTATTTACAGATTACTGATGTTGCTGTGTTTGACATCAAGGTGGACTTCTTTGCCATCGAGATGCTGGATGGACACCTGTACCTGCTGCTGGACATGGGCTCAGGAACCACCAAAACCAAGGCCATTGACAGGAAGGTCAACGATGGAGAATGGTATCACGTGGACTTTCAGAGGGACGGACGTTCAGGTATACTCACAGCTCACCATGACCACAGAGGTTGATTAAAAGCGCTGAACAATAGCGAGACTGTACTTCACATTTTATAGTAAGCACCAGATTAGCATGGCCATTTCGGCCGCCATCTGTTCAATGTCTTTAATTGAAATTAGGTTCATCGAGTTGATTTTAAGGGTGCCGTACACACCATTTTAACTGAATCAATGCACAGTAGCTAGCACTGTCACATTTATTGTAATATGTTGATATAATTACGATATCCCCAAGAGGGAAATTAAAGCAATCATAGCTTGTTTTCTCATCTTAGCAAAAGTGCCGTTATTGTTTTTCAATGTTACGGCCACATTTGCCATTATGAATCGTGCCACAAATATAATCAATAGATACATTAAACACACTTTCACAAAGCAGTTTTGCACCATTTCAACATTGTTATTGTCCTTTTCTTGTTTGTCTTTAGTCTTCTTTAAACAACAACCAAACAAAATGAGTGCAGTGACTGAAACTCTGTGTACAAAACAGGGTTTTAAATGCTTTTCAGCATGGTACTAATAGAGTTATATTTTTCATGTTGGTGTAAATTACACTTGAGGAACCCTCAGTAGATGCTGCCTGTTTCCTCAGTGGGGGTCTCCTTTGTTTACAGCAACTGTTCTAATGTCTAAAAATAAGTGCATTAAAGATTTATTGGGGATAAAGTGGTCTGCCTGCGTAGTTTGCATTTTCACTACTACAAACAGAAACATTTGCAGTGCTTCTGTTTGTGGAGGTGATGAGTTGCATTGATGTGGAGACTTAGGAAGGGGAGGAGGGTGATGATGACGATCACAAAATCACAATTGTGATGACGTGTGATGAGAATGTTCTCATTGAAGGTCATAATGTTTCCTTTATGCAGGAACCATCTCAGTGAACAGTGTAAGAACAGCGTACACGGCTCCAGGAGACAGTGAGATCCTGGACCTGGATGAAACCTTGTACCTCGGAGGACTACCTGAGGATCGTGCTGGACTCATCTTCCCCACAGAGGTTTGTGTGCTGTTTTTTGCCTGACATATGGCAATCCAAAATTAACGAACTACAACAAGTTGACACACTGTGAATCCATCAACAAAATTAATTGTCAGTATTCATTTACTTGTTTTTATTTACCAAAGTGAAAGGTTAAACTTTTCATCTTTCTAGTTTTGAAACAGGGCCACGTGGTTGGTGTAGAGGTTAGCACTCTTGCCTTTCAGTCCAAAAACATGCAGATTTAGGGATTAGGTCAATTGGACACTCTTAATTGTCCGTAGGTGTGAATATGAGAGTGAATGGTTGTCTGTCTCTATGTGGCCCTGCGCTGGACTGGCGACCTGTCCAGGGTGTACCCGACCTCTCGCCCTATGTCACCCGTGACCCTCAGTGGAGGATAAAGTGGTAGAAAATGAGAGTTCTGAAACAGTCAAATCTCCTGATTTTTAATGTCATACATATCGCTACATTAGCTCTAGCAGTTAGGGCCTACAAAACTAGCCCTAAGAACTAAACCTTGGATGTTATGTGGCATATTTTTGAACCATCAGGCAAATATACAGTACATGGCAGTTTCATGCTGCAGCTCTAATCTGTGCAAGATACCATGAACTGAGAACCAAGATAGATCACATTTATATAATTAACATGAACACATGTTTACAAACAATCAAAAATCATATGCACTGCATTGCTAATGCAGGAGACGGCCAAGAGTGGAGGGTGTTACAGTTTTGACAGCAGGCAGCTTTATACTAGTGAGGATACAGAGCCTGTTGTTGCAAGTAAAGTGAAAAAGCACCAAATGTTTTTAGGTTGATTTGACTTTCATTCCCACCTGAACTACCATGTGGCTAAATTCTTCACAGTTTATACAGATTACAATGATTAATCAAAATGCTCAATTATCCTATAACATCTGTTAAAAGTTGATTATAATAAATTTCACCACATTGTATTGTGTCATTTAGTCAACAAAGCACAATTCATGTGTTTCCTATTTTTGTTATCTCTTTTATGTGTGATAGGATTTTATTAGCAATCAGTCTTTGTACTGTTTAATGGACAAAGTGGGACATTGTATGGCATTTTATTGTGCTATGGGATGTTTCATAAATATACAAATACAGACCCTTTACCATTTTCTTGTGCATAACAGACCAAAATAGACTGTACAATAGACAAGCATTTTAAATGATAGTAAGTGAATAACTCAGTCACCTCACTGCAAGTCACATTCATACATTTTGCACACACATACACATGCACACAGTCCTTCTCTATCACACTCACTCATAGAGTCTTGGTACGTCTGAGGTAATGTCTGGAGGAGCTGGGGACTCAACCACAGACTTAATCATCTGTGAAAACCCCACCCACCCCAATACTCATTTTCAACTGTTTTATCCTCCACTGAGGGTTGGGGGGGGTTTGGACTGTGGGAGGAAGCCGGAGAACCCGGTGAAAACCCACACACACACACAGGGAGAACATGCAAACTCCATGCAGAAGGGCCTTTATCCACTTCAATAGTAAAATACAATTTTATTTTAATTCTAATTCTTTTATTCCCAACAATTGCAACACTAAATAAAAAAAACAGGAAATATAAGTAAAATGTAAACTATATAACATAAAGCATAAAGAACATATATACGTCAGTATTCATCTTGAAATAACTATGTACTTAAAGGACGACTTAAAGATATATATTTAGATGACACTATATTTATATTTAGAAGATGACACTAAAGTTATATATTTTGTGGAGTAGTGTACTTGCATTAGGCAAATTGTTTCCAACACAATTTAAATCCATGAAGATCCTTATTTCCTTTGAAACATAAGTGAGGAAGGAAATATTCAGTACTACTGCCAGTGTGTTGCCTTTGTCTTTCATTTCACTGTGTGTATTTGTCACTAATGTATCACAACGACTCATTGCCGTTTGCTGCGTTTTCTGCTGCAAAAGCTCTCCCTGTGAAGCCAAACAAGAGAACAATTTCCATGATCCCAAGCTGCTTCCCTGAGTGATCAAAATAGGTCTCTTGTTATTGTTTTGATTGAGAGACCTCCATTTTCATGTTGTGTATTGAAAGGAATTGTTAATAGACTCTTGACCACAAATTGCTCTTCTATTAATTACTGTGAGTTCAGTGAAGCTCTTCAACACTGGTTAATTTGTGCCTCAGGTGTGGACAGCGCTGCTGAACTATGGTTACGTGGGCTGCATCAGAGACCTGTTTGTGGATGGACAGAGCAAAGACATCCGGCGACTGGCTGAGGCCCAGAGGGCAGTCGGGGTGAAGCCCTCATGCTCTAGGGAGCCGCCCAAGCAATGTCTGTCCAACCCCTGCCAGCACAATGGCATCTGCAGGGAGGGATGGAATCGCTATGTGTGCGACTGCTCTGGGACGGGCTACCTGGGACGCTCCTGCGAGAGAGGTGAGAATGTAGATGGACACTCAGAAAGAGTGCTAGCTAGGGATGAGCAGAATGTCTTGTGAAAATTCAAAAATACACCAAAATACAGTCATAATGACAGCTTTGTAATTTTTTTTTTGGCTGAAGAACAGTGACTAAATGCCAAAAGGATGAGTGACAGAAGACAGATGGTATGTGGTGGGAAGTCTGAAGTTTTAAAGTCAGAAATAACTCCATCAGCTGCTGAAAATATATTACAATTTTGAGTTATACTGGGTAATAAATTTTTTATTCATTATACCTTTAAGTTATACTTTTCTTTTTACTTTAAAAGGCCCATCCTAATAGATTGATGTTTGATGTTTGATGCACTAAAAAGGTACCTTCATATAGCATGCAAATTAGGTTAGGGTAGAATTTACCCCACAGCTGGATGGTAGACAGTAGGAAAAGATATATGGAGATAGAAAATAAGGTCAGTGAAGAGAAAACCAGCTTGCTCAACAAAAAAAGGTTTTCTATTTTTGTCTGGTTCTTTGCTTCATTCATATTTGTGCATTTTCTGTGTGAAAGTGAGGGTAGTAAGATGGAGGCAGGGAATGAAAACATGCAGTAAGGGTGATGGAGAAGAGGCGGGAGGATGCAGTGCTGCAGACAGTGCTATTGGACTACTATGGATGTTAGAGACTGGGATCGATGGGAGAGGAAGTGTGCAGAGACAGGAGCTGTGACAGAGGAGGGTGGAACCACTGGGTTGGAACCACCATATGACAAGCAGGTGAGGAGATGAGGAGGAATAGGAGACAAGAGTTGAAAATCTGAGAGAGGGAGAGACAGAGAGGGTTATGAGAAAAGGTATAAATTCAGGCCAAGAAAAATGGAAAGTGGAGAAGATTGAGAGAAACTGATACATGCCGACTGAAGAAACAAGATGGAGTCAGACAAGGAGAAGAGAAGAAATGTTGTTTGTGCCACAACTGTTGATGCGTCTCAACTGATGATTGTACTATCATCTAACAGGAGAGATACACATACACACACACAAGCTTTCGGAAGGTGTTGATGTGAAGGTGTTTTATTTCAAGAGGACAAACATCCACAGCCCGTGTTTATCATAGTAATGCACCCTCTCTCCATGGCTGCTTCTCTACATCTCTCTTCATCCCTCTCTGTGTGCACTGAGGGGTCACTAACTGGTGGTTCAATGGATTAAAGGAAGCGCAGATGGAGAAGCAGATGGAGAGAGTGATTGGCCATGTTTATGCCTTCTACCTGCGGTTTTCCCCCTCCCTTTTTTTCCCTTCCTCTCTCTCTCTCTCTCTCTCTCTCTCTCTCACTCTCTCCTTTTGTTCCCACTCACCATGCTCTGGCTCATTTTTGTTTCATTATGAGCACTAATACATATATTTCTAGAAACACATTTGCACATACCTTAAAAAAAGGTCCCCACCTAATCTATGGAAGTTTGTTACTGTCAAAAAATCTAAGGAAAAACAAGGGTTGTGCCTGCCATCATAATCCTAGGCAGAGCAAATTGCCCATAATTGAGGTAAGTTAGCACAATTTAAACTCCTGTTTTGAAGCTCCTAGTGTTGAGATTTGGCCAGCGCCATGTTGGCATTTGCAACCGAAAATTAAGAGACAACACCTGCAGCCAGGCACCTATTGGACAATACCAGTTGTAAATCACACTGGTGTCGCTCATATGTGTTGTACTTTATTGTCTCTTTTCCTTCAAATGAGAACAAAATTGACATGTTCAATTGAAAAAAAAACCCTGTAACTAGTGATTCAAACCACTGACTCAATAGTGTTGACTGATATTATAAAGTTTGTGAGAATTAGACTACTCTTCTTGCAAGCTCATCCTGCCACCCTGAGTCCATCAGCCCTTGGAGCAGGTCTACTATTGAACAGCCCTGGCGACTATTGAATACATTGTTATTTCCTGATTGACTTAACTGAGGAAACCAGAAGTCTCTGTCCATTTTTTTTATATATGGTCTATGGCAGGGGTGTGCAATTTGGGGCTTGCGGGCCAGGCTCCTCTTTTTTGGCCCGCCTCATTTTTCCCGTCTGTACCAGCCGCTGGGAATTTCTGTCCCACCAGCTCCCAATGGTTAGCTGCAGTTCACTTTCTGACCACAGCAATTTATATGGGGGGGACAAGGGGGGCGCTGTTGAGTTGGCTCTGCATGTCAGCAGGCTCATGACACGAGTGAGGAGCGGAGGTTACGATGGAGCACTGTAGTCTTAAGCATATTCCTACTTGTTTAGACCACATCCAACTGAAGTATTTGATTGCTTTAAACATTAACATTTGAGTTTAATGATAATCTTACATAAGATTCTATGGCGATTATGTTTAAGCATTTCTTGACCCTTTTAGTTGGTACAGTCCAATCCTTTGTTTATCAACAACAGCCTATTGAGTGACACAGACAAAGCTCGCAGACGTGCCTCATCAAAGTATTTAAAATAACAAACCACTGAGTTAATGAAACAGACATACAGTATGTTCAGTGGTGGATGTGGTGACTTATTTAGATGTGCACAGAACACTGTTTTTTGTAATCTAGTCTGACTCAGGATGGAATTACTTTTAAATCAAGTATGCATTGCTCTATGTAATGGTCACTTCTTTTATCCAGTTGCCATGCACTCTGCTTTCATTAGAAGTATTATTTTCTCATTTTCTCATATGTGAGACACAGGTTTACATGGAGGGCTCACACAGTAAGATCTATTGGTGTGGTCTTTAACTAAAATGCCTATTTTCAAATCTTCTAAGGGAATAAATATTGTCAGAAAAATGTACCAATAGAACCCATAATATAAACAGGTGGAACTGCTGTTGTACAGTTGCAAGATCACTTAATTTATCACTTAATTTATCTTAACTTTGTTGCAGGTGTTTGATATGAAAGATTATACAACATAATAGCAACCCTCCAGTTTAAAATTGTTTCACTTGGTTTAATTGATCCAATTTATACTGTGATGTGTCGTGAGGATATTCAATTTGAGCCAAGTCATCAGAAACATCTCACCATCGCAAACTACATAACTGCCCATTTAAAAACATTATGTTGGCTGTTGATTATTCCACTAGTTTGGATGATTTCTTTTCCTTTTCTTCTCTGTTGACCTACGAAGTCAGCATTAGGAGCAGAGTGACTTTGACATATTAAATAGAAATTATGTAATGGTAAATAGCAATACATCGAGACACCCATGTCACTCATTTTCTGTGATAAGCCCACACACTGACAGCAAGTCAATGGTAGGTGTCGACATATCACAATGTGCTATAATCTTTTTCCATCATCATTCTAGACAGCATGTCTGCCTGACATCTAAATAAAATGCTGCAATTTTATCAAGTTCACCAGGCGAATTGGTAAATCGCAGCTGACACGCCTGAATGCAACATTTACACAATATTCTATATTTTTCTTTTTAGCAAATCAAAAGAAACGACTTAAGTGTTTGAAGCCAAATGCTGATACAGTCTCTTTTCTGTCTCTGCCACAGAACTATTAAAAACACATCAGTGAACCACACATTTGCACTGGCTGACACACTCTTTCATTACAATCAACATGTGCACCTGGGTTTATATTATTTTCAAGCTTACATACACCTTCCTACTGCCATAAATACTCATTAGTGCACAAAGTCCCAAACAAATGCTCTATTCACTCCTGGTTGACTAATGTTTGGTGAAAGCAAAAGTGCACAGCTGTTCTTTTAAGGTAATTACAGACATAAAAAAACTATATGTGTCACCTGTTTTCTAGGGTTTTTGTCTTCAGACGGAACCAATATTCCTGGGTATGAGTGCTAAAGCACGGCTGGTTGCTGTTTTCTGACATTTCATGTAATAGAGAATACCAGTAGCCATACTGAAACAGGTTGTGATGGTGCATGTTATGCTTCAGTTTTTCTCCATACTGTCCCTCTATCAAACCCTCTCTTCTGTATTTGCCCGGTGGTGAGTCAGGTGCATTGATGGGAAACATTTAGTCACCTGTCGTCCGAAACAGAAATGTGTGTAGAGCCGGCCCAAGCCTTTATGGGGCCCTTAGCAGAATTTCATTTTGGGCCCCCTCTCACCACTCCAGCATCACTGAACTTGAATTGAAAAATAACAAAAAATAAATAAATGAATAAATAAATAAATAAAATAAACAGCCGACCTTGCATTTGTTGTAAACTAGTAAACAAGTTTCATGGCTTAATTTGGCTTAAAATAAAACCAATTTAAGATACAATATCTAAAGATATAAAGGTCTTTTTAACATGTTAAAAGCTTTTTTTTCTACACTCTATAAGTTTGCTTATGCCTCGGGCATGTGTGTGTTGTATGTGTGGCTCTAAGGTATGTTATCTATAACAGGCCAACCACTGTCTTTTTTCCTCAAGTTAATGAGGATTTATCTGCATTTTAGCCAAGAGCTTTTTCCCCTCCCCCCGCCCTTCCTCTCTGTCTTGCTCTATCCCTATTTTCTCTCCCCCTGTTCTCACTTTACTAAACCCTCCTCTGTTCACACTTAAATTCACTCACTTATTCTGACACACTATCTCTCTCTCTCATTCCCTCCTTCTCAGCTCATCAGTATTCATGAGGCCTCACTCTCTTCCTGTTCTCTTGTTTTCGCCTTGGCTCCAAACGTCTCCCACGGAAACAGGGAGAGCGAAAGGGAGGGAAAGCAAAGAAGGACTGTACTAGAGAGATAGAAAAAAATAAGTGAAGATGGGGGAGAGGGGGAGATAAAAAGCTGGAGACGTGGAGAGAGTGTTTTGCTACATATGTAATTGGCCAATAAAAAAACAGGGTCTTTAGAGGTAAACAGTTTAGCGGCCTGGGATTGGCCCCAGCAGGAAGCAGGGAGAGAAGATTATGAATATGTAAATGAGTATGCAAAAGACATTAAAGCACGATCACCTGAGCTTGTTACATTATGACTCCAGGGTCTGAGATGTCAGCAGCGGTGGCTAACACACTCCCCGCCATGCATTCTCATTTAACCGGATAACAGGGCGAGCCAACCAGCTGCAGCTATTTTTACATCCTCCATTGTAAGGCAGAGGGAGTGATGATGAATTAAGGGAGGAAAGGGATGGGATAAATTTGTTTGAAGCAAGTTTTGAGTTTGAAAATGACATGGCGGGGGAACAAGGGAGTACGTACAGCTACGTTGTACATTGTCATTTATTGTGGATAAATCTGTCTCACTCATTCAACTTCAAATTGCCTTTGTCTCTTCCCACCTCATGTGTTTTCTTCTTGTCAATCATCTTTTCTTTTTTTTCTGGGCCTTTTTTTCTCCCTCTTTCTCTTTACACCCACCTCACTCACTCGCCTTCACCGACATCTCCTTCTTCCTCCACTTGACTTTCACTTCCCTTCATCTATCGCTCACTCCTGCTCATCTCTGTATGTCCTGCACAGATGCAACCATCCTGTCCTACGACGGCAGCAAGTTTATGAAGGTGCAGTTGCCAGTGGTGATGCACACCGAGGCGGAGGACGTCTCACTGCGCTTTCGCTCCCAGCGGGCATATGGCGTTCTCATGGCAACCACATCGCGTAACTCCGCAGACACCCTTCGTCTGGAGCTGGATGGGGGCCGTGTCCGACTCACTGTCAACCTAGGTACACACGTACACACAAACATTACTTGAATGACATATTGGGGAATGCAGCTGATACTGGCATCTTGGCTATTTTTGTAAAGGAATGTCGCAAAATGTTGACAAGTAATGGGTTGTCCCTGGAAAATTTACCCTTCCTAATAATTATGCCACACTGTGTTTGTACTCAATGTATTCACTTATACAGGTTTTGTTCGACAACAGCATTTGGATTCACTACAACATATCTTTAAATACATACAGAAAAAACAACTATTGAACATTAGTTGTGTTGTTTTTTTTTGTCTTGAACAGAGGGTCTGAGCCTCAAGCTGCATTCTCTGCTCACTCCCAGTGGACCTGTGCATCCCTAACACCTCCAACAATCAACACAAAGATGAACATGTACACACACACACAAATAGTAAACTCAACACATAATGGCAAGAAAAGCACATCCTTCTATTTTCTTTACATCTTTCCAGCTCAAATCAACTAGCTTTACTCATTTTATTTCACACTTACACACTTTCACATTAACATACAGTAAGTACACTCATGCTAATACACACACAGGTTTACAGAGGGGTGCATGTGTTGGTCTCTGGTTGTCCGCAGCCACGTCCTTTCTGTGGTTGACGCCACACGACACACCAAGTCATCATGGATAAAATTGATAATAATGATTATGATGATGAATATAATTATACAGGGGCTGAATCTTCCAACAGTTTGTGGAGATTTCTGCTCTGGATGGGCGACAAAAGATTATGGGCTGTGTTCAATGTCATCAGACAAACTGACACACATGACCCATCTCAGTCTCCTGAGTTGGTATTGTTTGGTGACTGAAACTGTCGCTCAGGCCAGAGCAGCCATCGGGCACACTCCTCATGCTAGGACACACACCACTCTCCTCAACATGTCACTGGTCAATGTGAAGACTCCCCCCCCCCCCCCCCCCCTTTTTCCCCCCCCCCCCCCCCCCGTTCTTTTGCCTCTTACTGGCTAAAAATCACAGAAATGCACAGTGTATTGTAAGAAAATACGCTGTCTAGCTTGTGACAAAGGAGAGGGTGTGCTTTCTCAGCAGTGTGTGTGTGCATGTGCGTGTTTGTATATATGAGTGCAGGGTGTGTCGATGTGTGCGTCCCCAGGGCGTGGAGAGTATGTGTATGTGTGCAGCATTAACCCTCTGCTCTGCTCTCCCTCCAGACTGTATCAGGATAAACTGTACAGCCAGTAAGTGATCCTCCATCTCACCTAACCCCTCCCCTTCCTCCTCCTCAGTATGTGTGTGAAATGGTGTGCATAGTAGTACATGCACCTCTGTTAATGTGTCTGTGTCTGTCTGACTATTTTTCATTCTGCCTCTTCTGTTGTCCTGACAGTACATCTGATCATAAACCCTCTCTCAACATATGTTTCTCTCATGTTTGTGTGTGTGTGTGGGTGTGTATGTGTGCTCGCTCACTTGCGTTCAGCTTCACCACAGGAGTGGAGGGCCAGGGTTTTTCATGACGGCCATTTTAGCAAAGAAGGATAGATGGAAGAGAGGACGGTGGGGGTTGAAGAAAGGGAGGAAAGAGAGAGAGACAAAACGGAGAATCAAATTCCTCTGAGTCTGCATGTAAATTAGGCGTGTTGTGAAGTGTGAGGAGAGTAGTTACTGGTAGATGAATGCCACTCAGTCCTGCAGACTAATTACTTCTACTTCATACCAGAGACAAGAGATGTGTTTTAACTCAGATTTTCCTCTGCTGCACCTTCTTTCATCATCTGTCTAGTTGCTTTCTTTATTTGCTCATCATTTCTCTTTAAATTGAACAGGGAATTTTCTGCTAGTATTATATGTAGTGTGTTTTTCTTTTTTTTTGTGAAGCTCCTGTGAGACTGAGTAGATGTTCATTCTGCATTCTCTTCACTGCCCATTTATGTGTATGTGTGTGTATGTGTAGCTGAATCCCCGGTGAAGTTTAATTTCCTCACATTGACTTTGTCTCTGTCATGACCACTGAGAAAGCAAGAGACTGAGTGAGTGGTAGAGACAGAGAGAGAGAGAGGAATGCTATGTGACGGCAAAGAGGTGGTGAAATGGATGACTGCAGTTGCCATAGAAACCCTACTAGCCACACAGTGCCGTTGCTATCCCGCATGGTTGTTGGCCAATTTTAGACCAGTTGTCTCAATGAACATTTCAGGAGGCAGCCAGCTTTCAGGCACACCGTGTGCATACAATAAATTATACATCAGTTATACAAGGGGGGGGAAATGTATTTAACAGCCAGGCGCCACTGAAATAGTCCACTCAGCAGTCAAATAAAAGCCTTGGCATGGGAGAGAATTGAGGCTTATACAGCAGAAAAGCCATTTGTTATTTTGAGCTAATGAAATATGAAACGCTTTTTGTCGTTTTGTTTTCATTATCCTGCTTTTATAATCACCACTAGCTTATGTCATTTGATTTGTACTTACTGGGCAACAAACAGTCCCTCTTGTTCTAATCTCAGCACAGAGTGCAGAGTAAACTGTCTATTGGCCAATAGCTCTACACTGAACCTCAGCTCAGAGCTCACCATGCTGCTGAATTCACTGTTAGCACTGACCTGTTCTGAGTGTGTGCATGTGTCTGCATGTCTGTTTGCACAACCATCCCCATTCCCAGGTCGACACAAATCACTGCCTCAATCTCACATCAGTCTGTTCATTCTTTAAAGATTCGGTTACATATATTTGAATTATGTAAACTCACACATATGTACACATATTCTCTTCTTCACTCAGTGCCAAGCAGTGATCCATGGTAACAGGATGAGATGCTCATGCCGGGAGCACAGCTGAGTCTCCTCAGGGGAACCCAGTGTCCTCTCTGAACACACAGAACATGGTTTCAGCTTTAGAAGCACACACAGGCATTTCACACTGCCACATCCATTTTGATTTACTTCTCATAATTAATTATGCTTGCGTGTCTCTCTTATTTACAGCAACTTTCTACCTGTGTGTTTGTGTGCGCGTGCACTTACGTAAAAGTGAACGTGTGCACCACCTGCGTGCTTCTGTGAGTAATGAAGGAATGCTTGACATTTTCTGCAGCAGAATCTCTTCGAGGTCAGATTACTTCTCACCTCCCTGTCATTACCTCCTATAGGTCAGTGTTAGCAGACTTGCACTTCTCAGACCAACAGGGCTAGGGAAGTGATGAGTGTATTGCTCGAGGTTGGTGGTGTGCCTGGAGACAGTAGGAGGAGGGAGACGCTGAGGTTTTGGGAACACAGTCTGTCAAATGTGTGCAGTCACCTATGTGAAATTATGAGCTGCTAGATGGGCAGAGAGGGAGAGAGAAAGAGAGGGAGAAAAAGAGACATCACAAGAGGACAGCTCAGCTTCTGTCATGCTGCTGTAAATCAGCACCTTGGAGAGCTCTCTGAATTTTCCTCTGTGTGTCTAGTGCCACCATGAGGCTTGTTACAGTACTACATTGTTGATGACACGAAGAAGGTCCTGCATGCAGGCACGGGGATGAACTTGCACAGATTGGAGATGTTTGAGCAGAGCTTGAGGAGACAAAGGGGTGCAAGTGTGCTATCTGTGCGTGTGTGGGTAGACGGTGGTCATCGTGACAGTGTGATCTGTCCACAGATGGATTGTGTAAGCGTGGGCTTGTTGTGACTCACTGTCTCCATATTAGACATCATTTATGTACATTTCTCTGTCTGTGTCTCATCATTTGTTTCACTGGAATACCTGCGAGGAGACCTGTCAGTGTATCTGTAGAGAGTGTGTGTTGACACGGAGGTGTCCGTCTCCCCAGGATATGTATGGTTCCTTTCTCCTTCTGCTATTTCCCATCCATTTCCTCACTCTCTGTCTTTAAATTTTAATTCAACCTGCCTGGGTTTCTGCTTTTCCTCCTCCTCCTCCTGGCTCTCTGTCTCTCTGCATCTCTATCTTTCTTTCTGTCTCTCTCCACCTCTCTGTGCATATGTTAATGGTGCTCTGGGCTATGTGTAGGTAAAGGCCCAGAGACCATCTTTGCGGGGTCGGGCCTCAATGATAATGAGTGGCACACTGTGAGGGTAGTCCGGCGTGGCAAGAGCCTCAAACTCACCGTGGATGACCTACAGCCTGTTGAAGGTAACCACAACAGTCAAACTTAAATCTTGTCACTTTATTAAAGACACTCAGTACTCTCAATTAGAGGTCGACCAATTTAAGTATTTGTATGGCTGACGTTAATGTCGGTTTTTACATATCAGGGTATCTAATTGCTGATAATTGATGTGGGGTGTTTTTTTTTATGTGGCCCATATAGTTTGCCGATTTTCTTTTTTTTTTTTCTCATGATAACAACAAATGCAAAATGTGCCCAGTTTCAGTAACCGGTTATTGAAAAACACTAATGGTCACTCTAATCTACATGTTTTGTCTGCACTGCAGTGCAATTATTTACAGTATTTAGTATCAATAAAAGTGATGCATGCAATTAAATATTATGGTAAATAGCTAATATATTGTATTACATGAAAAAGGTCATCAGAAAAACTTTTGGATGAAAAGTGTTTTGGTGACTTTGCAACATCAATTAAAATTTCTGAAAAATGCGTAATTTTAGATCATTACTAAATAACTCATTAACAAATATTGACCAGATTATTCGGGCTGCCTCTACTCTGAATGTCTCTGCTTGTATTTTGTGTAATTTTTAATTATTATTATTATTTAAAGGTCTAGTGTGTAACATTTAGGAATGTCTAATGACATAAATTAAATGTACTAGGGCTGGAACGATTATTCGTTTAATCAATCATTAATTAAATGAACTGAGGATGATTTGGTTAATGTGTTGTTTTAATAATTAAAATAGGTAATCTTCTAAGGCTTCTTAAATGGAAGTATTTTCTACTACCTTACTTTCTCCATATAACAAGGAAATCATCAAAACCAATTCATTTTGGTTTAGTTTCTGTCAATTCCTCGATTATGAATATAATTGTTAGTTGCAGCCCTAGAAGGTACTACTCATAAGTTATTAATGCTTTAAGATATTAATGCTTTAAGATAAAAGTCTTTGAATAGGCCTTACTTTAGGCAAGGGCCTAATTGCTTTATGAGTCACCATATTTCTGCAGCAGCAAACTAGCCTGAATGTGCATTTCATGTTTTGAAGTGGAAGCTCAGTACACATACTTTATGTTATGTGAAGGCCACCATAGTAGATCCCTGACGCACTTGGTAAAGTGAGGGGTGAGTGGAGGAGTCCTTTTTTGTTACAGTCTATTTGTCAGTATTACTAATTCTTACACACTGGACCTTTTATGCTACAAAAGCAACAGCTTTCATTAATTTTTCATTAATCAAAAAAAAAAAACATCTGTATAAGTAAATTGTAATTATTATAATATAATTTTTAGTATTTGTACTAGTCTTCCTGCTGAATACAAATGATTATTACCAGTATGAGTTACTACTGTGCAATTCTTCCCATAACCCTCACTTTTGAGGTTTTCTCTCACCACCAGGTCAGATGGCAGGTGACCACACCCAGCTGGAGTTCCACAACGTGGAGACGGGTATTGTGACAGAGAAGCGCTTCATACCTGCTGTGCCCTCCAATTTCATTGGCCACCTTCAGGGCCTGGCACTGAATGGCATGCCCTACATCGACCTGTGCAAGAACGGTGACATCGACTACTGCGAACTCAACGCTGTTATCGGCTACAAGAGCATAGTGGCTGACCCCATCACCTTCCGCTCCCGCTCCAGTTTTGTGACACTGCCCACACTCCAGGCTTACTATTCTATGCATCTCTTCATGCAGTTCAAGACAACGTCCCCCGATGGCCTTATTCTGTTCAACAGGGGAGACGGCAATGACTTCATTGTGGTGGAGCTGGTTAAAGGGTGAGCTGTCACATCGTCATCCTGATGTCTTTACATTTAGTTTAACAATTAAATGAATCAAATGAAAAGTTAACAAATAATAGGGACATTTGAAAAGAAACACAAAGTAATTCCAGATGTTGTCAAATCCAGTTTTGATATTTTGGGAACATTTCTCAAATTACCAAAAGGTTAAACTCTTGTCTATGAGGCTGAAATATCAAATACATATATATATATATATATATATATATACTATATAAATTGAAGCAGCTCTTTCAGTTATGGTTCTACAAAAAGGATTGTAACGTCCTGAAGTGTACAACCCTATGTTTTTCACCATGAATATAATTAATTTGCCTTTGCTCTTCACCCTTGTTTAACCACCTCCACTCTCGTTTGTTTGTTTACTCTCCAGCTACCTGCATTACATTTCTGACCTGGGTAATGGTGCACACCTGATCAAGGGTAACTCTAACAGTCCTCTAAATGACAACCACTGGCACAACGTGCACATATCCCGAGACACTAACAATCTTCACACGGTCAAGATTGACACCAAAGTCACCACGCAGACCACCATGGGTGCCAAGAACCTTGACTTAAAGGGTATGTCCTAAAAATGAAAGCAGTGCTACCTCAATGAGGGTGGGTGGGTTTACACATACAGTAAATAAATTCGGTTCACAACATACAGTATACTGACTGTAAACTGTTCCTTTGAGACTGTAATTTAGGGGACATTTTAACTAAAAATTAGTCAAATAATCTGATCTGCAACTAGTTTTTTTAATAATTAATAATTTAAATAATTTAAATAATTTAATAACTCTTCCTAAATGGGACTATTTTCTGGTTTCTTTGCTCCATATAATAAAGAAATCAACAAAACTAAATCATTTTGGTTTTTGGATGAAATAAAACATTTAAGAACATCATTCTTTCAAGGTTAAATCAACACCAATCAACCCTTTTCAACATTTTCTGACATTTTATGGACCAAGCAACTAATCAATTAATCGGGAAAATGATCAATAGATTAGGTGATTATGAAAAATTCATTAGTTGCAGCCCTAAACACAAGGCTGCCAGCACCTCTAAAGCTCATTTTCTTTTTTCTTTTTTTTTGAATCTCAAAAAACAGTTCAAAACAGTGTCTTTGTCAATGAGCTTTATTGGTACTGGTAGATGAATTTGGCTTAAAACTACACTAATCTAGTCATCCTAGTGTTTTAGAATTTATTGACTACTTTCATCTGCAAGTCAGTGATAAAAATTAATGGGCAAGTATTTACTTAGTCAAAACATCTAAATTGGTCACTGTTCCAGCTGTTCTACATGAAAATAACTAATTTGATTGACGTTAGGCTCAGTGAACTTAGGCATTTCCATTTTTTTAACATTTGTCATCATATATACAGTACTTAAGGTGTTTGCATGAGTCTTACTAATGTCTTACTAATACCATCTGTGAATGGTTAATGAAGCTACCATTCATTGTCATCCCCTGAAACAGGTGACTTGTACATTGGGGGCGTATCCAAAGAGATGTACCGAGACCTGCCCAAGCTGGTCCACTCTCGTGAGGGTTTCCAGGGTTGCTTAGCAACAGTTGATCTAAATGGCCGACTCCCTGACCTTTTGGCAGATGCCTTGGCAACCATGGGACAAGTGGAGAGAGGCTGTGAAGGTGAGGTGCAAGGACAAAAAATGTCAACCAGATGTTCTGGTCGTGTCTCCTTACTGCTTCTTCTTTCAGTTTTCATTTAACTCATGCTCTCTTTTTAAAGAACAACACCACTAACCCAGGTCTTGGTCTATAAGGTGTACATTTTATGCTCTTTCTACTCATCACCTTGGCCACATTGTAGTTTCTCTCTGCTCCACTCTTTTAGCAGTTCACAGGCATCTGTGTGCATTGACTAACCATCTAACTTAATTTGCTTGTTTGCTTTTTTTTGTTTGGCTGACAAAAGTTACATTGATGAAAGCTGACTTGCAAGGTATAATCACTATTGTGTGAGCATTTGAGACGTGTGTGCAAGGGCACGTGAGTGCACGTGTGTGTGTGTGCGTACATATAGTATGTGCGTGCGTGTGTGTGCGTGCGTGCGTGTATTAGAACTATTCAGTGGTGTCCAGTGTTGTGTGGATCCCAGTGATCCAGAGTTAAAGGTCAGAGGTGACCCATCCTATCCTGGCACCATAATGACTTCATCACAGTAGAAATGTCACCACTGCTTGACTTGAGTTGACCACAGCTCCACCACCCGGGTTGCCTAGCAGCATGTTGTCTAACCCCTCCTACTGACTCCCAGCCTAACCAAACTTCAATACTCTTATTTGTGACTCACTTTACACCCTCTCCTCTATGCCTCGGGTTAAGAGTGCACCGAAGGAGAACTAAGCTAAGCACTTTGACGTTCTCACTCTGTGTTTTTAGCACGAGGCAGGGAAAGAACAGTAACAAACTGCTGAGGAAAGAGTATTGAGACGAGGGCTTTTAAACATAACTGCCCTCTTATGTTTAACTCCTCCTACTGCCCTTGCCCCACTCATCTAGCATCACCACCTGCATGCAGTCAAAATATGCCTTTTTTACTTAGTAACACAGATTCCTGTTTCTGTTTATATGGAAATTCACTAGTAGTAGTATCCTAATTAGAGGTAAAGCTAAAGAATGGGAGCCTATATCCACATAAAACCACACTCTTCATAATTCTACTAATACTACTAATCAGAACATCTCTGCAGCACCACAGTCAACCTTTTTTGAAATTACAAAATGTTTCATGGAAATACTGTCTACTAAATAAGTACTGTACAGATATTGGGCTCCAGACAAAGTTTTAAAAATTTGGTTGTTTATCTTCTCCTAACTTGTGCACCCTCCAACCCCATCACAACTCTCTCTGTAGGTCCGAGCACCACCTGTCAGGAAGACTCTTGCTCAAATCAGGGAGTTTGTCTGCAACAGTGGGAGGGCTTCACCTGCGACTGCAGCATGACCTCATATGCTGGGCCACTATGCAATGATGGTGAGTCTGCATTTCATGGTACGTCTCAGTCCATACATGATCATTTCAGTTTTTCCCTATGTGGACAGCAGGAAGTATACTGCATAGGTATATTTGGGAAAAATAAAATACATGTGAAGTCTCTTGTAACTCTATTTACCAATACAAATGAATTAGAGATGTGCTGTGTTTTCTGTCAAACCACAATTCTCACACTGATGTCTTCAAACTATAAAAAACACCTGGACTTTAACACTTCTATACAACTTCAAGTCTGAAACTGATTCACATTGTTTCAGTCACCGCAGTAAAGCATCTTTGTCTGCATTTTATCAGAGCCACCACGTGAGGGCACTGTCAACTGTTGATTCTCAAGTGGCACAAAAATACTACAGTACCTGTTTAATGTCTAGTCTCACTCTTTGCTCTCTCACACACTCTCTCTCTCTCTTCTATTTAATAATTTAGTCTAGATTTAGACAATAAATAATCCTCATTGGCCATACATGTAGTAAATATGGTGGCTGTGTCGTCGTCTTATGAGTCAAATAATTGAGTGAGTTATTTGTATGAGTCAGTTATTACAGTGTTGAGAAGTGATTTGGGAAATATTCTTTGAGAGTGTAGGAGGAATGAGCAGAGAGTGGGGGACCAGTCATCTATGACATTTATTTTTCAGCACGTCCTTTGAGTTTAAACCACTGAAATGTAGTCAAGATGACTGTGTGGTGTATGGGAACTCTGATGATGAAAATAGCACTTTATATCATAATGCTATTATATTTGTATATCAGCTGGAACCACCTATATCTTTGGGCGTGATGGAGGCATGGTGATTTACACATGGCCCCCTAACGAACGTCCCAGCACCAGGGCGGATCGGCTCGCCCTTGGTTTCAGCACCCAACAGAAACATGCCATTCTGCTCAGGGTGGACAGCGCCTCTGGCCTGGGAGACTACCTTCAGCTGCAGATAGTAAGCACACACAAATTCACTTCTGCAACACGTTCACTGACCGAATGTGTTCATTTATGTATCCAGAAAGTATCTACAGATACTTGTGTTGTGTTGCTATAGCTACTCTTGTCTTGTGGTCAGGACATTCTCAAGTTCTCTAAAATGCACCTGCACACAGACTTGTGCTCAGACCATAAGTTCCAACTGTCAAAAGCAATTTGAGTAACAATATTATGCGCTTAAATCTATTCACATGTGTTTGTGTGAGCTTGTGCGACAGTCTGCTGCATCTTTTACTGCGCCAGGCTTAAGTTGTCAAGTACCATAAGTTGCACCTAATTAGGCTAACCTTCTTTTTGTAACATTCATCTACAGCCGCCCCCAGCTGCATTTCTGCAACATTATGGCATTGTTTTGTTTCTGCTACAGCTGCTGGTGGAACAGTGGCAGCTGGGAATACAGTGTATTTTAATATATTTATTTATTTTTCCACTTTTTTCACATTATAAGTTGCACCCTGATGGTAGAATAAGGAAAAACACATTCTTGGATACATTTTGCAAATGTATTAATTAAAAGAAATATCACATTGACATCAGTATTCTGACTACTCTGACTATACTTAATTCAGCTCAGTTGTTATCACATGTGTATACACTGTGATTTGAGGCCATTTGTGGTGAATTCAGTTGATTGGACATGATTTTGAACGGTACACACATATTTCTATTGATGGCCTCACTATTAATAGTGCATAGGAGAGCAAAAAAACTACCAGTGAGGATAAAAGAATTTCATGTTGGGCTCAGAGACAGGATTGTGCCAAGGCACAGGCATTCAGAATGCTAATAAAAATCTGCTATGTTGAAGGGTCCCAGGAGTACAGTGGCCTCCATAATTCTAAATAGAGGAAGTGTGTCTTCCAAGTCTCAGACACAGATAGCAATAGAGAAAAGGCATTAAGTACTAGTGAACATGGTTGGATAACTTGTGTGTGAGGTGCTGAAATGGCCATTGAGCAACTAAGTGTACAAAGTACCTGGCCCTACTTTCAGCCAAACTAATTATTTTAATGAATTGGATATTGAACTTACTTCTGCCACAACACCAGCCTGAGCAGTCAGGGAAGAAGAGCCTTTTCTGGCAGAGATTGCCAACATTCATATGGTCACTCTGGTTAAGCTGCAGAGGTTTTTCTAAAAACAAGAGACACTTCCAGAAGGTGTCAGGTGCTTTCCTCCAGTTATGATGTGACGAGAGAATTACGTTTCTTTCAGGTGCTTTTATATGTCCTTATCTGTGCCATAGAATCCCAAGCGTTTCATAAAAAATGTCTAAACACTTATAACTATATATTTAAGGGGTATTTAGAATTTATATTAATTAGAGAACATTAATATAGCCCCACCCCACCCTGCATCATAACAAAATTTGAAAAAAAAAATATATATATCAATTTATATTTGTTGCTGAGCCTAAAATTTGGCTTCTTGCAGGTCCAAGTACTTAGAAAGATTCATCTAAGAAGATAAGAAGATATAAAAATTATTATGTCATTGCTTATTCAACACAGTCGCATTCTTCATGAGGCATTTTTATATCTGCCCCACTCAGGACAAGGGAAACATTAGAGTAGTGTTTAACGTTGGCACCGACGATATCAACATCGAGGAGAGCTCCAAGTTTGTCAACGATGGGAAGTACCACATAATCCGCTTCACCCGCAGTGGAGGAAATGCAACCCTCCAACTCGACGACCTACCAGTCATTGAGCGTTATCCTTCAGGTAGGCCCTGCCCCCCCACACACATAAGCCCCACCCACTGACCCACTGAAGCACTGCCTGTCCTGGGGCAGAGTTGACTACACTTTAACCTCAGTCAACCCACCTCCTGATTGATGATCGTTGTTTCTATCTATGTTTATATTCAACCACTGAAGTTAAGAAATACAATTGCAGCTTTGTTTTATGTCATTGTGTTTGAAATGTATGACCTGATATGAAACATGACATTTTAAACCATTAAAAAGAGACAGTTCTTACAATAGCTTGTATAGAAGCCAGCTATGTTATGTTATAGGCCTGTTAAATAGTGTTAAAGGTAATTTATGAAAATATTCAATTCAGGTGTCAGTTGTTTTTCCTCACCATAAAAGAAAATAATAACAGTTGGTGCATTTTGGACAAACAATAATTTAAAAAACATGTCATATTTTGATGATAAATGTTTAACTAGTGAGAAAAAAAAATAAGTAAAAGAAAAAAGTGTGTTATGTTGAGCATAGTCTTTGTTTTCATATTTGTTCATTTTCATATTTAAAGTGGTAATCTTAGAGAGTCTTTAACGCAATGAGGTGCAGGCTTTAGGTAGCTGATAGTTAAAATGCTAAATGTTATGAGGTGTGTGTGAGGGTTCTTCCTGTATGTAGCTCTAAACGCAGTCAGTTATATAGACAGTATGTGGCAGCTGTAACACTATTTCCCTGTGCTCTTGCAGATGTTAACCCCTGAAATGTCTCTTTAAATTAAACCCAATGAACAGAGAGTAAGAGTCCGCTCAATGGAAACATAGTGAATTCAGCTCCTCTTCTCAGCACACCAAGCCTACCTTACCGCAGTGACATGCTAATAATGAGCAGACCATTACTTTCTTTTCATTGCTGTTCTTTTTGTATCCAGCTCCTGTACCACGTTTGGATGTGCGTAATTACTACTGTGTTCTCATCTCTAAATTAAAGGCAACATTGATAACGAGCGCCTGGCCATCGCCAGACAGCGAATCCCCTATCGGCTCGGTCGAGTAGTTGACGATTGGCTACTCGACAAAGGTAAAAACCCTGATTAAAATTCCTTAAAACTTTCAGCTTAAAAATACAATTTGAAGACAGTTGAATATACTATATTGTGCACCATCAACTAACATCTAAAAATCTAAATCCATAACTAAGTATTTAAAAGTTGGGCAGCTATAGTGTGTAATAATGTGTAAACTGTAGTGCCTGTGAACGTATCTTGTTAGTGTGTATCTGATAATATCAGGTTAAAGGGACGATGGAGAGATTTAAATGTGAATAAATCAGAAAATAGAAAAGTACTGATAAAAGATGCTTTATTAAGACTGGTAAATAATTGTGTTTATTATCAAATTGTAAACAATAAAGCATTTACTAAAGATTATATGATGAAAAACATTTTTGTAATCAAATTAAAGTATTGAGAAATGTAAGAATTATGTAAATTTGAAATGACTAATAGAGAAATGCTTTTTTTGAAAAAAAAAAAAATGTAAAAGTTTTCCTCCTAAACTTCAGCAGAGCTTAAATTAGCCTCTAGTCCCTTTAACAGTGAGCAGTGCTAGAGCTTATAACCTGTGCATGCTTCATAGGGCTGTTACAACAATTCTCTAGATCTCTATCTCTCTGTCTGCCTGTCTGTTGCTCCTTCAAATACAATGTCGTGCCGTACAGCCATCACCATAGCAACCATCTGCCAGCCCTATCTTCTCAGGGCCCTCTGACTTCTCTCATCTGCTGCCTCTTCCTCCTCCTGTTCCTAGCCTTTTCATCCTCCTCCTCCTCAACTTCTCAGTCTCCTCACCTTCCTCTCCCCTCCTCTTCTCTTTCGTCTTCTCTCACTCTTTTCTTCCAAGTCTGAAACCTTCTCACAGTTTTTCATGGCTTCGATTTGCTCTGCCATGCTTTATCTATCCCATCCTCTTACCATGCCTTGGGGGTGGTGAATTGTGTAACACTCAAACACTCTCATGTGTGTATGTACGCATGTATGTGACCACTGGTATGTATGTGTGTGACTGGATATGCGTGCGTATGTCTACCTTTCCTCCTGGTGTGCATGTGTGTCTTTGGCGTGTGTGTGTGTGTGTGTGTGTGTGTGTGTGTGTGTGTGTGTGTGTGTGTGTGTGTGTGTATGCATATAGGTCGCCAGCTGACAATCTTCAACAGCCAGACGACGGTGCGTGTTGGTGGAGGTGAGCGTGGTGCTGGCATGTTCCAGGGGCAGCTGTCTGGCCTCTACTACAATGGCCTCCGCATCCTCAACATGGCTGCCGAGGGGCATCCGCACATCAAAGTAGAGGGCAGCGCACGGTTGGTCGGTGACATGCCATCCTCCTCCATCACCCCACAGTCCAGTGCTGCAGCTGGAGGCAACCGCTCTGACTCTGCCCCCTCCATAAGCGACATCACTACCACCACAGCCACCAACCGGAAGCAGGGTGCCACACAACAGGTCAGAGCATAATTACGTATAATTATTATGAATATGTAGTCATAATAAAATCACAGTACAGTACAGTATATATCCAGCCCTGCCATCATCCTTCATTATGACAACGGATAATTTAACATGTTAGTGTGCCTTGATAAGTTTCTTTTCAAGCTTGGTAAGAGGAATAGCAAGAAAATCAAGGTAGTGTCTATGAAAAGGATTCTGGTGCAAACAGTTCAAATATTTGAAAGTTTTTTACATAATACAGTACAATATTAGACAATACATTACTCCTAAGCAATTACATTTTGAATTAAAGTCAAGAGAAATCCAATCACTATTTTCAGGCATTTTAATCTAAAGTAGCAAAAGAGATCATTGGTACCACAGATCACCAGCCACACTGATTACACCAAGTATCTCATATCCCTTAGCAACCAGAATGTTCTAACATCAAAGTTTCTAACTTCAGTTTAGTGAAATCTAAATTTGCTGGTGCCCAGAATAATTGAGAAAAATGTTCCATCTCAGCTGATACTAAATGTGTGTGTTTAATGATTGAAACAAAAAGGCTGTTGTAGACATGCAATCTAATGAGTGATTGATACTTTTTACTTTCTAGTCCTGGGGACCACATTCTGCATTAATGTATTCAAGCACACATCCATGCATGGTACAGTCATATGGGACCATTTGTGTGCCAATATTATTGGACACACCACTTACCCCGGAGAAATCACCTGTTTTTGAAGTTTTCTTCAAAAATATTCATGCCTCAACCACGTAATCAACAATAAACTGTCTTATAGTGGCTGTCTAATAAAACACAAAGAAAGCAGTAGAAATCAGTAACATTCTCGCCCCCAACTTTTCACATCCACATGAAAGGGTTCAATGGCAAATTCTCAACTAAGTGATCTCTACACTTTAAATTACACAAGGAGAAATGTTTGGGTTAATGAAGGCTGTAATAGCTTTTCCCATAATGCACATCTAGTAAACTGTCGCAAATGGGACTGTACAATAGAAACAAATAACTGTTATTGAGGAATATTTGAAGCAGATGTTACCGCAGAGTCTGTGGTACTGTCAGAGGGTACATCATAGTTACATCTATTTTGCTCTACTATTTAGATCACTGCTGGGATATTGTGAGGCTCTTTGTGGGCGTATGTGTGTTCTGCAGTTCTTCTTCTGTATTATAAAACTGTGTGCTTGCCGCACTGAGGAAGATATTTTTTTTACTCTCATTGATACAAGTTGCCATGGAGATAGTAAGCCCCCCCTACTCGCTGCCTGCTTTCTCTCTTCCATCCAGACTCCCATAGAGAATAGCTCCTCTGGGCATAAACCGCCAGCTGTTTCAGACATAAATAATAGAGCGTAGAAGGCTGTGAGCTAAGCCTCAGGCATCAATAATGGATATGAGAGCTTGATGGATGGCACTGCAGAGTGGCAGTGTTGTCACAGGTGCTTATTTTCACACCAATCTCTACCTGTTTATGTTTACTTTATGCTTGAAACTACCCGTTCCTGCTCTAATGATATGATGATGTCAGTGCTACATCTGGGGTGTGAGTTATGCACTGGAGTCAGTTTCACTGTATGAGAACTAGGTCAGAGCCACTTGATGCTCAACATGCTGCAGTGTGAGTGTTTGCCCATTGCTGTAAGCAGAATCACTCCTGCTGGCCCCCAAACTCTCTGTGTATGCCTTGGTTAAGAAGAATCCACAGCTTCTCTGTAGAGGCTGTCTTGTGTTGCCTAGCAACTAACCTGGCCTTAACCAGTGCACACATACAATGTTGAGCTGAACACAGAATATACGCACACACACACACACTCATACCTACATATACACACTGAAGCGCTCAGGTGAATTAAGAAAAATAGGCTTGAATTGCAGAGCATTGCATCAGGAGAGGGGACAGCTATGTTTTCCAAAGGTGCTAAGGGTCCGAGCAATTTATTGATTTCATGCCCACACCCCAAGTTCGTGCATTTGTGGAAGTGGATCTGCCTAAGTTGCCTCATGGGTTTACTGCTACCATCAGGACTTTGTGCAGTAAGAGTGTGTTATGTGCCTCCTTCTGGAGTCCACAGTTTATTGATTTTTTTTCCTCCTTCTATTGTGCACATGTGCCTGTGTGTGTGTGAAAAAGAGGATTAATAATGCATGACAGCTGAACACTAGCAAAGAGGCAAAGAGAGAAGACATTGTGTGAGAGTGAGTGGTGAATGTGCTGAAGGCTGCTCTGAGTCACAGAGCTTAAGTTTGATGTTTGATGTTTGATTTTTTTGTGTGTGTGAGTGTTCATTTGTACGAGTATGCACCTGTGTTAGGAGGGATGGCAGTTGGGGCAACCTGAGGCTCACGGTGGCAGTTGATTGGCCATCTGGAATCAGCTGACCAGACTCAAGCCCTCTGAACACCTGTTTCTCATTCGCTGTAATACTCCTTTCCCTGTCTTTTTTTTTATTGCTCTCTCTCCATTTCTTTCACATCTTTTTTATCTTTGTTGCTTTTTCTTTTCTATATATCTTCTGGAGATGCTTACTTTCTACCCCCTCCCCTGCTCTCTTCCGTTTTCCTCTCCTTTGCACTCTCTCTTTATCTTTTTCCATATTTACTCGTCACGCTCCCCCTCCCTCCCTCCCTCCTTATCAGCCCCTCCCTCTTGCTCTCTCTCCGGTTGAGCTCCAGTGATAGGCTGTTAATGCAGGCAGTGTGTGAGTCTATCTCTCCATCTGCAGTAGTGGAGCTAGATTCTATCCTCCCTCGTCAGGATCTCTTCATCAGCCTGCCAACTTCAGCCTGATTTGGTGTTTGCTTGCGTGTCTGTGCAGATGAGCAGAAAGTAGAAACAGACCAATGGAGCATGTTTGGCTACTATAGAGCTAGGGAGTCTAGCTGTGTGTGTGATTTCCAGTTGTGAAAGTAGCAGAAAAGCTGTTGAATCTTCAGCAAGAGTGTGTGAGGACACAGTGCAGCCACTATGTGTGAATTAGGCAGTCAGGGAGGCATTGACGGTCGTTGGCACTGTTCGGCTGCTCAGGTAGAGATTTTGCTCTTTCAGCATGCAGATATCCTCCTCGTGCTCTCCTCCTCTGTCTTCTCTCCTGTATCCAGTTCACCCCCTCCTTTTGTTGTGCCTCAGTATCAGCATGCTCCATTGATAGACTCGAAGATGGGGACAAAGAGAGCGAGGAAGAAGGAGGCAGAGTTGGAGGGGTGGAGGTTTCTTGGCCATGCATCTCCCTAGCTCTCTCTCTCTCTTCTATACACTTCTGTGGCTTATTGATGTTATTTAAGTTGCCTTCAGCATGCCTCTAGTTTTCCTCATGTTCATTGTCTCCCATGTGGTAGGTGGATCAATAGCACAATTGACGCCTTCCTGTTTGAACGGGGCAGTCAGCTGATAGGGTGATGTCACACAGCAGAGGAGGGGTCTTGATAAATTTACTTGTCTGCTTCTGTTGTAGGGGGAATCGGGATTCAAAACAGGTGTCCAGAGAGGGCACACAGGTGTCTTTGGATCAATAATCAAGCATGAAGGTTTGACAGTGATTGTTGACAAATGTTGGGGGTTATGCATTTCCTACTGCCTGATTGGTTCTTTTGCAATTTGGATCTTGGCAAAGGCACAGAGTTTTATTGACTGGCTGTATTCCAGTGGCTAAGATCACCCTAGCAGCATTTGACAGCCCAGTGGGCAGAACTGATTGAAAAGGCAGTGGAGAAAAGAGGCAGAGTCAAGCATCAATAACCTAATTTATGTTTCAGGCCAAACTAAACCAACAAAGACCTGCGAGAACTAGAACCACACATATAAAAGGCCAGTATGGTCTTGTTTCAGAGGAATAAACTAAATGATAAGTGCTCTAGCCTGTAATCTGTGTTCTAAAAGAGACAACACAGAGACAACAGCAAATATATAGGAGCAAGGACAGAGAACTTGGTAGATTTCTGCTTGAAATACTCCCTGTAGGTTTCAGTTAAGACATCATCAACCATTTTGGACTTTAATTTGGTGCAGATTATGTTCCAGTCTGATTGTAATCTGCCTGTAGAGCTCATCTCTCTCATTGCTCTGCTTCTCTCTCCCCTCTCTTTTATTCTGTGGGTTATTAACATCTACTGCAATGCATCACAATCCAACTTTAATTTAGTGCTGGCACTGAGCACTCGTTGTGGTTTAAAAAAAAAAAAAAAAAAACACAGACACACATTCTAACACACAATCATGTATCTCATGCCAAAGCATCAAGACAGACAATGTTTTAACAGTAGTTGAATGAATATGCGGAGCACGTTACCACAGTGTTAAGTAAGTGCCAAAACATTTTGAAGTCACCCCTCCATCTCTTCTTATTGCTCTTCCTCCCCAAATGCCTTCTCTACAGATCGATTTTATCCATCTTTTACTTCCTCTCGCTTTCCCCCCTTTTTACACATGGGCTAGAATGGCAAATCAATGCACTGGTCCCCACAGTGGGAGCTCGCTCCCTTTTTTATTCCCTATCATTTTAAACAGCCTGAACTTAAGAGTTGCCATGGCAACAGTAGGAGCAGGGATGAGAGGAATAAGGGGGGCTTTTCCATGGAGAGAGATCAAGACACAGAGACAGTGCTGCTGTTGAGATACTGGTTGGTTGTTGAAGATTAGATATAAACAAAATTGACTTGAGTTGACTTGGTTATAGTGAGTAATTGATGAGGTGATCAAGGGGTTTTAAATGCATTAGTGGACTTATTAATTCTCTTTTTTAGTTTTATACTCACACACCATATCAGATGAAGCAAAAACAGGAAAGCTACAATAGTCGAAAGAGTACAAGAGTGCGAGATGATAACTGCTTGTCCCTATGTGGTTTTAAAAAATATCCATTACTTTTCTCATTCCTGCCCATTTCTTCTTCTCTACTGGGTTCATGGTAGATTTGGTCGTCTGCCATTGCTGGGGGCCATAACAGTAAAAAGTGTTTATGGCAAACTGAGAAACGAGGGGGCGGTGGTTTGGAACTGTGTGTTCACACATGTAGAAAATAAACAGAGGGTGTGTGGAGAATAGAGTTGGAGATGTGCATGAATATATATATATATACAGTATGTATATATATATTCACATTCACATTCATATATATACATATATATATATGTATACATATATATATGTATACATATATATAGATATGTCCCTAATTTTGCCCCTTTCCACAGTCGGCAGACGACCTGCTGGTGGCGTCAGCCGAATGTCCCACTGATGATGAAGATATTGATCCTTGTGACCCCAGTTCAGGTAAGCCCTGTGCATATATACACACATGTCACACTACCTTTTGGACATATATTCCACACTAACTGTCCTTCTAGTATTTCATGCTTCTATTTTGTACCTCCTTTCAATAATTACAATTTTTTTTATTCCCTCTTAAGTTTTTGCCCTGCATGCATTTTTGTACTCCTTTTCTAACTTTGCCTTAATCCCTTGTTATTCAGTTATTAATTTTATATCGGGTTTCTTTTTTCCTTTTCCTCTTGCAAACCAAATAATTCAAATGCACATTTTGTCAACAAACATTTAATCTTGTGTATTAAATAACCCTGCCAGAATCCTCACTGCCTGTGTATGTAATAAAGTGTCAAATGTGTGTAATAAAAATGATATAATGTTCAGCACTGCTCTGGTCCTCCACTCAACATGCTGTAATGTAATCTGTTGACACATTATGTGATAATATGGAAACAGCTTTGGCTCAAAGCTGCAGCCCTCCCTTTCCAGCATGTAGCATTATGCAAATGTTGAATAATTCATCATTATGATGTATTTAGTCTTTTTGCTCCAGTTCTCCACCCACCATCTTGATGTGTAATTCATTTTAGTAATGTATGCCGTGAACTATAATGCAACATCACATGCCTCTCTTTTTGCCTTATAGCCCACCCTCCCGTGCACGAGGTGTTCCCAGGTCCATCAGAGGTGGTACGAGAGAGCAGCAGCACCACGGGCATGGTGGTGGGCATCGTGGCAGCTGCCGCCCTCTGCATCCTCATCCTCCTCTACGCCATGTACAAGTACCGCAACCGCGACGAAGGCTCCTACCATGTTGACGAGAGCCGCAACTACATCAGCAACTCTGCAACGCAGCCCAACGGCAGCACCAAGGACAAGCCACTGGGCATTGCCAAGATCTCCAAGAACAAGAAGAACAAAGACAAGGAGTACTATGTCTGAGGCAGAAGATGTCTAACACACAGAAATATACGCATACACCTTTATATATAACGGTATATGTACATAAATAGATATATTCTCAAAAAAAAAAAACACACATGCACACTGACATAGACATACTGATGTTAATGTTTACTCTCCAATAACCATACCTGCACACATGCTGGCAAGCACAAACATTTACACATTGAAGCACAAACACACTAACACTCAAGCACATACACACACAAACACAAGCCCGAGGGCATGGACCCTAATTGTACAGTATTTACCAATGAGCAGAGCCTCTGAGAGAGGCTTGTTTTATGAACATAACCACCATTCCAAATAATTTAGAAAGCAACTCCCAGTTAAGAACCATTTTGGGACGAGCCAGATAAAAAAAAAGACATCTCACTCCCTGCCCCAAGCAGGACCTCTCCAGTTGGACTCAAAGAGGTCAAGGAAGAATTTAATTGATGCAATGGCAGACTGTGTGTATACGAGGACAAAGGTGACGTAAATGCGCCAAGACAAGGACCAAGTTTCTCTTCCAGGCTTCTTGGCCTTCTTTCCTTGTTTAACAGGTGGGACACAATGAAGTACTGAGGATGCTAAAAGAAAAAAGAAAAAAAAAAAAAACAAGCACACCAATGGTCAAAGTCTAATCCGAAGCACCAGGACAGGAAATCAGGGTGTAGCCATAGGTGCAATGAATTACAAGTGAAAAGGCAGAGGCAGGGCTGGTGCCATTACAATAATGGATGGGCTGTGTGTTACGGTGCAGGGCTGATGTTTTATGGCGACCTGTAAATCACAATGGTGGAATCAGTGCAAAACAGATATTATCCTGGACAGGATACTTGAGACTTCAGATGCTACCTACAGACACCAGTCATGCATGACTGCAGTGTCTCACACACACAAACACACACATATAACACAAATGCACACATTCTAAAATATAATCTACATGTGCAGACAAACCTGCAATGCTAAAGGTCCACCATTTCTTCATGACTGATTCTGAAGACTGTACAAGAAGAAAATGGTGAAAATGACAAAGACCACTATGATTACTGTCATGGAAATGATACTGATGAATATGAAGAACATTTTGGGGAGGGGAGGGGGGGTCTAACTGCACGTGAACTATCTTACTCCGTGTGATTTATACAGCGTTCAAACTCCAGAGGTTACACTATGAAGCACCACCATCATAAACTTACCACCTCAGCTTGAAGTATTTCTAAACACACACCTCAAATGGTTTTCAGTGTGTGGGATTCCACAATGATTAAATCTCTCAACCAATTTTCAGTTCAAATCCTCATTGATAACGTGTGACCATTTTGAGTGTGCTGCATGCCTGAGTCTCTGAGCTGTGCTGTGGAGTGGCAGCGTGTCTCACTAAGTCCAGCGGTGGTAGGCTTGTTTGTTGGAGGAGGGGGGGAAGAGAGGGAGGGTGTTGCGGGTTGCGATGTAACTCCAGTACAACATCTGGATGCATGCACCCGCCACAGCCCATGCCCTGTTTTCTGGCCTGACATCTCATAGGCCACACCCACTATACCTGCTCAAACAAAGCAACTTTTTTTTTTTTTTAAATCAAAAACAGCTGAGGAATAATGAAAAAAATTCAAAAACAAAACAAAGTAAATGTTACCATGTGTTGCTAATAGATAGAAAATCAGTCCATGATGCCATTGGCTATATGAAAACTTGACTTGCATCAATTTCATTGGCTATTCCGTTTCTCTCTTTGCATTCTTACATCTTTGTGCTATTGGTTGAATAATTTATCAATACACATGTCACATTCAGTACAAGACAGACAGATACAATATATTTATCTGTTTGATGTTTTTTTGCAGCATCTGAGCCCTTTACAGCTCAAGAATTGTAGCCCCATGATATATCAATGCAAACAGTGCCATGACATGAACAAACCCCTCCAGTTCCTCCAAGCAATGTAACCAGTCAGATGCATGCAAAAAGGATAAGGATTGGAAAGGACACGAAAAGGACTTTGTGTGAGATTACAAAGTATAACATACTTTGCCAGTCAACATATTCCCTTATTCTCTCCATCCTTAACTGGCCTTTTTAACTTCAACCTTGTCTCCTTTTTATCCTCTTGTTTTGTATGTTTCACGATCTCTCGCTCCAGTTCATCCCCGTTCAAATCCTTTCTTTTCCCTCTCTGTTGTGTTGCCATCTGAAACAAAGGAGGTGTCTCAACCAATGGGATTCTACATCTAGGTGTTCATTAACCATGTTTATTTTCTATATGTACAATTTTTCTACAGTATTTACTTTTATTTTTATTGTTACAGTTCTTTGATGAACATAAAGTGGAAATTTATTATGAAAAATAGTTTTGAAGATTAATGAGTAAATAAAATATTACCCAAGTGAGCTCGGAGTGCATTTGTGCTTTGGCTTTGCTTACGTCTTCCCACAGACAGCAGTAGTTTGTAGTACATTGCAGTCTACCTAGTGCGTAATACCAACCTAAAACCAGTTAGTTATTAAGCAAACTTAAAGGAGTAGTTTAACATTTCAGAAACACACTTTAATCTATAACATTGTCATTGATCACTATTAGATACAAATGTTAGCTTGACTTAAACTCAAGACTCAAAATGAGAAAACATGTGCAAGAATCTGTCCTGACTCCTGAAATAAATTAAGGAATACCATTTTATTTAAAATATGACACGTTAAAATCAGGTAGAATATTTTCTGGTTATGAATTATATATGCCTTAAATAGTGAATAGTAGGATACTGAATTGTTTTTATCTTCTTATAAACATTTAAACAGCAAAATATAGCACAACAATTTAAAACATAAATGTTACCATTTGATGCAATGTACCAGAATATAGCTTCAAGATGCCTATGAGTATTTTTTAAACACACATTGGTTCATATTAATTGAACAGGAATATTATTCACCTTCAATAATGGTAAACTGGATGTGTTTGGATTTTGGATTGATGACCAGATTAAAAAAGCAGTCTTGATTAGGGATGAGTATCGGTATCGGTCAGTATCAGTTTCATTACGATACTGGTCAAAATCACTAGATCAGATATTGGACAGATAAAAATTAGGGAAGGAAGCAGACTCCACTCCATCTAAGTGGGTCAGCAGATATACTGTACATAAATCAACCCTTCCATGCACACCGAGCAGGGCTTTGACGTACTCAGTGCAACGAACAGTACAAGTCTCTACAGAGTTGCTGTTTGCCGGATGAAAGATCACAGAGTCTGTAGCTGAGATTGTGTCCTCAGGTGAGCCGAGCTACAAGGACCTGCTATCTCATCAAACACCTCTCAAGTCTCATTATCTCATTTTCTCACTTATTTCTTGCTGGACAGTCTGTACCCAACATAGAACTCTGGCTAAAACATATTATGTTGAGCCTGATGAGTCTCACATGATCATTTAGGTGATTCAAATCCCGGGATGGGTCAAGGGATGAGGTGCCCCTGAGCAAGAGACTCAGTCCCCATTGATTCCCAGGCACAGCAAAGTGCTGCAAATTCACTATCACTAATTGGTGTCTGTGTGCACAAAAATACTTAATTGTAATTCTAATTTCAATTGCAGAAACGTTAAGCTAAGATTCTATCCACAGCTGTCATTAACGAATATAAAATGAGACAACATTTGTAGCTACACCTAAAAAGGAAATGTTAGTGCATAGATATTGATCAATCTTACAGGATGAATAAAAATATAATAAATATAATAATAGCACAGCGGCTATTTTGGACAGACAAGGCAACTACAGCACACAACTAAAACCTTCCTTCACCTTTTACTTCAGAATGAGCTGATCAAATCCATCAAATCCAAAACAACACTCCATCACACACAGTCTGACACAGAGCCTTGAAAGAGTCCCAATCAGCAGTTCCAAACAATAAGTAATTAGTATGTAATTAACCAGCACCAGAATCAGAGTCTCTCATCAAGCTTTAGGTGAAATAAATTCCATTTGGCAGAAATTGAATGTAGAAAATGTATAGGGATGTATTTTTTAGTGTACGTCACCTGAATGTATGAATTGTGGTTTCCATTACTGCAGAATGAGCCTTTTATCATTACACTACAAGCAGGTCTTCTCCGTTTTTCACCAAAATACTCAAGACCTTTTGAGTTTTAACGATAAGTTAACTCTCCCACATGTTCCTCTGTGGAAGGCAAGGGTGAGGTGAGAGGGATTCAGGTGCAACGCTAAACAGTTCCCTTTCAAACAAGAGGGACAGAATACAGACACAGCTTGCTCAACTGCTTGGCTCCAATGAGCACTGTATAACATTCCATGACTATAAATTTATCACAGATAGACAGAAAATGAACAGAAAAGACAGAGGTGACATACAGGATAATGAACAGATGGATTGATCTAGTTAAATAAATAGGAAGTTATATGGCATGGCAGCCATGATGAATACTGTACAGAGGCACAGCACACACAGGAGAGAGAGAGAAATAAGTAGGAGCCACAGCGATCACCCAGAATAAAAATTGTTCTTACTCACGGAAGATCTTCATGAGGATCAACCTGAGAAAAATTCAGACTCCAGTCACAAGCCTCAAATGTGTAAATCCTCACTCATGCTCTTCTGTTATACCGATGTTGTAGGAGATCATCTTCACATTATTAAAAGAGCTATAAAAAATCATATGAAGAAACACTGCAGATTAAATGTCATTATCTAAATACATTGCTTCATATTGTCATATTTATTTAAAATTAGTGCCATCCTATATTTTAATTCCCTTCATGCTATTCAGTGGTGTTTTAAAAGGAACATTAATGACCCATTAAATGAGATTCCACACATTGTATTACTGTAAATACTGTTCTACACATGTTGTATAAAATTTGCTATACAAATAAATTGATTGACCTTAAAAGCCAACAGTCAGAAAACGGCCACTTCTCTAACCTGAACTCCACCTGGCACGACCTGTTAATTTAAAACAATTACAGAAAATTGAGAGAAAAACGTCACTTAAAATAATTGTGCCTGAAATTTAAACGCATTTTGGGGTTTTTAAGGTGTTTTGCTTTTGTACTGTAGCTACTAATGAAATGCTGGCCATAATCTGTAAAACTGTCTTTACATTTTAGAACGTAATTGCTCTGTAACACTGAGTGACAAAGTTTAAAGGCTCCCACGGTTATTGTTTTGTGCATTTTTAACTGTCCGACAGGTCGCTTTATGGGCTTCAAACCTGGCAGTTGACTTAAAGAGGGCACCAGTGTGTGCAGTGCTGACTTCGGTGGTGTTTGGATGAAAAAACATCGATGAAAAGACATCGGTAGAAAATGCTACAAGAGCTGCTTTGGCTCCATGTCACACAGCATTTAAACTGCCCATGCTGACGACAACACTTCCCCCTCTTCTATCAATATGTATGACGCATATCACACCTGAAACACAGCTTGGGGACTCCACCTTTGGTAAAGTAAAGCCAGGTTGTCCCTTCTTACATCAACATCCACCTCCTACATTTGCTGATGTTGGCCCTGTCTGTAGGTGATCATAAGTTAAAGCCAACAGGAAGTTGCAACACTCACATATCAGGACCAGACTTTAATTTACCGTTAGTTACTGTGATTGATGGTGGAAATATGTGATGTGTAAAACATGTATTGCCTTCACACATGTGAGCGTCTATAATTGGTATTCTGCAGAGTCCAAAACCACTCAATATTTCTGTCCACACCTCCCCTTCCCAGGTGCAAGAACAATCAGCCTCACAAAATAATCCACAAATTCATATCTTGTATCAGCACACGTACACACACACACACACACGCCATGGTTCTGTCTCTGTCCTTCATCTCCACTCCCTTGTGCACCTGCATTTGTCTCTATCTGTCTGACTTACTCGCTCTCTCCAAGTGGTTCTCTTTTGCCGTTTTGTGTTTGCAAAACTGTGGCAGTCTGTGTGTATGTGTGTGTGTGTGTGTGTGTGTGTGCTTGTATTTGTTACAATACAAGCACAGCAGAAACCCCGACCTTGTCAGGACCAATAGACAAAAACGTGAGGCAGAACTTTAATTTCTGCCTCTGCCTTTATGAGGAGCCGCATTATGAAGCATTATGATGACTTAAATATGGGCACAAAAATCAGGTCCCCATGACATAAATGACTACATTTTAAGGTGAAGACATGTTTTCAGGGTAGGATGAAGTTAAGGTTAGGTCAAGGTTAAGGTCAGGGTTAGGTTTAGGCCAGTAGCAATTAGGGTTTAGGTTCAAGTAAATCTCCAGGAAATGAATGTAAGTCAATGCAATGTCCTTTCAAGTCATGAAAACTAGACTGTCTGTCTGTGTGTGTGTGTATCTGGTATTCCTTATGTTGTGGGGACCTAAATCTGTTTACTCAATCACATTATGGGGACTTGTCTCCCCATAATGTAAATTACTACATTTTAAGGTGAAGACATGTTAAGTGTAGGATGAAGATAGGGTTAGGGTTAGATTAAGGTCAGGGTTAGGTTTAGGCCAGTAGTAATTAGGGCTATAGTTTGGGCCCTGGAGTCAGACTCCAGGAAATGAATGTAAATCAATGCAGTGTCCTCTGAAGTCATGCAAACCAGTGTGTGTGTGTGTGCGTGCGTGTGTGTGTGCGGTCAGGTCAGGAGCTCAAGGCTGCATTTCTCTTCCTGCTTTGGAATAAATCACAAATAGCTCCAAACATTAAAATTCCACTGTACCTCACACACAAATTTTTATCAGTGCAAGAGCAAATGTGTGGAGAGGAGATGCTTAAGATACAAAAAACTTAAAGTGAACTAAAAGCAAAAGAAGATGGTAAAAAAAAAAATCCCTTTGCATGGATGTGCACATGAATGAAAAACGTCCTTCCTAGCTGGCAGTGTGCAAGGGAACTGGGGAAAGAATATGATGTCGCTTTTAAATTCTGTTCACCTTTAAACAGAAATATGAGATGCAGCTAGAAAAGTCTCATATCTCTGGGATTTATTAATGAATACAACATTTCGAGCTAGGATATATCGAGCTCTGAAATGCGGCACAAGTTTGTCGAGACAAAACACGTGTAATAAATGTTCTTTGGCCTCGAGCCACATCTAATAGCTAAATGAATGTGTGGCTAATGAAGCGAAAACAGTGAACAACTGCATTGCACCTGTTAACAACAGTCATAAAAGTCAGTGCATGTCACATTAATCAGCCATTTGCATATTGTTCTAGCATGAATATGAATTTTTATAGCGACTGCTGAGGCATTTTAGCCCACTTTACGGTGTTCACATTAATTGTCCTTATTGTATCAATAATTTGTCTGTTTTAATTACAATAATGCCAAGCAAAATATGCTTAAAAAACATCTAGCCAGATTACTTTGTTTGTATTCAAGTTGTTGTTGACCTGTGAGCTCTAACATACAGTACTTTTTACAGTTTGGTGCAAAAACCATGTTAAATATAAATGTTTTCTTACTAAATGAAGACAAATTCAGTTTAGTTAAATTAGGATTATTTGGGGAAGTGATACGCTTGTGGTTGTTTTGGTTTTTGTTTTTTTTGTTTTTTCTAAATTAACACTGCATCCAGTGCATCTCACGCAGTTAAGTGTGATTGCTTGTGTGATAAAGAAATCAAAGTGGTAACAGATTTTAGACTAGACTTGACTAGAGTGTGTACAGAGAGAGAGAGAGAGAGAGAGAGAGAGAGAGACCTCCTACCTCTGCATACACACATAAAGCTTTTCACACGCCCCCACCATTAACCACTGCATGGCAGGAAGCACTGCAACACCTCTCACATCTTGTTTCTTCGACCTGGCAGGAAATCCAGAGTGGACAGTCTGACAAACTTTCATATCAAATGTGGAGTTTGGGCTCGGATGGAAGGCCTGCATGCCTGTTAATGCAAAAGAAAACAAGGAGATCAGGAAAGTGACAAGCTAGGATACATCTATCTGGACTGCTTAGAGGATGAGGATGATGAGTCTGACACCGTTCATGATAACGATCGTGGTGGTAAACATGACAAAAGCCTCGGCGCCAGGTTCAGAAGTGGACATTAAAGCTGGATTTGAGGCCAGCTTGGCTAAACAAAGCTTTTGCGACCGCCTGAGAGTTGGGGTCACAGAGATTCCTTCTAACATCTCCAGCAGCACCCAATGCCTGTGAGTACACAAAAGTTTAAGAACACACTCCAGCACCATTTGGAGTCAAATTTTAGATTTTGCTGTTGAAATTAAAAATAAATAAAAAGGTGCTAAAAGTAGCCGCTGCAGACGGTTACCTGCTGAAATGCTGCTGCCCAGTTTCTCCGTAACTTTTGTAAAAAACTTCCTCTTTTATTTTCCATCTGTACAGAAAAGAAAACAGCAGAAACGTCTATGGAGCGTTGGAGTAATTCCTCCTAATAGCAACATCACATTCTGTCCAATATGTCTTCTATACTTTGTTTCAAATGTATTATGAATCCTTCACCCCACAAAAATGGGCTACTGTGGCCTTCTATCTGCTGTGAATGTGATGTTGAATGTCACTGGTGCTCATTTTCTTCTTGGTTTTCACCTTTGTTTTCTGTAACAATTGTTGTATTTTTGCATTTATTCATAAGCTCATTTGAATTTCAGGCAACTGCTGGAGTGAAGCACTATACTTGGACACGTAAGACACATAAAATAATTTAAGCAGTACAAACTATGATACTGTAACTTGTAGTTACTTGTATGGTCCAAGGTTGAAAAACAGCATATTCTTCATTTTCCATGATATAATTTTTGTTACACTGTACAACCTGTGCAGGACTCCTGTGCTGCAAAACAATCCCGTGTCCCTCAGTGTCCTGTTGCAGGCAATATTGAAAATCCCATCTGGTTATAAAAATTGGTGACAACATTAGGGTCCATATACAGTATATGAAAGCACCAACAGCAAGTAAAAACATTAATTCCAAAGATGAGAATAGCTACCCTGACTGTAAGTCCCAGTTTGGTAAAATAATTGAAAGAGAACGTTCAATGTTTCGTCTTTCAGCAGCAACGTACTGTAGCCCTAACCGTCCGAAGATGTGATTAGAGATCAGAGGTGGTGCAGGTGCTATAGGTGTTTTAGACACAGTGACACTGAGTTGAATGAACTGACCTGTTGTTTTTGCCGTTAAAGCACTTAGAAGGAATCTCAAGGCCGGGGGGGGGGGGAGAACAGCCTGGAGTTTTAGCACCTAGACATATACAAGAACAGGGAGCAGACGTGCATAATCAGAGACATTCAGACAAGAACAGCTCACAGAGAGAGAGAGAGAGAGAGAGGGAGAGAGACATATTTTATGGCAAAAGTAGCAACTATTCCCAAAAGACATAATGAACTTCCAGTCGGCAATGTGTGTGTTCCCATCTGTTCTGTTCCGCTTGAAGGTCAGGGCTAAGGAACAGTACGCAGCAACATAGGGCCATTTCAGAGCCCATCTACAGCAACCACATGCAAAATAAGATTAAAATTCCCGATTCCAGGGAATAGGAGGCCCTGGCCTTCTTGCTGACGTCTCTCATTGATTAATGAAAGTGCAAAGTTGAGAACATGAGAAACGAACCCACCCACGTCCCTGACACCCAACAACACTGACCACCAATGACCGAGGATTTCTGCACTGTTATTACATCTGCGTCGCTGATGCGAGTCGCCGTTTCTTTATTAACAGGAAGGTTATGCACACGCGGGTCAAAGTGATTCCCCGGGGGGCCCTCACCAGCCTGCAGCTCCTCAGGAAACTGTGAGTGTGTGCATGTCTGTCACTCATGTTTACTCTTTGATGTGGAACATAACGAACTGAGGAGGTCAAAACAATTAAGATATGCATCATCCAGGCAGAGGAAAAGTGGGGGAACCTGGTTGGGACTATGGCCAGGACCTCATTTCTGTGCGTACATTTGGTGTTGTTCCTCTGAAATAAAAAAAAAGAATCAGTTTTATTTACATGTATCAGTTTAAATTATACTCCTTTTTTAAACAATGTATGAAATTACTGAAAACACATAAAATAGACTATATTTTCCCTGTACACTTGTGCTACATGTGAATTTATCATTAAATATCTACAGATTAGATAGCATTATAAATGCATGCATGCAGACATTAGTTGTGTTCTAAATATTTGCAGCTTTACAGTATTTTTTTTATGATTTGTGTTTACATTCTTGCCTCTGTTCTCATATTTGTTGGTTAATTTTCATTTGTTTACTGCTGTAACATTATCGATGAAGGAAAACTCCTTACTCTTCAAATCATATTCATGCCTTAAATGATAAATCCAGACTTCTGAAATTAAAATTGCTGTATGATTGCTTTCGTTTCCTAATTTCTAAGTGTTGCTCTGTTTCATAACATGTTGCATCTGTCTGACCCTCTTTTATAATTGGAAACTTCTTTTTTCCTGACCATTATATTGAATTTATTTTGTAATGTTTGCATTGGACTTAAACGTACAAGTCTTTCAGTATTGTATTGTGTGTAGCGTGATGTACCACTGCAAGTTCAGTCACTTTTGCTTATGACTAAACTACCACAGATACTGAAATCATTATCTCTATCACTGTTCCCTGTATATTCTTCACACATTAAAACACCCTCCTCTCTCCACGACTTTAAAGCACCATATCAGGGAACGACATTCTGCAGAGTATCGGCCCATTTGCTTTCACCAACCTCCCGCAGCTCAACGATATGTGAGTATGCAGTTTGCGAAAAACCCATTGTGAACATGCTGGTGTGTTTAGTCTCTGTTCTGGTACAAGAAGAGCTGCAAACTGTGAGAACGCAGATCGCTAAACAGTGGCAGACAAAATATATCAAAGAATAAGTTTGAATAAAGACCTAATATTTTATATTGCTTATTCCCTTTAGCTTCATCTCTGAAAACGTCGCTTTGGAAAGTATTGGACCTTTTGCTTTCTCCAATCTCCCTGAACTCACTGAGATGTAAGTATGAATGTTAGGGATTAGGGATAAGTAAGTTTAACTTAATTAATGATTTATATTGATTTGAACTTGACTGTATTTTTCCCCAGAACCATAACAAAATCAAAACACCTACATTACATCCATCCGGATGCATTCAGGAACATCATAAAACTACAATATCTGTGAGTTATCGCCAAAGTGCAGTAAACGGAAATCTGTGTCACTTGTGCTTTTGTGTGAGATTGATTGTGTGTTAAAATTGTTTTGTGGATGACAGGCCTATTTCTGACAGTCTTTCAATACAAAAATACACTGTATCTTTTATAACCATCTCAAAATAGCTGTTAATGAGGGACAGTGTAATGCTAAAGTCTCCCTAACATTAGCATAATGATTACTGTTGTGTTTGTCCTGGTTCTGAAAAACTAGGACACATACTTTAAATAGAGCAATATACTGTTATTGGGGAGGAAAACACATCCCTTAAAGTACCTCAGCAAAAAACATAATGTTTTCAATGTATACCTAGCTGATGTTGTTAAATGTTCACAAAGTGCAAAACATCTTCTATTTTTAACCCGGTTTCATAAATTCAGTTGACTTTGAAAAAAAAAAAAAGGATAAAGAATGAGCTTATAAAACATAAAGTGGGGTCATTTGAGGCTGTAGTCCAAAATGGTTATTTTTATGGATACTTTACTCATGGAATTGTCAACACATATCCACATCCTCTGAAAAACACTCCAAAAAACTTATATTAAAAAAAAACTGTATGTATTCTGTTTTAGGAGATAATCCAGCTCATTATTATCTCATTTAAAACCAGATGGTCTCAATAATTAGTTTTGTCACAGAGGGCACCACTGAATGAGGCTGAATGTGTCATATGTTTTTGCCAGACATTTCTTTTCTTTTGGAACAGGGAACCCTTTAAATGTCCAAGTGTTCTCTCTATAAAGTCTCATGGCGTATTGTCACATGTTTGTTTATTTATTTATTTATTTACTTCCAGATCTGTACAATGAATGCTACATAAGTGTGATTTTTATGAAGTGTTGGCCGTGGTGTGAGCACACTAACATTTGGTGGTTGATTTGCACATCACAGGACCATCTCCAACACTGGACTCATCATTTTTCCAGACTTCTCCAAGATCTACTCCACAGCCCATGGCTTTCTGTTGTAAGTCTGATGTATGCTCAGACATACACCCACACACGATTCCCACATGCATCTGACTGTATACGCTGCCTGTATGCACACAGAAATATGCCCAGAAGTCACACCATTATACAGTATATATAACACTGCAGTTAAAGCCTACACACTGCGCGCTCTAGACAAGCCAGAATATCAGAGATGCAAACCATCTGTTCCTCTCCACCAACCTGTTTTAAAATACATCTTTCAACCCTCTGCCATGCCATCCTCTGAAGGAAATTTGATTTGAAGAGGATCGTAGCATGTATACCTGGTATTTTGCACCTTAAGTGTATATATTCATGAGCTGTTCTACTTAAAATTGTACCTCTATGGTTAATGTGTTTCTGGTCTTTGTGCTGCTTAGTGACCTGCAAGAGAACGGCCAAATAACAAGAGTCCCCGCCAATGCCTTCCGAGGCCTCTGCACTCAAACTATCACAGAGATGTAAGAGAGTCGTCCTTTTTTTCTTCTTTTAGAAACACACAACCCTCACGCAGCTCCAAGTAAGCATTGCAGTGATGAATATTCCCTGAAATGCTGTCTTTTCCCCAATTGGCTGCTTTCACTATCACATGTCTATAATATTCATACCACTGCATATGTTACCTCTTTATTTTTTCAGCACTGCATCTCCCCCTACTAATACTCAGAAATAACTGGGCAAATATAAAGCTGAATGACTGACAGTGGCAGAAAACAACACATGACATTTTTGATATCCTCACACGTTTGTTGAGCATTTCCATTATAAACTATTTTTTATGGCTGCTGTTCTGTTCTGAAAGGGAATTTCACTGTACTTTATGACATAAAGAATAAATACAGTTATTGGAATATAACATTTGCCTGACTGGTGCAGCCATGGCCTAAATCTGTCTCGTCATCTTATAAAATAGTGTTCTTATTCTCTACATTCAACAGCCCAACATAATATTTAGTAGTTTAAGTTAACAGTCACAACATTAAAAACTGCATCTGTCAAAACAATCCAATATTATAATATGCAAAATAAAATAGGAACAGAGAAGCTTTACTGCATAATACTTGCTTAAGTATTATTGTATAAGCCGTAAAATGTCGGACTTGTGACAGACTACTTTCATATCCAAACAAAAATTGGACTTGATTATTTCTAATTAGGTGGAGCCAGCAACTTCTGGAAGATTCATTTAGTTTCTATGAACATAACTAGACCAGTCTTTGTGCCACAATCATCAAATCTCCAGGTCCAAATGATGTATCAGTCCACTGAAATAACCAAATATTAAGTGAATTATTAAGGAAAAAAAAGAAGTCTTACATAATGAATTTTATGCAGCGTTAGTTCGTGTGAGCAAAAGAAGCAGTCATAGTTTTAGAGACGTTTACAGTTGGAAATATTCTGTGTTGGAGCCACATGACTGTAATTTGGCTACTCCCTCTGATGACAGACGGCTCACCAGGAATGGCATCAAGGAGGTGGCAAGTGACGCCTTCAATGGTACAAGGATGCACAGATTGTGAGTCACAAGGAGAGACACAATGACAGTCGGTGGATTTAAAAAAAGGAAAACAGTCAGGTCACATATTTAATTTCTCTTTTTTACCCTCCTTCTGTTCTCTCAGATTCCTAAGTGGCAACCAACAACTTACTCACATCAGTCCCAACGCCTTTGTGGGTTCCAGTGAGTTGGTGGTACTGTAAGCATGACATCTAACAGTAACTCATGGCTGCATGATTCACCCTCCTCATCATCACTTATTAAAGTCAGGATGTAGGAGAAAACTAGAAACAACCCGATGTGCGGGAAGACTCAAACGAAAGGAAAAAAAAGAGAAAAAGCTTAGAAACGTGCCAGATCTGGGGTAAAAATAAATCAATAGCAGGTTCATTTCAATTCCAAAGAGACCTGTTTATTCTTCAAACAAAATGACACCTTTTTCCATTGAAGTGTGTTCAGAAAAAAATTGTTTTGCAGGCTGTCAGTGCTGTGATATTGTTTTTTTTCTTGTCTCTATATTCCACCAATGAATTGGCACAAAAAAACTGGAACTTCTATTAATTTTGAGCTCTGGATATTTGATTTTTGGGGTTTCATTCTTAGCAAAACTGTATTGTTTTTGTTTTTTTAGCTCGTATAAATATTTATACATTATTTATTCACTATAAAACTGATCTTGAAAATCAGAATTGTAAATATTTTGAATGATTTACAAGTATTGATAAGAAGTATAGTTAAGATGGAATAAAAATCATTGCACTTGTGATTAGGTAAGCTACAGCCTGCTGTATTGTGAAGCAGTATTTTTACAAACCAAAACCTCCATTATTTTATCTCAAGTTGTGAAGGTGCCAGTATCTTGGATTCGTGGAAGCTTTGCACTCTAAAATAATGGGTGTAAATTTGGAAGGAGGCGATACACTCACCAGTAATGATATTGGTCCAATAGTGGTCAGAAAATTCAGAACACCACAGTCCAGAACACCATTACATTTTACACAAATGTCTGACTAAGCCAAGACAGTAAAAATGTGGGCATTTTATTTCTCTTTGTAGGAGCAGAATTATGAGTAATATAGTTGAAACACTGTGTTTTTGAAATGGCAGGTTAATGGCTTGTGTAGTTTGTTTAGTTTATAAAACAACATTGTAAAAACAATTGTGTTGGACTGATATTTGTTGTGATATTGGTATCGGTCAAGAAAAAGTAATATCAAGCATCCCTAGTGTGCAGTACATATACCTTTTACAGACAACCAAGAAATCATACATAGCTGTCCAGTACTAAAAATCATCTAGTACTCATGAGCTCCTGAGGTGCACCTATATCTAATTTCCTCCTCTGTTAACTTATCACTGTTATTGTCTGCAGGGACATCTCTCAAACAGCCATCGGCTCCCTGCCACACAACATCCTTGGTGGACTGCAGAAGCTGATCGCAGAGTCCGCTTTCCACCTCAAAGAGCTTCCTCCTCTGCAGCTCTTCACCAAACTGCACCAGGCCAACCTAACATACCCATCACACTGCTGCGCCTTCCAGAACATACAAAGGAACAGGTACACACTGTCAGAAGGGTCTGAGCCATACTGCAATGGTTTCTGAACATTTTTTATTTAACTGAAATGAGCCAATAACAAAGTTTTCTAAAAGTTGGAGTACATAACTTTTATATATAAGCAATATATTAGTCCATTTGCTTCAAATCAGTGTCCAATTAGTTCACGCAATGCAGGTTAGGCTGATCAGCTCCATTGTGTTTCTCAGAATAGCACTGATTAGTTTTCACCCACTGATATTCCCACATTGCACACAGGCATTAAATAGTTTTTTGTCAAGACAGATAAGGGAAGAGCAGGATGCATGAGTAAAGCGAGACAACTGCAAACAGATTGGAATATGACTGAAAACACAAAGAGGCACCCCAGAAGTGAATACTACTGCTCAAAAAAACATCTCGTTCAACAGTTTAATGGAATAAATACTTCTAACCCTCGCCCATTCAAACAAACGTTCCCTCACTCAAGTCTGATAGTATTGCTTCACCATTGTAACAATGTTTCTGCTCACAAAAACTAAATAGAATAATAACATCAACGGCAACAATAATCACCAAAGGTTATACACTTAACACTTATATACATAAGATTAAAAATTGTATAATGAAGCACAATGCATTAGATGTAGCTATATTGACAAAACATATTTTTATATCACCGTTACCACTACTAGAGTCCTGCTTACCACAGTGTGGAACAAACAAATAAAAAATACAGTTGAGAAAAGAGAAGACCATTTGTTTACCTGTGGATGTTGTTTGTTAGATCGAAGTGGAATCCCTTGTGCTCGCACCCCAAGGCTCCAGATAATCTTTACTTCTACAGAGATCACTGCTCCAACTCCACGTCCATCACCTGCAGCCCCCTGCCAGATGAGTTCAACCCCTGCGAGGATATCATGTCTGCCATCTGCCTACGGATCCTCATCTGGATCATCTCTATCCTCACGCTGCTGGGAAATGGAATAGTACTCCTTGTGTTGTTAGGTATGTAACAGGATGCACTGTAAGTCTATTTAAAAGGCATGCATAATATTTTCTAAGGCCCTCTTGTTCATGTCAGATTCCAAAATACTGCTTTCAATGCAACTAAACATATTTAGCCAAGAACTTTACTTGAGAATTTACATTTTGTTCCTCCATTTTTTATCCTCCGGCATTTTTCTACTCCTACTCATTTTGTTTCCAACGTTGTGTTGACAGGCAGCCGTGCCAAGCTGACTGTTCCACGTTTCCTCATGTGCCACTTGGCCTTTGCTGACCTCTGCATGGGCATCTACCTGGTAGTCATAGCAACTGTGGACATGCTCACTCGAGGCCAGTATTACAACCATGCTATAGACTGGCAGAATGGCCTAGGCTGTAGTGCTGCAGGCTACTTTACGGTGTGTACACGCACATATGGACTCCACTAACGGCTCATCATCATACAGGTTTGACTAAAAAGATGTTTGTGTGATTGGCAGGTGTTTGCCAGCGAGTTATCAGTGTTCACGTTAACAGTGATCACCCTAGAGCGCTGGCACACCATCACATATGCTCTGCGACTGGACCGCAAAATCCGCCTGAGACACGCATGTGTTGTCATGACAGTAGGCTGGATCTTCTCATCTGTGGCAGCTTTGCTGCCCACGGTCGGGGTCAGCAGCTACAGTAAGGTGGGCCTTAAGACAACACATTCTCTGTATTGCTCATCTGTGATGTCTGGTTTGCACCAATGCCAATACATGTACATTGTACCATTTGAGAGTGTCTTGTTTTTACATGTATGCTGCAGGTGAGTATCTGCCTGCCCATGGATGTGGAGTCTCTGGTGGCTCAGGTCTACGTTGTGTCTCTCCTCCTCCTCAACATCCTGGCCTTCTTCACTGTGTGTGGCTGTTACCTCAGCATCTATCTGACCGTTCGCAACCCCTCATCAGTGCCAGCCCATGCTGACACCCGCGTGGCCCAACGCATGGCCATTCTCATCTTCACTGACTTTGTGTGCATGGCTCCCATCTCCTTTTTTGCCATCTCGGCTGCCCTTAAGCTCCCTCTAATCACCATTTCACAAACCAAACTCCTGCTGGTCCTCTTCTACCCCATCAATTCGTGCTCAAACCCCTTCCTGTACGCCTTCTTCACCCGCACCTTCAGGCAGGACTTCTTTCTCCTTGCAGCTCGTTTTGGCTTCTTTAAGACCCGAGCGCAGATCTACCGGACAGAGAGTTCGTCCTGTCAGCAGCCAGGATGGACCTCTCCAAAGAGCAGTCATGTGGTGCTATACTCCATGGCCAATGCTTTGAGTTTAGATGTGAAACCAGAAAGCTGACAATCTTGTATAAGGAATATCAGCAGGAGGGTGCTGTTTCTCTCCCCAGAGATATCCTGTTGCAAATACAGAACTACTGACAGAATATAACAGATAAACAACTCCTAAACTCCTGAAGATCCTCTTGTACTCTCCCACATGTTGTCAAGATGCATAATCACACTTTAAAGCCCTGATAACAATGTATAATTGTTTCATTTCTATGTATCTTAGCTGTGTTGCCACTGTCTTTTTACCTACTGGCACATCGTGAGTGTCCTTTCAAAGCCAATAACTAAACTGTTATCCAAGCACAAGCAAAAAAATGCATATACTATGACAAGATTTTAGGTCAAATTACTGTCCTAGTTAAGTCCCTTGTGTTTCGTTACAGATTAGGTCACATTTTAAAGTAAAAACAGTGGGAGGAAAAAATAAAATAACTTCACTTTTATGTACAGACTTACGAAACAAACAAAATTCATCTGCTGTCTCAAGAAAACCAAACAAACCAAAGTCCTCTGAAGCAGTTATTGACATGTGACTGTGAAGGTTCTCAGCCATCTAGGCAAGTCCAGTCCAGTGTGGGATATCAGTGAAGGCACATGAAGAAATCAACATTAGTTTAATGTTGTGACTGAATGAGACTCGTTTCAACAGCAGGGGCCAACTGATTAGCAATCTTCTATACATTTCATCTGCTGTAGCTCTTGGTGCCACATGTGTCTACCCTTCAGTTTCTCCATATGTTGACAAGAAGGGCGTGTAATAATTGTGATGTAATAATGTTTATTGTTTGTAAATAACAGTTGTAAGTGTATTTTGCACACAATGTATCTCTCGTTTTAACCACATCATTTTATAAAGTTACTTGATATTGGCTCTCAGCTTGAAGAGATTTTGTATGGTGTATGTGTATGAAAAATTCTTTCTCTCTATCTCATTATCTCTCTCTTACACACACACACACACACACACACACACACACACACACACACACACACACACACACACACACACACACACAGGTTTCCATGACTTCAGGGGCATTTCATTGACTTACATTAATTTCCTGGAGACTTACTCTAACCTTAACCATAATTATTAGTGCTCTACCCCAACCTTAACCTAACCTCAACCTTAGGCTAACTTTAAAATATGTCTTCACCTCAAAATGTAGTAATTTACATTATAGGGACTAGATTGTAAAAAAGACCCCATAATGTGAGATTAAGGTCCCCACAACATAAGGAATACCAGATACACACACAAACACACACATTCTTGTACACCACTCTTAGTGAAGGGACTCACAGACATAAAGCATTTCCTCCCCTGTTACCCTAACTTTAACCATCACAATGTCTATCTCTAGTTGTTAACCTAACACTAACATAAACCCAATTCTAACCCTAACTTTAAAACCAGGTCTTAACTTCCAAAAAGGCATTTAAAGTTGTGGTCAAAATGTCCTCACAAAGATAGGTTTGAATCAAAATCTTGTCCTCACAGACTACTACAGACATGTACACACACGCTCTAACTCACTCAAACACACAGACACACACAAACAGAGTGAGCTGTCTTTATCTAGAAATGATGTCCTTCAGAACATCAGAACCTCCAAAGCTTTCAAGGACAAAGTGACCCTACCAACCTCTCCAATGTGTGCCAGTGTGGGCTTTTTGTTGTGGGGGGACTTCACAGCTGCTTGTTCTGCTTATTACAGGAGAAGGAATAATATTAGATACACAGAGGAGCGAGCCAGGGTTTCAAGGATACAGCTGCAAGAAGGACTCCATCTCATTGATATGGATACACTGCCTCCTACATGCCAGCCAGAAAGTGTGGGTGCATGTGTGCTCTCTGTCCACCAGGTGATGCTACTGATGCACAACCCCAGTGAGACCTATACACAACAACAGACAACATGTATGTTTAAAATTACCATTATATATGTGACAGTAAAAGCAGAGCTCACTTGAACAACAGCATTACAGAACAGCTACAGTCAATGAATTGGTTATACACTGACAATAAAATATAAAATTTTCCTCTACATTCACCATTAGATGTATCCATTCCCTAAAAATGTCTTTGTATTTTTGTGACAACACCAAAATGTCTCAATAAAAGATATTTCTGTGACAACACCAAGACTGTTTGTTCAAAAGCAATGGCTGAATGAAGCCAACAGTTCAATTCAAGGTTGCATCAATCTATGTGTGAAAAGGAATTTTTTTCTGAAAAAAGAAAACTGGCTTCAAAGACCAAAACTGTCTCTCTATTTTGCAGCTCAAAACTTAAATAAGTTAAAATACACATTTTTACCCAGTCCTTACCTTGCAGAATACAGTAACATTTTAATCCAAGCAATATTGAGGATCTTATAACCAACAGGTTTTAGCAAGTTTAATGATTACTGCCATTCAGATGTCTTTCAGTGCAAACTAAAAGTATCCAAACTGAAAATTAGGTGGACTGGAGATTATTTTGGAACAACCTAAATTTTGGGTGATTGTAGAAATCTATTTATTCCCTCTGTCTGATTAGTTTTTACATATACAGTAATTACAATATATTAATGTTGATAGTTTTGTTCCCATGTATTCTCTGTTTTCTGCAATAAAGTGCAGTGATTGATTGCTTCTGTTGTTGAATGTTGAATGATGCCTATGCTTTTTTTGCTACACACAGATACTCCAAGCAAAACACAAAGACTTTAGGTGCATGAAAACAATGAAATGACTAAATGAAGTAAAGCAATCTGTATAAAATGATCTGCTCAGATATGGTAGTTCATCAGTTTACCATTTAATTGTTTGCAGACAACAATGCCCTCTAGTGTTCAAATGACATAAAATTATACTATTTGTCCAACCTGGTCTATTAGAACAAAACTTGAAACAAAACCATCCTTTGCCTGAATCAAACACTCCCCTCCTGCAGGTTTTATTGTGAGTGAACACAAGAATAATATATCTACCTATTTGTTTTCCACAGAGAATGGGGCAAATGGAAAATGAGTGTGTCACTGGAATATGCATGTTTAAAATGTAAATCCAAATATAAAAATGTATGCACCGACAAAACTTTGCAATCAATTCTATTGACTGATTCTTTAATGTAACCCTACAAATGCATAAAAGGCTATTTAAACATGAGTATACTTTAATTGAGACAACCCTTTTGTCCCTATTAATAATTTTATTGATTTATGATTAATCATCAATTCTTCAAGTGCAATTGCATAATTAACTTTAAAAGACTCTTACCTGTCTATCATCACATGTTATGTGTCTTGCTATAAATTCAATTTCTATTTTCAAGATATTAAAGGGTCACATTGCCCATATAAACGAGCTTGTCTTGCCTTTTTATTTCTATGCAACCATAATATGAACAATAATAAATATTAATGTCTTATTAGCATGGACAAATTAGTGACCAGGTGGTTGTAGCCTCTGTGTGCAGTTAGTGTTAATACCTCTTGTGTGACAAAGACAGCGTGATCACAAAAGTCACAAGAAGACCACAAAAAGGCGAAAAATAAATTACAACATGGAAAAGCAATAAGTTCTCAAAGAGACATAACATGGGTGCAAATAGATGCAGAGGGAACACACAAAGAGACATAAACTATAGATAGACATAAAAGACCATAAAGAGACAGAAAAATACACAAAAAATGTAAAGGGACTTCAAAGAGACATAACTACAGGACATAGAATTAATGCAAAGTTACATAAGATGACCATGGAGAAATACAAACACCACAAAAAGACATAAAAACTACCACAAAGAGAAATTAAAAAAGACTGCAAAGAGACATAAAATGAAAACACGGAAATGCTTTGGGACCTGAAAGAGACATATTGGTAATTAATAGACGTGAAGAGAAATAAAATGGCCACGAATGCATACAGAATGACCACAAAGAGACATAAAAAGACCACAAAATGGAAAACACAAAGACCTCAAAGAACTATAAAAACTGACCACAGACAGGCAGATTTCAACAAAGACTTATAAAAGGACCACAACGAGACACAAGGGAATTACAAACGATACGAAACAACTAAAGGGCCCCACTCAAAATAAAAGATGCAGTAACATTTACAAATGCTCTACTAATGGTAATTGTTTTATATTTCTCCCATTCTCTATTTCAGAAAGGGGTAAGAGGCTTTTACTTCTCAATGACCAAGGTCTCAATTTCTAAAAAATCACTTATTACATGAAACAAAGATAAATGCAGGACATGTTGCTTTTGTAAATAATTTTGTTATAGTCATTAAATGAACCTGACACTGAACCATACGCCTGAAAATGCGCATTATTTTGATGAGGTCGTAGACGACTCCATACATTGATCTAATCGCCGCTTGACCGATTCCGGACCCCAACACAGGGGTTTGTCAAGTCATCTGATACAAAGATCCCGATTGGTTATTCACGGGAGATCTTATAAAACACAAAACGTGATTGGACAAACTGACACTCTGCTCTTTTTTCTCGCGATTCTTTCCCGTGTGGGTTAATGGCTCCTCCTGCTTCAGACTGAGACGGAGCTGGCAACGATCTGCTGTACGGGGGGAGCTGTAACACCACGGTGGAAAAAAAGCGATTACACCCCAAATACCAGCGGGTTTTGATCGCAGTTGTTAGGGTATTTCTGGGTGAAAGGTCCTTCAGTTGGTAGATTGGGTCGAGTGCTAAATTTAGAAGCGGGCGGTTGCGGGCAGCAGTCTATTTTTCAACAACCAACTCCCCAGATGAACTCCGTCAGAGCCACCAACAGGAGACCCAGGCGAGTGTCGAGGCCGCGCCCGGTGCAACCCGAACGGAACAACGGGGAGAGAGGTAAGCTATTCCACGAGCAGCTGAGGGATTGAGACGAAGCTGTGTCAGGGGGTAATTGCCTTCACATATCCCTTGTCTACACTTCACCGGCCTGTTCGCTGCACTTGTATGCGGCGACCTGAGCAGGAAACACCGAGGCTTCTTGCTCAGTGGCGCAGGCCAGGCCGCGCTTTGTTTGGCTTGAGTGATTGGGGCTAGCGAATGCCGCTAGCAAGCTTACCAGGTTAGGTAGAGGTTGGGGGTTGTCTTCGCCTAAAGTAATGCGTATGTAGCTCTACGGTTAACACCAGTAGCTCCATTCGGGTAACCTCAGTTAGAGGCAAAGGGTTTGACTTGACACACTCAGCTTATGGTCTCCCGTGACTGTTCGGTCGTTACATTCTCAGCTGTCACCAACGCTTCTAAGAGTGTAAATCAGCGGTGTTATTGGACTGCCATTTTTGGGGTGTAACGTTAACAAAAACATAAGCACCGACTGGGGCAATGCTTGTTAGCTGCCCTAGCTTTAAGAGGCTGTACGGATCAGCTGTGGTAGGCGACACGGTGGGATTTTGGATGATTGCAGTGGGTCCATTTTGTGCGCTCGGGACTGTAGTTTTAAGCTAGTGCAGGTAGTAGAGTTAACCCACATCTCTTTCCTTGTTCTCGGTGCCTGTTAGCCGTAGCTCGATTTGTTTACACCGCGGTTTTACTAGCTACGCATTTCAGTTTTTAGCCATTAGCCGCACGATATACTTCATCTACGGCCTGTAATTTGACACATTAAAAATGAGCTTGATTCTCCCCCCTGTACGATTTAAAGAGAAATGCACACTGGTCGATGTCAGTTGGATTTGCCTACACATGAAAGGCTTGTAATGTGGCTGCAGGGGGTGCATCTGCCATTATCAATCACTAACCTTTGTCTGCCATACCAACTACTACCCTGCCTGGTAGCCTGCGCAGTGTGTGCATACTGGATGTGAGATGAATACACACAATTGTGTTTAGAATGGCAAGGAGGATACGGTCTGAGTGTCAGTGCACTGCACACAGTACATCTGTGCTTCAATTACTACAGAAGTTGTGGCTGTTTTAATTGGATAAAAGGGGGTAGAGCCTCTTGGGGAAATTGTCATGTAATCGGTTTTTAAATTGTATGGTCTCCATCTTTTGTAAATGTCTAAACTGCCATTTTACACACTGATCAGCCACAATCATATAACAGATAACTGTCTTGAGTTATTATTGTTGCAGAGCACTGTGTGCCAGTGCCCTGTTTTGAATGTGGTTCATTTTTAACCATATGCAATGGCTATTTCATACTTGTTTTTAAACTTTTCATTATTATTCATGCATTTGCAGAGTCTAAACATACTGATCAATCATAACATCAAATCACATGAGCAGTTTTATTCTTGTGGCTTGGTGGTGATAAAAGGCAAATGTTTAAGAAATTGTGTTTACCTTCATGAACAGATGAGGAGGCTCCTGCAGCTGCTGCAGCAGAGATGGCCATTGAGGAGTCTGGTCCAGGAGCTCAGAACAGTCCCTACCAGCTTCGACGCAAAACCCTGCTTCCCAAAAGAACCGCTGCTGCCTCTGCCACTGCCTCTGCCTGCCCCAGCAAGAGCCCAATGGAGGTGAGGCTCAAACATTTGAGTGCATTCCATCATGCACTTCACTGCAGTTTGCTTGCTGTCAGATGTGTGTGAGAGGGAGATCGAGAATGAAAGTGAACTGCTGGTTGTTTGTTTAAACAATGATTTTATGACAGAGCATTGAATTTCCCAGTTTATTGCTTAGTGCTTTAATCTTGGTATTAAATGAACATCCACTCACCCTCTTTTCCAGGGAACTTCCACTTCATCAACAGAGGCCTTTGGCCATCGAGCCAAGCGGGCACGCGTGTCCGGTAAGAGCCACGACCTGCCAGGTGTGTGTTAAATCTCTGCAGCTGGGCAAGGAGACCGTTTTAGTGTTTGTCCTTCTTTACCTTGTGAGATGTTGGTTTCTTTCCAGCTGTGCTGTTGTAAATCATGTTATTTTTTAATCCATTAAATAAAACTCAATCTAAAGCATAATGTGTTTGAAATTAAAGTTTTTTCCTTGCATAAGCTTTATGAAATGTTTTTCCTAAAGCTTATGTTAGAAGTTTGTGTCTGTGTGGTTTTTTTTTTAGCAGCCCCAGCAGAGCAATATCTGCAGCAGAAGCTTCCAGATGAGGTTGTTTTGAAGATTTTCTCCTACTTGTTGGAACAGGATCTCTGTCAGGCAGCTTGTGTCTGCAAGAGGTTCAGTCAACTCGCCAATGACCCCATCCTATGGTCAGTGGGAACAGCTATTTTCCTGTAGTCAGTATGACGGTTATTAAAAGACAGACAGCTGAAAGTATGTGTGTGTGTGACATTTTGTGTTGTAGGAAGCGTCTGTATATGGAGGTCTTTGAGTACACACGTCCCATGATGCACCCTGAGCCTGGAAGGTTCTACCAGGTCAACCCTGAGGAGCATGAACACCCAAACCCATGGAAGGAAAGCTTCCAACAACTCGTGAGTTGATTTGCATATTGCTTTTTAGTTGTAATCTTTTCATGAAGAAAAAGCTCAGAGATAGATGCTTCATTGTCTTGATTTAGACCTAGTGTATTTTTCCTGCCTTATTTTTCCCGACAATGGGGAAGAGTTCCAGCATAGTTAAAACACTTTTTAAAGAAATTGTTGCCTGTATTTATGCAAAATATTACATTCAGTTTGACTTTTATGGGATTTAAAGTCATGGACAATTACTGAGCAAGATGAGCATGAAAAGGCAGCAACACGTAAACATCAAACAAAGAAATACATGCTTGATTAGTGCATCCTTTTTTTTAAATTAAACTTAAAGGTGTTAAAATTTTATTGCCATGTGGCCATGTCAATATTAGAGATCAGCAGCTATTTGCAGTATACTGACTTTGGTGTATATACTGTGTTGCAGTACAAAGGTGCCCATGTAAAACCAGGCTTTGCAGAGCATTTCTACAGTAACCCTGGCAGATACAAAGGCAGAGAGAACATGTTGGTAAGTTGAAACCTTCTGTACAGCTTTTTATCAATGGTTATTTTCCCCAAACGGCCTTCTGATAAATTGTGTTTCTGTGTTCTGCCTGAAAAAGTTTGTGCCTTTCACTTACAGTACTATGACACCATTGAAGATGCACTGGGTGGGGTCCAAGAGGCCCACTTTGATGGTCTAATCTTTGTACACTCTGGCATCTACACAGATGAGTGGATTTATATAGAGTCCCCCATTACCATGATTGGTGCAGGTAAGCATATTCCTTTCACTGAAAACTACATAAGACATAACTTAGATACTTGAGCCTGGTGCAATCAATGTCACTCTTAAGATGGGACTACATACTCAGCTGTGTGTACCAATATGTATGAGAGTGCTGAGGGTTTTTTTTCTGCTTTCCTCAGCTCCTGGTAAAGTAGCTGACAAGGTTGTTATAGAGAATACTAGAGACTCAACATTTGTCTTCATGGAGGGGTCAGAAGATGCCTACGTGGGATACATGACCATAAAGGTAAACATAAACCTCACCTTTTCCACAATTTGACCAAATGTAACAAGGCTTGATAAATCCTTCTGTATTTTTGGATTAGTGTCCTGTCACAAGGCTTCATTATATATTATGTTGTTATCTGTAATTAGTTGGGAATTGGCTACTCGCAACAAAACCAAATGTTGTGGTCAGCTGGAAAATGCATCTGAAGTTTTAGAGGATCAGAAGTATCAAGGGCATCTCTTTTTGACTTTTGTGATTAAGAATGTTTTAATTTGAGATGGGGTTAATGAACATCTATTAATCAGTAATTTTTAAATCTAGTAGAGAATTAATCGACTGATAAATCAAGAACTGAATAGATGGATGTAATAATAGTAAATGATCAGCTTAGAGTAGAAAGTGTGATTATGGAGTTTCTTTATCATGAGAAAAGTATCCACAGGAAAAATATCCAATAGAATTGTTTATAAGTATATAGTATAAAATTGGAAATCATCACTCACATAAAATACACTTATAACAATAATGTGTTAGTTGCACAAATGTCTTCGGTAGGAAGAGTCAAGTGCGGATTTAGTGGGTGGACAGATGCTGGATGTGTTGCAAGTAAACTCGGCCTCTCTCTGAACCTTTGCTGCTTTTCTCACTGCAGTTTAATCCTGATGATAAGTCGGCACAGCACCATAATGCCCACCACTGTCTGGAGATCACAGTCAACTGCAGCCCAAACATTGACCACTGCATCATACGCTCCACATGCACAGGTAACACGCATCACAACCATATGTTTATTTGTACAACTTTTAAAAATGACTCAATTGAGATACAATTGAGAACCCTGTTGGCAAAAATAGCATTAGCTTAAAAAAGTACATTAACATTATATTGTCTACCTGCTGTTAGCCAGTGCTGTTACCAACTGTTTGGAATCAGTTCATGGTTAATTTAGTATGAAAAACTAAAACCAGTCATTTGGGTTCAGGACTGGAAAATTGAGAAGCCTAGGATTTTAGTAAAGGCAAATCTTTGCGCTGTGCTAATATTGCACAGTGTTAACTATCTTGTCTACTGTTTGTTAGTCTGTCAATTCATGTCATTTGATTGTCTTGATTAAACTCATAGAATGTCTGTAAACCCGAGCATCTGCCATAAGTTAATTGTGTACCTTTAGGGCAATTCTTAGTGTGGCAGGGTTTATGACAGTTTTAAACACTAGGTGGAGCCATGTTCAAACCATTAAAGCAACCCTAGCTCTTATTATTGTGAATTAAGAAGGTTTTGGATCTTTTTCTGACAGTGAAAGACTTTGATTGTGAAAGTAATCAAATATTTGTAGCACTAGGCCTGTGTGGATTCTCCACAAGTGGGACTTACTAAGAAATCTACAAATCCAGTTGCTACTGATTTTCTGACCTTTTGGATTTTTGGAGCACCACTGTAGAGTGATCTTGCTGTTTTCCCTCCTTGTGTAGTGGGTTCAGCTGTCTGTGTGAGTGGCCAGGGAGCATGTCCAACTATCAAACATTGCAACATCAGTGACTGTGAGAACGTAGGTCTGTACATTACAGACCATGCACAGGTAAAGATACCCTCCCTCAGGATGCACAAACATACACATGGAAACAGTCATATAGGCTCTGCTTCTTACAAACATTTGTTTTTATTCTAGGGAATCTATGAGGACAATGAAATCAGCAACAACGCACTAGCAGGAATTTGGGTGAAAAACCACGGCAATCCCATCATAAGACGTAATCACATTCACCATGGACGAGATGTTGGGGTGTTCACCTTTGATCACGGCATGGTACATTCACATCAGCGATGTCATGCCATATGTACTACTTGAGAAGATAGTGGACCATCCTTCTAATCTGTCATCTTTTTTGTGCTTCAGGGTTACTTTGAGAACTGTAACATCCACAGAAACCGCATAGCAGGTTTTGAGGTGAAGGCCTACGCTAACCCCACAGTGGTGCGCTGTGAGATCCATCATGGCCAAACAGGAGGCATCTATGTTCACGAGAAGGGGCGGGGACAGTTTATAGAAAACAAAATCTATGCTAATAACTTTGCCGGCGTGTGGATCACTTCCAACAGTGACCCAACGATACGGTGAGACCACACACATTCTAATGTGGAAATACTTTGCATTGTTATGGAGCATTTAAAGAAGAGCTTGAACCAAAATATAGTAAAAAGCACCATTGCAAGCATCGCTTCACTTACTTCAGTCTGTATCGATCTGCATATTTACTCCAAGACATTGAACATTTTTTCCTTTTGTATATAGGGGAAATGCTATATTCAATGGTAACCAAGGAGGGGTGTACATATTTGGAGATGGGCGGGGTTTGATAGAGAGCAACGACATCTATGGCAACGCCTTGGCGGGAATTCAGATCCGAACTAACAGCTGCCCCATCGTACGGCACAACAAGATCCATGATGGACAGCATGGAGGCATCTATGTGGTAAATATACACATTTTCATTGTAAAACATCTGTTTGGCATTTGATTAAAGTAGAGCTAAGTATTTAAAAGCACCCCATTTTGATGTTATCTTTGTTATTTTGTTTTTTCAACATAAGCTACAACTCTCACCATCAGAAATGTTGTTCTTCGCTGCTCCTACTTTGTGTTTCAGCATGAGAAAGGTCAGGGTGTGATCGAGGAGAATGAGGTTTACAGCAACACACTGGCCGGAGTGTGGGTGACCACAGGCAGCACTCCCGTCCTCCGCAAGAACCGCATACACAGTGGCAAACAGGTACACGGGGTTCCTGCACAGAGGACATTTAAAAGATAATTAAAAAGCATGATGAATACTTTTAAAAGACTGTTAATTGTGGTTAAAGTGCACGGTTATTGTAATTATTTTTAAATGCTATAATGGTCGATACAGAACTTGAACGCTTCTTTTGTTGCAATATTGGAATTACTTTTTCTTCTGTAAAGGTCCTAAGTAATTAAATTAGAACTTTATAATATGCAGGCACTGTGGGTAAAACAGGCTCACGTGGAATATAATTGGTACCTAAGCAACTCCATGCAAATACAAATACTGTCCCATTTTTCCAAATATCTCGTTAAAAAATAATTAACAACAAAAAACCTGAGATGATTGTAAATTTCACCCAGGCTTTCAATTACTTTGCATTACATTTCACTATGACTAAAAAGTGCTGGTTGTACAGTATATATCTACATCTACACCTTTCAGTTAAAGGATTGTTATTTTTGTATTTTCTTTGTCTTCATTCTGTCCTTTTTTAGGTTGGTGTATATTTTTATGACAATGGTCATGGTGTGTTGGAAGACAATGACATCTACAATCACATGTACTCTGGTGTACAAATAAGGTAAGTGAGCAAACAATATATTAAGCTATGCTAAAATCTTGCTACATGAGTTTCATTTTTCTGTTCCCTCTCTGTTGTGGCTGATAAAAATAATTTTGTTGAACCATGACAGGACAGGGAGTAATCCAAAGATCAGGCGCAACAAGATATGGGGAGGCCAGAATGGGGGAATTTTAGTCTACAACTCAGGTTTGTGTTTTACTTTTACAGCTTCTGTGGTGTCTCTACACGTCTGTGTCTAATCCTGCTGTTTAACGTAACAGGTTTGGGCTTCATCGAGGACAATGAGATCTTTGACAACGCCATGGCTGGAGTGTGGATTAAGACAGACAGCAACCCCACGCTTAGGAGAAATAAGATTCACGATGGCAGAGATGGAGGCATATGCATTTTTAATGGAGGCAGAGGTACTGCAGTGCCATCTTTTCCTTCACTAACGTAAACTGTAGATGATAAAGACATACAATGGAACCATAATAGTGCAGCAGCATTTGACAATAGCACAGAGTTTGATCACGTTCCTGTTCCACCCATTTCTTCCGCTGTATCCTCCACATGAGGGTCACGGGGGGAGCCAAACCCAGCTGACCTAGAGAGAATGGCAGGGTCACACCCTGGATAGTTCACTAGTCCCTCACATGGCAAACATGTAGAGACAAACCACCATTCACTCCATCTAGCATTCAAGCACTTAAAATGGTTATTTAAAGTAATTGAATTTGACAGTAGAAAAAATGTATGATCCCTCTTGGCATTTAACTGAAATGTAGAATCCTGGAATCTTCTTTCCTGTTATATTGGTGTTCTTTCTGATTTTGTTTCTGTGTAATAACATTCCGGTTATGCCATCTTAATCTCTTTTAGGTCTTCTAGAAGAGAACGACATCTTCAGGAACGCTCAGGCCGGTGTTCTGATCAGCACCAACAGCCATCCAATTCTCCGCAAAAACCGCATATTTGATGGCTTTGCTGCCGGTTAGCTTTCCCCCTCTTCTTTTTAATCCACTCCTAAAATCACAAATAACGGCCCACTTTTTGTCTGTTTTAGTTCTTATGTTGCACTTGTTTTTCTTCCCCCCAGGTATTGAAATAACCAACCATGCCACAGCTACGCTGGAGGGAAACCAGATCTTCAACAATCGCTTCGGAGGCCTGTTCCTGGCCTCTGGAGTCAACGTCACCATGAAAGGTTAGCTGTGTTTTGCAATTTTTTTTTTTTTAAAGTTAATTACTCTTTGCTGTATTGATCTGTAACAACCTTCTTTTCTGTTCCTCTTCTGTCAGATAATAAAATTCTCAATAACCAGGATGCTATTGAGAAGGCAGTGAGCAGAGGACAGTGTCTCTACAAGATCTCCAGCTACACCAGTTACCCCATGCACGACTTTTACAGGTAAACGGCTACGAGATAAAATTAACGATTGGATTATTCTACAGATATTGTATTAATTGTCTTAGTTGACAGCATAGAAACTATTTTTGGCGTGACAAATATTAAGATTTCAGCCAGAAATCACATTGTAGCACCAATACTTAGTAGTAATAAAGATTTGATGTAACCCTACCCTTTATGAAATTGTGAAATATCCTGTTTCTTGCAGTTTTTCCCCCTTTTTTTGATGAATCTTTTTTTTTTTTTTTACTGTAGATGTCACACCTGTAATACAACAGATAGGAACGCCATTTGTGTGAACTGCATCAAAAAATGCCACCAGGGGCATGACGTAGAGTTTATACGGCATGATAGGTGAGTCTTTACTTTCCTTACTGGCACTTTGTCTGGGAATTGTTTTATAGTTTGTAAATTGGAACAATCTGAGGGAAAATTAAAACTGCATTTTGGGATCTGCTAAAAAATGTTTTAATCAGCTTTTCTTTTTTACTTAATTCAACTTGGCCTCTGTTCCACTCAGGTTTTTTTGTGACTGTGGAGCAGGAACGCTGTCCAATCCGTGCACGCTGGCCGGAGAGCCTACACATGACACGGACACTCTGTATGATTCAGCACCGCCCATTGAGTCCAACACGCTGCAACATAACTGAAAGGATCCTGTCCAAGTTACTCTATCCAATTAAAAACAAAAAAAAAAAACACACACACATAACATTGCACACAGCCAGACACACACACTTAAACAGTCACATACACACATCCACTTGCAGCCATAAGAACCCAGAGAGACTCTGACTGCTGCGCTCTCAGATGGGATCAAGGTTAAAAGAGGCTGCAGAGGAAGCAGCTTCCAGCCCTCTGCACTCTGACTCGCTGCAGCAGAGGGCGGACTCCACTAGAGGGAGCAGTGGAGCTGAGGGTAGACCGACAGAACCGCCACAAGAGATTCCTCAACTGAGCATTTCTTATAGTCTGTAGGCAGAGAGAAGGCAGTCGGAGAAGGGCTACACAAGAGCGCCTGTTGAAGGCAGCATGTGAAGATCCAGACCCCAGTGAGAAAACTCAGCTCCCAGCTCATTTCTTCTTCAAGAACTGCTGTCAAAGAAACTTCATGCTTCCTCGCAGCTGCCACCCCCATTGGCTTGGCCAGACGGTTATAACTAGGCAACGGATGGGAGGATGTTGCTCTGTTGTGTATGGAGAAAAAAAGAGAATGAGTGTGTGTGTGATGGAGCACTTGGGCTTTTTTATTTTTTAAAAAAAAAAATATGTTCTGATCAATGGATTTTATTTCAATGCTTTCTCATGTAGTTTTGTATTTTCAAGCAAAAAAGCTGACTGTATTTGAATGTCTTTTATTTTATTATATATTATTATATATATTTTTTTCTTTTGGTTAGCTTCCTTCCCCTCTCCCAAACACACAAGCAGACTGCAGACACTCAGACGTCCCAGTGGTGAAGTTCTTTCTGTGAAAGAGAATCTCATTTAAACACTAAAAACCCTCTCCAGTACATTAGCAAAAATAGCAGGTGGAGGGACTCCACACTTGTATAAAGGTGTGTATGTGTGCGTGTAAATGTATGTTGTGTATTGTGAATGTGTGTGCATGTATTGATGCAGTGTTTTGTGGAGAGGGTTCCAATAGGAGGCGCTGGAGCTCCTTTTAACTGGAACCATGAGTCAATCTGCAGTTCCCCAATCCCTGTCCCCTGTGTATCGTGGTGACTGTGGCTCCTCATGCAGCCTGAATCGTATGCATGTACCATAACATCTAGACTTAATATATTGTGAAGTATTCAATAACCATTATGTAGATGCTAGTTGGAATTCAAAAAGGGTATACTTTCTTAGAAAGACAAAAAAAAGAGAAAACAGAAAACTGGCCGTTTCTAAGAAAATAAAACTTTATTAGATCAGAGGTGTTTTCTGTCTTGTAATATCAAACCAACTCCCTGCATTTCCCAATAAAGGCCCAGTCATGTTCAACACAATGTTGCCAGAGAGAGAAGGTGTTGCACGTGAATAACTTGTACACACTTGTGTGCACGTGAGTACAGTGTTTACTTGATGCTTGCACCTGAAAGTTTAAAAATTAACATATACAAACTACAGGAGCTTATTTTGACTGTCGCTACTGTGTGGGGGGGGAAAGCAAGCAACATTAATCTGTAACAGATGGTACAATATTCTTACAGAAAACATTGGGAGTGAACTTGGTTTTGGTATATTTTTTAAGCCTCAAGTCTCCTCATGTGCTTCAGTAAACAAATGAATGACCTGAGTGTCACTCTTTTAAGGGAGCCTTACTTATTGGATAAGTAAGGCTCGTAGAGGATACCATTGTATCCTCTACGTGATGGTTGTGGGGAAGCTGGGGCCAGTCCCAGCTGACATAGGGTGAAAGGTGGGGTACACCCTGGACAGGTTGCAAACTCCACACAGAACTGGGATTCAAACCAATTATCTTCTCACTGTGCATCAGGGAGCCTACAAAGCAAAATTTATGTTGAGGATACAAAATAACGTTTCCGGGTTTTTAAGGCTGCAGGAAAACATTTAAACGTGTGCCTGAATCACAGAAGAAAGACATGGAGGCCACATTTTTAGCAGTCTTCTTTAAATCGATGCAGTTGTCATCTTACTCCTAGACCAGTTCCAGATTGCAGCAATTTGAAAAATTCTTTGGAAAATAACTTCAGTGGAACTACTAAAATGTATTTGGAAAAAGGTATTTCTATTTTATCCGTATTCCATTAAAATGAACAAGGGTAGTGCAAGTAAAACAAACATTTTTTTCCTAATTATATTCAACCTTAATCCCCCAAATTTTTACAAATAACTCAGTTCAGATTACAGTAGCTCCATTTGACAAGCTCTATAAAAGAAGGATTAACAGTGGGGCTATTTGGTTAGGTATTTGTAAGTGAAGCACGTGAAATGCACTGTGTGACTGCACATTCCAAGGAAAACAAGCCCACATGCTCTCTGATTTTCAAAAAAAGTCATTATAGTGCTTCACAACAAGATGTCAACTTTAATGGAAAAACTATATAAAGTAAGCGCTCAGTAAATGAAAGAAAAAAACAAACAAAATCAGGCAGAATTTAACGGAAGACAGCGAGCAAGGATCTCTGAGATGTATGTGTTGTTTTTTGCAACCAGCTCCTGCTTCATTCTCCTGAGCTCTGCCTTCACCTCCTCCTCAGTCATAGTAGCAGCAGGAAGTGACTTGGCTTTGTCCAGGAAGTCCTGGATCAGGTTTTCTCCCACCTGAGGGGAAAAAAGGGTACGTTTCATAATAATCCTAGAGTCAATTTTTAGTGTCAATATTAAGTTCTAGTTGTTTTCCGGTAAGAATGGAAGGATTATACTTTAATATTTAGTGTAGAGGTTCAACGGAACTGGTTATTTTGCCATCAGACACCACAAACGCCACTGAAAACATTCTTGCTAATCACACTAAATCGAAAATGATGTCTTTGAACTGTTTTCTTATTTGAGTCTCAGAAACGATAAAATTTTTTGACCCAAACTGTTACTGTAATCAGCAATAAACGTTAGCATTTGCTGTGTTTAATCTTGTTCTCAACATGCCCTAACTATGCAGACAATATTCAATGTGTTATTAATTATGCATGATAATACAGTTGTGTTCAAAACAACAGTGTTTTTTAAAACATGAGTAAAGCTCAAAATCCTTATATTTTTTATTTCCATTCATTGGGAACACTGCACATTATATTTTACATCAAAACATGAAGAAAAAAGTATCAATGTTTTAATTAATTATATTATTATATTTTAATTAAAATGATATTAGGCTGTTCAAAAAAAATAGCAGTGTCTGCATTTTTCATTACAAACTCAAATATTTACTCAATAAACTGAAAACACGTTAGGATTTAGCATTCCCGTGACTCACTAAACTAATATTTAGTTGTATAACCACTGTTTTTGAGAACTGCTTCACATCTGTGCTGCAGGTAGTTGACCAATTTCTGGCACCTGTAAACAGGTATTCCAGCCCAGGATGATTTGACAACCTTCCACAATCCCCTCTGCATTTCTTGGTTTTGCATCAGAAACAGCAATTTTGATGTCACCCCACAAGTTTTCTACTGGATTACGGTCCGGGGATTGGGCTTTTGTTGGTCTGGAACCAAGATGCTGTTCGCTTACTGGTGTGTTTGGGGTTGTTGTCTTGTTGAAACACCCATTTCAAGGGCATTTTCTCTTCAGCATAAGGCAGCATGACCTCTTCAAGTATTCTGATATAAGCAAATTGATCCATGATCGCTGGTATACGATAAATAGGCCCAAAACCATAGTAAGAGAAACAGCCCCATATCATGATGCTTGCACCACCATGCTTCACGGTCTTTAGAGTGTACTGTGGCTTCAATTCAGTGTTTGGAGGTCGTCTGACAAACTGTCTGCGGCCCTTGGACCCAAAAAGAACAATGTTACTTTCATCAGTCCACAAAATGTTTCTCCATTTCTCTTTTGACCAGTCGATATGTTCTTTGGCAAATTGTATCCTCTTAAGCACGTTTTTTTTTTTTTTTAACAATGGGACTTTGCAGGGGCTTCTTGCCAATAGATTAGCCTCACACAAGCGTCTTCTAACTGTCACAGTACTCACAGGTAATTTCAGACCATCTCTGATCTCCCTGGAGCTGATCAATGGCTGAGTCTTTGTCATTCTGGCTATTGTTCGATCCATTCATATGGTAGTCTTCCGTTTTCTTCCACATCTCTCTGGTTTGGCTTTCCATTTTAAAGCATTGGAGATCATTTTAGCTGAGCAGCCTATCGTTTTCTGCATTTCTTTATATGGTTTCCCCTCTCCAATCAACATTTTAATTAAAGCACGCTGTTCTTCTTAACAATGTCTGGCACGACCCATCTTTCTCAGGTTTTCAGAGAGAATTGCATGTACAACATGTGCTGGCTTCATCTTTAAATAAGGGCCACCTAATGACACCTGTTTCTTCACATAATGAATGACCTCACTGATTGAACTCCATACTGCTATTATTTCCAACACTTAATTATTCAATTACACAGACTCAGGAGCATTCATATCATGAATGTTGGGTCTGTTGGTTTCTCTGACTCTACTACACCTACTGGTAAATTATTTGCTATGTAATAATATGATTTATATCAAAAACAGTAATTGATCTGGTTAGTCATGTATTATTTTGATCACAACTGTATATGGTATTATTGGGTGAAGGATTACTTGTTTGTCAGTTCGTCGTCTCTTGGCCTCGGGCTCTTCCTCTGGTGACGACTTCTCCCCTGCTGGTTCCTGGAACTCCTCCAGCTCCTCTGCCTTCTCTTTTGCTGCGGCAACCACCCGCGGTGGGAAAGAAGCCAACTCGGCAACGTGAATACCAAAACTCTGGTCACACACGCCTGAATACACATATAGAGTCAAGTCAGTTTGGAGACTTTTTTGGTTTACCTCTTCTTCATACAAAATAATATGACAACAGTTACAATTTAAGCATCTCAAATTCATCTTCAAAGGACAGACAACTCACATATAATCATTTCATCATAAACCAAGTAAAATTATTGCATCTCACAATAAACATTTGTGAATGTTTGGCCTGACTTCATGTCAGATCACACAATATAAATAGTATTTTGAAAAGACTATGAATAAGACCCTTTCACGTTTGACAGGCAAAATTAAAAAAACAGATTAAAAACAATCATCATTACAAATTGCAGCTTAACCTGACACAACCACTATTTCCTGGATCTCTTCAACAGTTCTTTTACTCTATAAAACCTTCACAATAAGTTCAATGAAATGCTGATTGGCCACATGAATGAAAAACGATGCTTGTTACAGTTTTGTACTTCTTCGTAATAACTAGATAACATCTGAACATGACGACATGCTTGGTTATGCACCGGTCAATTTTACATAAAAAGACAACAGTTCACAGCCAGAGGAGTGATTTCACTCCTGTTAACTTCCATTCACTGCACTGATGAAAAAATAAATTTCCAGCTAACACTTGATTTAATGCGCATTTGGACAAATGGGTAAAAATAAAAGCCCTTAATATTAATCTCAGTTTCCTGCGGCGATATAACTTGCCATCATGTCGCAAGTGTTAAATGTTATTTGAGGATTGTGGCTCTTTCCATAACATTGGAAGAGTCTATGCCTCATCTCCCACTTGACGTGTGAGCTGCGTCTCCCACACATCTGTTAGTCCAACAGGGTGTGTCAGAGTCTGTGCAGCTACTGCTATTTTATCAAGTGTCTGCTTTACTCATACTTTTAAGAACTCAACTAAATGCCAGTGCTCTTCAATATTGATTATTATGTGCTGCACATGTTTTACAATAAAAATCATGAATTCAACACCTGTGTGCTTTTACTTTTAAACAGGAAGTGCAGTGACTGATATAGACACTGAAACAGGGAGGAAAGATTTTTTACTGTATACTTTTGCAGCCAGTGTGAATGATCTCAATTTATGTGTCCTTAAATAAAAAGAAAGGTAATATGCTGCACACACATCTTAAGTGTTTCTGACTGACTATTATGAAAAGTGATAAGGTTTAATTGAGTCTGACCTGCTTTGACTCTGTAGAGCATGGTCAGTGTGTCATGGGAGGTCAGGGCCGTGACGTGCAGGTTGTGGACCGTGGGCTCTTGTGCTGCTAATGCAGTCAGCTCGTGGAAGTGAGTGGCGAACAGGCAGAAGCAGCTGATCTTGGAGGCGATGTGTTCACTGATGGCCCAGGCCAGACCGAAGCCATCATACGTGGACGTGCCTCTGCCGAGTTCATCGATTATGATCAGTGATGTCTCTGTGGCCGAGCTGTAGAGACAACACGGAAGACAACATCAAGCTATTATCAATTGGGGTTTTGCAAGGGTGCAACCACGTTTATGTGTGTGTTCGTACCGTAGAATGGCAGCAATTTCCAACATCTCTGACATAAAGGTGGACACTCCTTTCAACTGACTGTCTCCAGCTCCCACCCTGGCCAGGATGCTGTCAAATACACTGAGCTCTGCCTTCTCGCACGGCACAAAGCAGCCAATCTGAGCCATCAGCGCGATCACACCCACCTGCCGGATAAATGTCGACTTGCCACCCATATTTGGTCCTGCAGACAAGAAGAAAGGAGAGGGAGATTTCAGAGAGCTCAGGAACAGCACAGGAGAAAAAAACAAATAACATTTGGGTGTTTTAACAATCCTCTACTTCTCATATTGTTATGGTTGAATTCAATGTTTTTTTCCTTTGTTCTTATGAACAAAGTGTAATTCTTTGCACACTTAGATCCATGCAGGTTTTTTTAATTCCCTGGTATAGGTCCTGCCACTGAAAGCCTGGCTTTTCTTCTTCTTAGACAAAACATAGCATGGATCTAAGTGTGCAGAAAACTTTTTCTTGACCATCCTCCATTTGTTTAGTAAGTGGCGAGGATAATACCCTTCCCAACACTTCAAAGTAGAGTGTGTGAGAACAAAAGACCCCACCACTCATGACTCCTTTTCTCATGTTAGGAAAGTACAGTGACCTTTACATACCAAAAAGGATGTTTGCTCAACTTGGGTGGCATAGCAAATTTCTGTGTCAAACCATTTAACAGTAAAACTCCTCTGGTTTGTCAAAATAAGTTCCATATTAAGTTCCACCCTTTTGACGTAGGTGACATTACTTTCCTCTGTCCACTCGCGTAATTTGTGACAGGGTTTGCTGTGTAAGGCAAATATTTGCTTTTGAGGCTGATATCAAGTGAACAGCGTCTGCCTGTTTCGTGAGAATCATCAATGAGTCCATCAGTGGTGTGACGAGGACGTCACCCGACAAAGCATTAGGTCACTGAAACATATGGTATTTAAACCTGTTGAAGGGCTTGAAAAATATTTTTTTGGACAGTAAGTACCATACTGTTGTCTGTCAATGAACTGGTAATGTTAGCATTTTTCTCTCAAGATCTTCAGAATGCCACCATCATAGACGTTTTTGCAGATTAGTTATGAAACTAATCTGCAGCTGACAATATCTGGAACACAATGTTCCAGATATTGTCAGCTGTTCAGCTGCAGATTAGTTTAATAAGTTGAATAAATATTAGTTTAATATGTACAGTATGTGTACAATTATTAGGCAAGTAGTATTTTGATCTTATCGTCTTTTTACATATTTTTCACCTCCAAGCTGTATGAACTTGAATGCTTATTGGATTTAAACATTCTCAGGTGATGTGTATTTGTGTAATGAGGGAGGGTGTGTGATCAAACTGTGATGACCCTGTATAAACATGTACTTAATTATTAGCGGCAGCTTCTTTACATTATACAAAATGTACCAAAAACAGATATAACAGACTCTCAAAAATTGTAAAATACCTTTCAGAGAAATGCAACACTATTTAAGGAGCTATGCTGCAAATAGTCAACAGATTTGCAAGAAACCTGAAGAAAATTAATTAACTGCTAAAGTCTTCAGAAGAATTAAACATAAAGCTACCAGGAACCCATTAACCTCCAGTGCCATCATATTCCAGAAATGCAAGTATACAAAAGTACCAGGTGTTCAGTGTAGAGAGACAGACTTTTCAGAGGTTTTATAGACAGATGACATATGAGTGTCAGGATGACAGGATGGGCCAATGGGTGGATCACTCATGGACACAGAGCCCCACTATGAGTCAGGCTTCAGCAAGGTGGAGGGTACTGGTATAGGCTGCTATTATTTAGGATTAGTTGGACCTTTTTGGGTTGAAGATGGACTTGAACCTACTGCCAGTTTTACTTTCTTTAAGCAATGATACAGAAAAAAAAAGGCTACATCATTCAAGGACAGATTATTATGCAGGGCAATGCTCCATCACATGCGTCCAAGTTCCCTACTGCGTGTTGGACCAGCAACGGCCTTCAAGATGACAGACTAATTATAGGGCCCCTTCCTCACCTGACCTAAACTCTATTGAGGACTTGTGGGCCCTTCTTAAACATGAAATTTACAGTAAGGGAAGACAATAGACCTCTTTAACAGTATTTGGAAGACTCTGGTTGCTGTTGCATGAAAAGTTATCATCAACAGATCGAGAAACACTGAATGGATGAAAGGCACATTTTCCAAATGTAAAAGGGCTGCAGCTTCCGAATATTTTGGTAATCATGTATTCTATCGAATATTCAATCAATTCATCGAGTAAGCTGCTTATCTGCTGTTGGCTGGCAACTAAAGCTGCTTGAACTGACAAAAAAACGTGAATGCCAACCTTATCTTGAAAGAAACATTACACAAAACAATGTGCACATAATTTCCACACTAGTAATTCTTATTTTCACTCTGGTAACCCTAGCCCACTTTAGTTTAGTGTGATTCATTTTAGGTCAGGAAATACATTACTTCTAGTTTGCTCTGTTTTTTTGTTTTGTTTTGTTTGTTTTAGAAGGTTTAGGCGATTGATCAGAGGTGCTACATGTGAAAAACTTCCATGGCGATACAGAATTAATCGGAATGTTAATTTTTAGTTAATTTTTTTGTTTTTAATTTTAATATCACTGTAGCAATTCTCCATGACAGTTTTATGCTTGTCAGCTTGTTGCACCAATTACTTGACAGTTTTTTTTGTGACTGAAAAATAAGTATGTATGATCAACGTAATCACTGCTAAAACAACCTAATGGATTGTACACTTTAGAGAAAAGGCCATGTTGCGAGTATCCATTTGCGGCCATCTTGCTTTAGCAGAGGTATGTTGCTGTTGTGATTGCACTTCCAATGAGTCTTGATTCATTTTCAAGACATAAAATGCATCTTTTTACCGGTTATGATGTAGAAGTTCTTCTCTCCCTGGATGAAGCTGATGTCGTTGGGTATGAAGCTGGTGTCTGGGTCAGTCTCCATGCAGGGATGTCGGGCCTGCAGCAGCTCCATGCGCCTGCAGCCATCATTCAAGAAGCGAGGCCGAACATATGGCACAGGAGCAGAGACGGACGCTACAGCAAAACTCACCACTGCGTCCAGGTGTGCTATCACATCGCTCAGAGACTGAAAGGGGTCCACATAACCTGGTGAATAAGAGTATCCCTTGAAATGAAATCATCACACAGTAGAGACGGCAGCAAGTGCTGCCTCTCAAACTGATTATATCTGATGAAGGTATACCATCTGATTCCAAACTCAAAAACAAACATAAAAGACAAAAGTTTACAAGCCACTATAGAAAATGTGAATGGAATCAATTTGTAAAGGCTTCAATGAAGACATGTGGTTCATAACACCCATATCACTTAAAGCTAGTCCTTTCTTCTGTTTGTCAAGTCAGTGTCATGCTTATAAGACAGAATGAGCAGCATATGATGAAACTCTTAACCTGAGGCAATGGTGATGATCTCTTTAACAATTGCATTCTGGGCCTCCTCATACTCCCCCCTGCTCTTGATGTACTCCTCATTCAGTGAACTCAGTTTACTGCAGGCAAGATAAGAGACCATAAGTTGACAGAAAGAGCAAAATGGTTAACAGGTTTAATGACATGTGTGACACTGACCTGTTTGTGAAACGCACTCCATTCTTTTGAACATCCAGCATGGTGAATTTCTTGTTGTTCCTAAGACCTTTCTCTGCCTTGCAGGTGACTCTCAGATAAAAACCCAGGATGGCGTTGGACTCCAACTTCACTGTTTTACCAGCATCTAAACCTGAGAAAAAAAATGTATCAGTGAGATTAAAATGAAACTGAAGTTTGATTTTAAAAAAAAATCTATAAAATGTTTGCCCATTAGATATCTATTTTATGCTGATTATCTACATTCAAATCCCTGCTCTGTCCTTCTACAACTATATCTTCAAGCTGTTTCTATGATCCAAAGAAGTCCCACAACATGTGGGATAAATATTCCCTCCACCTTCAAGTCTACCATGGGATCCTATTCTGAGAAAAAAAAAATCCCCTGAAGGGAGGCATCTAATCAGATAGCACCTAATGTGATCACCCATGGTCATGGATGATATTTCTGACCCAATTTCATAAAATTAGGGTCCATGATAAATCTAGTGTCATTCACTCATCTTCTCATCTTAAAATCAATCGTTTAGATCAGGGGTGTCGCACTCATTTTAGTTCAGGGGTTACATACAGCTCAAATTTATCTCAAGTGGGCGCGACCAGTAAAATAATAACCTACAAACAAAATGAACTCCAAATTTTGACATTTGTTTTACATTTAATTGAACTATATTTTTACAAAACATTATGAACAACCTAACATTTCTTGATAAAATAAGTGCAACAATATTGTGCCTAAGTTTACCATTAACACTGTGCATTAATGTGCATTACAACGTACAGATCACAGTGGATCTACAAAGGCACATTTAGTAACAGAATCTGGAACTGAAAAATATAGTATTTCACAAATCCATCCTGCGGGCCAGAATGGACACTGGCAGTCTGGTTCTGGACCGCGGGCCATATGTTTGACACCCGCTTTAGATAATACAATTGATGAATAAAATGATATGGAGAGGTGCCCAAAATACTTTAAAATGACTGCTACAAACATTACTGCTAACAAGATTGCTAATGCTATATAATGAGCAAAGATTAATGCACATCATAGCATTGTGCAGCAGCAATAGGAAAAAGAAGCACATCTGAATGCCAACTAAACACATTCCCCCTGGTAAAACTTCTGGTAAGTCTTTTGACCAGGGAGAATGGGCATTTGTGATAATTCAGTCCATCTAGTACTGAATGTTTCTAATGGAGACCACTTAGACACCAGCTCTGAAGATCTCTGAGCATTAAGAAATCCCTCCACCTCTGTGGGAAATTGGGAGTTATGGATCAATCTCAGTCTGGCAGGCAACATAAGGAAACCTTGCTTCTACCCAATGTCAATGACAAAAAGCTTTTAAAAGCTTTTAAAATTCAAAAAGACTGGAAATGCACTGAATAGCATTTGTACCTCTGACATTTAAGAATTCACAGATTATGTTACTTTTTGGGCATTTTAGTTCAAATGAGATCTATTATTGGTCACACAAATCATATCTGCTTCAGTCATAGAAATCAGAAGAATTCCTCACATGAAATGTTAATATCTCATGATGAAAGCACTGTGTAATTGACTTGCTTTGGCATTTCAAACCATATCATAAAAAATAAGCGTGTGTAGTCGCTTCATAGTATCAAATATTGTTGCAAGGAACAGTGATGTTAGTGATGAGATAAAATGTGTTTTGTGCATTATTGTGTGTTTGTATAATAATAATAATCATAATCACCTAGATCTCTGGCTGCACTATTCAGCACTGCCTGCATGCTCTTGTCAAGCTCATCCATCTTTTCTCTCAGCTCACTCAACACAGCATCAAATGAAGCCTTCACCAGGTATTCGTGGTGGTCAATCTGCACACAACATGCAAATACAGAAGCATGAAAACACACAAAATTGATCATATGTAAACACAAGTAGAGAACGTTATTCTTCCTTTTTACCGCATTTAAAGAAAAGTTAAAATCAGACCTGGTTCATATCCAGAGTGGTTTCAATCATTTCCTGATACTTGGTGAAATCAGTCTGCAGCTCTCTGAGAGGGGAAATGAACACTGCCTCCAACAGAACCTGGTAGCTGCCTACAATAAAACCAAATTCACACAAATCAAAAATAAAGCATACAGAACAATATTCTCATCTTGTTCATGTTACTAGAAAATAAATGTCTTTCCCAAAACTATGTTAAAAAGATTCTCACTGATGAAAACAAAATCCTTCTTCCTGGCACTTTATTGATTCTACCTGGTTTAGACATGACTGGGCAACAGCATCTCAAGGTTTGCAAGTACCCGAGTAGCTCTCTAAAGCTGTGATGAGGGCAGGGATCTGGTTCACGGCCTGGTAGACACGGTAACAGTCCTGCAGTGTTGCACTGTGACGGTGGAACTTCTTGGCCAGACGGTGAAGATCAGGAAACCGCCGAAGCAAGTCCTCCTGACAGGTGTGCCTGAGCTCCGAGTCACATATGAAGCTCTCAACAAGGTCCAGCCTGAATGTTTACGTGTGCACACACAGAAAAGTGTCACATATTTCTTTCTTTGATTGCTATGATGAACTGTTAGCTGCTATTGCTCCATTCAAATTCTGTATTCTCTATTCTGCTATTGTTCATTCTCGACAAAGAAAATGTTTTAATTTATAGTTTATTCCCATCTTCATTTTACCTCTCTTCTATTTTGGGTTTGTCCACGAGGGGTTGTTTGATCCACTGGTTGACCAGCCGCTGGCCCTGTGGCGTACGGCACTTGTTTAACAGACCAGCCAATGAATGTGCTCTGCTGGTCTCATCAGGAGCAGCCTAGAGGACACAGGTACAAAGGCCTTCACATTTTCTATAATATCTGACATAGATTGTCTAACATATACTACTGTGAAACAAAAAGACACTGTTTATTACTAGTTAGCTTCCACAACTCAAACGGGAACATATGAATACATTTTTTAACATTTGTTTTGTATCTTACTCTGTGATATGTATCTTCTGTGACACAGCACGTGAACAGAAAATAAATAGCAGCCATCATGATGGCTATGTCAGGAGCGATAGGACTGGAGCTACATGATATGGTCAAAAATACATATTGCAATTTTGACAGATAATGCCATTGTGATATGATGCAAGACTTATTTTTAGGAAAACAATGTGTGAGTTATAAAGCTCCTTAAAAAACAAGGATGCTTTACAATACAAAAGGAAAAAAGTCTACAGTAAACTGTAGCTTAAAGCAGCTTGACTGGTCAACAAAACTAGAAAAGGCTCTACATAAATACACAATATTTAATGTACCATTTAATCAACTATTTTGACCAAATAAATGCAGTTTTGCACTGGGTCATATTACTTAGATTTGTGGGTATTTTAATGATGCAGCCCTAGATAAAGGACCTTGCTTCTATATCAGATGCAGACATACTATCAGGGTGACACTAATCTCAGAAGATGTGTAATGCCAAGTACACACTACATGACATTCAGAGTCTGATGATGATGGCTGTGCATCTCACACAGACATGTTGTCTTGTGATCTGAAGTTCTTGATGTTGAAGTGACATGTGAGATCAGCAGTGGAGCAGTCACACACATTACACAATTTTCAACAGCAGCAGCAGCTGGACTCCTCACAAAAAAACAAGTGAGAAACAAGGGGAATGAGGCACAGAGTCAGTATTAATTTATTGACTCACTAGCAGCGCTAACTGTGACCGCATCATATTTTGAGATGTTGCATTTCTTTTTTTTCGCTCTGACGTACTACTGTTGTTGTCCTATTAGGGTTTAAGCTATAGACCAAATATAAAAAGATGAAATACACATGAAGGGTGACAGTGAAGGGTGGGTGAAACTAGGTTCAATTTAGTATGGTTGCATATCAACAGATTAACTGCTAAACAGTGTATCATTAACTTATTTAGGTGCTGTATTTCTTCTTTCTCTGTTGTGTCTGTGACAAAATTACTGAATTAGAACTTCAGCTTTATACTGTTTTACTGCTGAACAGCAGTCACAGACAGAGCAGTTCACGTGTCCCTGCATGTAGTATGTAAAGATATATCATAAGGGAGGGATATATTAAAGTCCATACACTACATCATAACTAAATCACACCTTCCTGGTCTCTGATTGGTTGTGGTGGCTTGCATCATTACCAGCTGCGAATCACGAACCGATCAACAGCACCAACACACAACGTGCCAAAACTCACTAACAAGTGAAATATTAGGTTGAATATTTTCTGTAAACTACATGTAAAACACCAAACAATATACCTGCATGACTTGGCACAACTTTAAGTCAAAAGGTAATTAGTGTGGAAACAATCTCCATCACTGACCTGGAAGAGGTTAAGAGCCCTGACTGCAGCGTTGTCCAGCCTCATGTACTGACCCAGGTCCAGCGTTTTCAGGCTGAAGGAGTTGAAGTTAGACTCGTCAGAGAGCAGTTCAAGGAAACGCACGACTGCAGCCAAGCATGATATAGCAACCTGCCAACAAAAACACACAAAGAATTCTTGTCAAACGTTTAATGTGTTGTCTAAAGTATTTAATGTTTAATGATTTGTAGAAAATCCTCTTTCCTAAAACCCTCTGATCTAAAAAATTACCTAGTAAAAAAAAAATTAAAAGCAAAACTAGAATTACCACCCTCTATTTGTATGCATACAATATGGTTTGTTGACTTGAAATGTGTAATATAAGGGGAAACAACAGTCCATTGTGATCTTTCAAAACCCACTTTCAATTGTTCAGCACATGACAAGAAAACAAAATAGTAACATACTGTAGGTTTAATTTTTGCTTTAATAATTAAATAAGACACAAGTCTGATCCTTCTGGTCCATTTCTATGAAACTGTGCACATGTATAAGACTTGTCAAGTATATCTGATTTACAGCCTATTCTAAATAAAAATTATTGCCAGATTTTGTTACACTGACAATCAATTTAGTTCATCATGCCTTGCTGGTGTCATTGTTTTGTTGTAGATGGTGATATGTGCCAGGAAGCTTTTTCTTTTATTCACCTGTTTGTCAAGCTCTGGTAACGTGTTGCTAGCAGAAGCCTCTCCTCTCTTGGATCTCAGGAGCCGGTTGAGATCCTGCACCATGTCCTTGCTATTAAACTCTGCCCTCTTCCTGTCAGAGACCAGCATGCCACCACGCTCCACCACCTACACACATACAGTGATTATAATTACTGTAATGATGAAACACCCCTATTTAAACAGTTATAAAGCTCTTTGACAAAGGAAAAGAGAACTACTAATAAAATCATAATGTTAGAAACAAAAGCACATAAATAACAAAAACATCCTTGTCTAATTTCACAACAAAAGTTCACTGTCTGTGTGTATCCACAAGGTTTTTAGAGACACGCTTTTATAGTTTATACTCAACCATCATATGATGCCCTCCTTTGTTCACACTGCTGTGGCTAAGTAATTTGTTTTGTACACCCACATTTTTCAAATTCCAAACCATTTTCCTTTCAAGTGTAGAAGCACAGTAGAGCAGAGCAGCAAGACAGTCTTAGTGTTTTTTTAATTTTAAAATACTACCACATCTTCCTGTAAAAAACAAATTATGATAAGGTAATAACCTCCATCAAAATTTTAAAAAAGAAAAAAAAATGGAAATATGGCAATGGTAACAATCATCCACGTAAGTGAACAACTGACCCAGATGGATGTGACCTTTCTAAAGAGCTTCCATTAAATCTCCAGTCAACTCACAAAGAGTTGGAATGGAAAGGCATAAAAATAAATACATTTGTCTACCTACTATAGATACACAGGTAAATGGTAGTTGCCATGAACTCCACAAAATGTACCAACAGTTTACATGTAAACATCAAACAAACTTTTATTAATGTTTTCCTTTAATTATTTTCCTGCTAATTTTATGACATGATGCCTTGAATTCAGCATACCTGTCGTAGTTTACCGTCAGTGTTGCCTTCACCCTGAGCTAAGAGACACTCTTTGGGACCGAGTTGGACAAGCAGGGATTCAAGGTTGGAGAAGATCTCATTGTCTGGAAACTCACACACTCCCATCGACCTCTGTGCCGCATCAACATAGCCGACACCAACCACACGCTGTCCATCACCTGCTGTAGTGAAACGCACAGCTACAACTCCTGCACAGGTCTCTGGTCCAGTTCCCCCACCAAACAGAATCTCCTCAAACTGAGTTAGGTTTCCTGGAGAGGCCTGAGAGTGGCAGAATTATGAACATGGAGGAGAAAAGTGAGTTATTAAGGCTGAATAGGCATAAGGTGGCTAGAAATGTATCGTTTTGAAGGTAAAATGGCTATTATTATACACAGTGAACAATCTACTAAGCAACATAAAAGTAGTATATGCAATTCCACGGTGTTTACAAAGAGCAAAGACAGAAGGATAACAATTTCTATATTCTAAATGACAGAACGGTATTGACCCAATCACGCTGACATAGGTCTAACACAATTTCTGGATTAATTGATTATTAACCAATTACAAAATTAACTGTAAACTACTTTGATAATTGGTTTTAGTGATTTTTCTGATTTTTAGGCTACTTAAATGTGAATTTTTTTTTTTGATTCTTTGCTCCATATGACAAAAAAATCATTAAAACTGAAGACAAGTCATTTGAAACAGGTTAGAAAAACACTGCTCAATATTTTGCTACATTTGGAGGATCAAACAATTACTCAATTAATCAAAAAAATAATCAACAGATTAGTTGGTTATGAAAATAATCGTTAGTAGCAGCCCTACCCTGAAACGTTAGACTTGATTGTAAATACTTTACCTTGAACTCAATCCTCCAATCATGCTCCTTGCTACTCTTGCTGTAGTTCCTGTACACCTCAACTCTGTACTGTCTCACCAGTAGCAAGTCTTTAACAAAGGCCTCAAAGTTCAGCTTGCTCAGGACAACACTCTCCAGCTTGCGACTCCCTGTTGACCAAAATATTTGCTTTAATACGAAGAAAAAACAATTACATATTGAAGTTCAAGTAGTACTATTGTTTTTTGATGGATATATCATTGATTTCTTTATTTAAAAAGTTGAAATGAAGGATGTATTAGGCACAGGGTCAAAGGATAAAAATCAACCATTAAAAAATTATTATTCTCTCAATTATTCCCAAAGTTTAAACATATAAAATTTCAAAAACACAGACCAAATCAAAGTACTATACGTGAGATTAGTCATGTAATATCAGTTAGTTATGTCATTATACACGCTTTTCAAAGTTACAAAATAGTCATTACATGTCTATGCACATAAAACAACAACAGTAGGTTGAGGACATTTTGTTAACACTTGAACCAAGTATATGTAATGATACTGATATAAACGACAGTGATAATTCTTGCAGAACTCAGCAGGAAAATTTGTGCATTTGTAGTTAGCATAGCATATAGCATAATACATGGTTAGCTAGGCTTCGCATGCTAGCATACCTGAGCCCAAACATTTGACGACGGCATTAGTTTTGAACACTTCCTTCGCCGCGAATGTGGCGTCTTTCCCATGGACAGTGTAGTAGTCGTTGCGGTCGAATATTCTGAAAGTGGTGTCTGGTTTCTCCGGCATAGAGAAGAAAAAATTTAGGAAGCCACTCTCGGCTGCACTGTCCATGGAAAGATTCTGCTTCGGCTGCACCGCCATGCTGGAATCTCCCGCCACCAACCACTGTGGACGAACAGGAAATTGCGTCACATGATTCTGACTCGTTTCCGTGAAAACGTGGCCGCGGAAAAAAAACAAACGCAAAATGATAACAAGTTTGTCGATCGCCTTGTTTTATCAGTACTGTACCTGTTGTTCTGTATAATGTTCCGTTCATTAGTATACCAGTAATAATATTCAATATAATATTCATATATTATATTCAAATATTGAATATAATATATAGTGAATATGAATCTTATACCTGCTATATTTTACATGACTGACTATCAATACAAAACAAAAAAGAAACAAACAAGGTTATACGCATTTAAGCTGAGGTGGAAAGACTATATATATATATATATATATATACATATATATATGCCTGATATATATATATTAGGCAGGCATAATGTGTCATTCTATTAAACATGTTCATATAATACAACCATTCAAAGTAATATAAACTGTGGCTTCTGTTTTGTACATCATGGTTCAAGGCATTTTTTATAATACATTTTATTTATCAGTAACGGAATGCAATTTAAAATGTAACCAAGTGCAGTTCTTCAAAACCAATCCAGATATGAACACAAAAGTGAAACTACAGATTTAATAACTACTTTAAAGGGTACACACAAATCTTAATGCTTTTTAGTGTACAGTATTTGTCTGGTTTGTTAAAGACAGTGGTCCTACAATATACCAGTATACCACATTATACACTATATAATAGCCTGGAGTTTGTTGTTAAATAATTATCAATATGATTTTCCCTCAGTGATGGGTACATTTCCATTTGAAACCTGCACACATTCCAAGGCATTGAAATCACATTTTTTGCTTTCTTTTTTTTTTTTTTCCCTAAACAGTGACTGTTTTTTTTACAATGTGGCCATATACAGTAGGTAAAATGTTTTCACATTTTTGGAGTCTTTAATTTCACTCACTCTCACTCTCACTCACCTTCTACGACTTTATCCTCCACATGAGGGTCACGGGGGGCGCTGGTGCCTAATCCCAGCTGACATAACGGCAAGAGGCAAAGTACACCCTGGACAGGTTGCCAGTCCATTGCAGGGCCACATATAAGAGTCATCCATTCTCACATTCTGCATGTTTTTGGAGAAAACCCATGCACACATGGGGAGAACATGCAAATTCCATTAAAAAAGGCCCTTGTTCCAACTGAGTCTTCTTGCTGCAAAGTCAAAACTGCTGTGTGGTCCCTTGAGTTTAATTTTTCATGCGAAATACTGTATGCACTGTATATGTTGAAGAAAATCTTTTTAGACACAAAACCAGGAGTTGTGTGGTGAATACATGCAGCAACAGAAAAATAAAGGTAATTGCATATCTTCATGTAAGGATTTAACACATTTCCACAGACTTCTGATGACATGCAACCATGAGGATTCTAGAAAAGCTTCATGACTAATCTCAGACCTCACAGTCCATGTCCAATCTACCCTTCAGGAGTTCAAGAGACACATTCCCAATCTGTTGTGAGTACTGTGAGATCAAGAGGAAGCATGTGACCGAGCTAAATAAAAAGTAGAGTTATGGAATGTTAATCAATACATCACACTATATAAGCACTACTGACCATTGATTATTTGTGAATGAATGTGAACATTTTTTATTTTTCCCATTTACTGGCTTTGTTTTGTACAATTGTTTGTTTTGTTACATAAACTTATGTCAAATGAAAAAAATTTACCCAAACAAGTGCCTTGTGCCACTCACTCACTCATTTTCTACCATTGTCTTAAATCTTTCAAGGACAACAGGTAATGCTATAGAATAATGTTTTTTTTTTTTTTTACCTTCTGCAAAAAAGTTCTTCTAAAAAACCTGATAGATACTGCACTCTGGGCTGTATTTACATGGGTGGAACAGTTTCTCCAGCCTTGAGAAACAATACCACCCAAGATTCAAACAATAGCAGAGTGGTATCTCAGATGACCCTCACTCTCGGTTATTCCTAGGCTCAGATAAATGAACAACCTACTTACACATACACACAGGTTAAACAGGTTTAATACATGGAGATCTGCAACAGTCTGTCAGAAATGAGAAAGTCATTTTAACGGGGAGGGGAAATGTCTTAAAAGAAACGCAAACACATCCACTTGTGTCATGCAACTGATGTTTGTGTTAATTATTAATTCATTCATTCATTTTATTTATTCCCTTATGTAGTCACTAAGCCTTTGGAAAAACTCTACAATCCTGGGATTAGACAATGAAGCAGAGCAACTCCATTGGTTGTTGTTGTTGACCAAAAGAAAACAAGTCCTCACTTCACTGACAAAGCACATTTGAGAAAGTGTGACTGGCACAGCTCACTGTTTTTAATGCTTTTTTGATAAATTCCTTGAGGAAATATTAAATATTGAATTTAAATTATTTCCCATTATTACTCACGACCAAATAAAATGAACACTTAATTCATTGAAGAACCAAATAAGCAGATAGACATTTACTATTAAAAGAGTTTTTTTTTTTTTAATCTTTGTGGAATCTGAATAAGTTTTTTTAAAAGCATGAAAGCTCAATGATCAACAATTATTTTTTGAGAATTATTGTAACATACTATTCATCCTCTGTTTTCAAAGTGGGTCAACATGAGGTCTATTTCTTTTAAAATAAAACTGTATGTTCAAAAATTTAAAGGGAGTTCTAAGGTCCTTTGCTCTGTTATAAATTTTTTTTTAACATTTTGTTCTAAATGTTTTTATTTTTTTTCTTGGTGTGTCATTTTCCTCTTTTCACTTGTAGTACCACAACTTGCAATCCACTCAATAGCAGAACGTGTCATAGAGCCAGATGTGAGCAGTCGTCAGAAATGAACTGCAATAAGCACTGAAGCAAAGTTGTAAATATTGAAGAAATAAAAATGAAGAGAAATTAGGAAAGAAATGACCTGGTAACAATTTCAGGCTATGAAAACATGATATTTCAGACCTAGTAAAGAAATATTCAGTCACCGTTGAACTACATTTAGATAACCATACAGCAGTGTAATTGTTTTGGAGTAAACCCCCTTTGACCATGTTGATTAGGATGAAGTTAAAATACAGTGGAGTCACTGGACATCAGTCTCCTCCTGCTGACCAGGATGAGATCATGATCACTGTTGTCCTGTAATGTCTTCACTGTCCACTCACACCTGTCCATTTAAAGCTTTGTCTCTCATTTGTTTGTTGCACATCAACACACTTCGCGTGGATATGACCTGCAGCTTCTTCAAAAGCGCCAACATTGGATTTCTCTTTTCAAAGAGAGAATTGTAATAATAATGTAATGATAGGCCTTAGTCCACGTGAAGTCATGAGTGTGCTGAGAGAGAGAGAGTGGCTTGTCAACAGAAATAATATTAAATGGCATCACTAATGGGAGATGCAGAAAAAATCGGTTGGTTTAGGATGGGGTCTGATGTGAGTCTGCTGACGAAACTCATTGTTTTGACGTAGGTGACACCTTGACAAATGGGTAACCCGTGCGCACGTGGTTGCCGGTGTAGGCTTTATAAACCTACAGAGCAGCAGAGACAGAGTTGACTACGCTCTCATAGACAGAGACAGACAGACACCTGCCGGGTGATTCACGACCTCCGCACTCAGCTTCATCTCCATCTTCTCCTCATCCAGAATAACAAACATGAACAGCGTCTTCAACGGAAAGGTCAACGACACCGTGGAACGCCGAAAGCCGCCCGTGGTGTACTGCAAGCGCGAGACGTCCCGCAAAGATGCCGAGGACAAATCCCGCCTACCTGCGCTGGAAGCCGCCTATACCAGCATTCTGCGGGAGCTCGGCGAGGACACGGACCGCCAGGGGCTGCTGCGCACGCCTCTGCGCGCCGCCAAGGCAATGCAGTTCTTCACCAAAGGCTACCACGAGACCATCGACGGTGAGTCACCCAACCAGCACTCACCGGCCACTTTATTAGGCACACCTGTCCAGTTGCATAAAGCAAATATTCAGTCAGTGGCACTTGTCAGGTGGCTGGTGAGTGTTTACACCGCAAGATGCGCTTCCTGTTTTATTAATTAGTACAATGCGATAGAATGAAATGAAAAAAAAAAACATGCTGTTGGGTGGATGGATGGATGATTATTATTATTATGGTGTCATGTAGCCTACAGAAAATAGGACCAGTCCGCCTCACACGGCCTTGCAAGACTCCATTACATAAGACACAAACCAGAAAGCCAACGTAGAACATCAGTTACAAATAATACTTCGCAAATAGTCATTGGAATTCATCATAATGGGGACAATACAGAATTTAACATAACTTACACAACCTATTTTGTTCAAATGGATTCTCATTCTTAGACGAGTAGCTAAAGACAATTTTCCTGTGATACTTATAACTTATACTATAAATTTATAAAGCATATTGGTGTGCATGTGATGTAGATTAGACATTCGATTGGATTCTAAAGGATGTAATCTGAGGTGCTAGGGCACTGAATTGCATTTAATTGCAGAGAGCTAGTAAGAGAACATTTAATTCATCACACAAATAACATTAATTGTGTAAGCCCACTGTCAGGGCTATTCCTCACTACGACTGATGTTATAAATACTGAAATTGTCAGTAAGTCAAGAGTTTAGTTTGAATGCATTGAAGAGCTGCTGGAAGTAAACAAGAAATGCGAGGATATCTCTTTTGAAACTTGTAGAAATTTCTTCACTATTTTATAACGAAGTACAGCAAACAGCAGCCCTAAGTGACTTTATAAGGAAATCATAATCAGAAAGTAAATATTACTCTTGAATCTCTGTAGATATCCAGATATTATACATTTACATAGTTTTAACTTTACTTTTAAGGATATTTTCAAACTCACCAATCCAGCAATCACTGGAGACCAGTGTTAAAATGTTGTTTCTAAAAGTATGTATATGTGTGTTTGTGCCCCAGACATCTTAAATAACGCCATATTTGATGAAGACCATGATGAGATGGTGGTTGTGAAGGACATAGACATGTTTTCACTTTGTGAGCATCATCTAGTGCCCTTCTTCGGCAAGGTAAGTCTGAGCATTGTGTGTCTTTAAATCCGTATATTTTGTTTGAAGGTGTGTGTGTTTGTGTGTTTACTGTAATATCAAGATAGTACAGATGGAGTGTCTAATTTTCAAGTTAAACCCAATTTAAAAATAAATAAGTGTGTGTGTGTGTGTGTGTGTGTTAAATCATTTTCCTCCAGGTTCACATTGGATATGTACCAAACAAAAAGGTGGTTGGACTCAGCAAACTGGCAAGGTAATACACAACCCTACGTCATAGACATAGACATAACACTTGTGTCTTACCTTAACCATCACAAATAGATGCCTAACACTAACCCTAACCCCAAAACCAGGCCTCCACCCTGAAAAAAGCTTTATAAAGTTGTGAAGACCTGCAATAATGTCCTTCATTTTTCCAAAATATTGTTGCCTACTATGGTTTATACATCCACAGCACCCACACCCTGCTGTCATTGGGGTTGTACTGTATGTTTCTAGTGTTAGTGCTGGGTGGCTGCATTCTTCTGTTATGTCAGTGCATTGACCTGGAGGCTTAGAGTCTATTCCCCTCTAGTCCCCTCATCAAGCTCACGCACAGACACAGAGTCTAAACTCTTTCCTCTCTCGAGCCATGAGAAAATCCCTTCAGACCTATGGGAATCACCACTTATTATGACAGCCTGTCTCCTTCTCTGCATGCTTACCTAAAATATCACATCCCCCTGAATACACAAACCCACAGCAGTGAGTCGCTGGGGTCTCACAAAGAATAGTTGAATCTCACCCGGACGATTCAGAGCAGTCAGTTGGGTGAATCATTCACAGATGTGGGGTCTGTCCTGAATTGAGACCAGGGGTCACAGACTGATGTTAGTGTTTGTCAGGGAGGAAGGATTAATCATTATTACATTTAATCTGTAATTGATCCTCTCTGCTTCCTTTGCTCTTTGGTTTCCAGGACTGTGGAGATTTTCAGTCGGAGGCTACAGGGTAAGGAAACAAAACAATTTGCTCGACTGACAAAATTTTGCACATTAAAAGCATCAATTTTCACATTTTACATAACCGAATTTGACTGTATTCTGCTTATGTCAGTCACATATTCATTCATTTTGTTTCTTTCAGTTCAAGAGCGGCTGACGAAGCAGATTGCCATGGCAATATCTGATGCTCTACAGCCGAAAGGTGTAGCTGTTGTTATTGAAGCTGTGTAAGTATGGGGGTACTTAACACTCAAGTGTAACCACAATAACAACACTGTCTTCCTTTTATGAATAAATCACATGGAATTCATTAGCATCACTGAAAACAATTTCCCTCAGCTACAGTTTTCTTAGTATGAGCAGCAGCAGTATGAGCAATTGTTGTAGTACTAACCATAAATCTTCATTTACAAGGCTTGTAATTTGATTTTATGTGCCAAACCATGGCAAGTCACAGCAAATACGTCATGCTAAATAGACTCGCTCCACTTAAAGGTCTAGTGTGTGAGCATTAGATTATGACAAATAAAGGACTCCTCTCACTTCCCAAGCTTATTAGTGAAGTATGGTAGCCTTTGCATACCAGAAATGGTGTAGCTGTTATTTGTTTGCATTGTGAGGTTTTGCTTCAAAATTTGAAAATGCACACTTTTGTCCATTTAAGCTACTGTCAAAAATGGAGGCACAGGATGGCAGCCTTCATAAAGGACTTGCCTTCGGTGCACGTGAAAACTAATTCTAAGGTCACAAAAACCGAAGGATTTTTATTTTAAATTGATGATACACCTATACAAAATTGTGGATAGTATATTCAATTTCAGCCAATAAACTTGTCTACATGTGACATACTGGACCTTTAAGAGAAATATAATTTCTTTCAAAGGGTTTCTCAAAGCACTTTAAGATACTGTATGAAATTCTGCTGCTGGCAAATCTGAGCTGTGTTTATGTGGGTTCACAGGCACATGTGTATGGTAATGCGTGGCGTCCAGAAGATCAACAGCCGCACAATAACTAGCACCATGTTGGGAATTTACCTCGATGATCCCAAGACCCGGGAGGAGTTCCTGAATCTTACACAGTGCATCTAACCACTGATGTTCAAGTCTCTGTATACAGTTGCACAAGTTAAGCTCTGGAGTAACTGTGGCTCTGCATCTGACTTCAGTTGAATAAGATCACAGACCAGTTGCAGCTGCTTTCTGATACAGGTTTTAGGCCAAATCTGGAGCTCACCTGACTGCACTAAAGCCTGAAAGATTTCTGCCCTGCTGCTGAAATCCATAATGTCTACAAAATTGAAAATGTTGGCCTCACAGTGCCTTTGGTAGATATTTTACAGTCTTAAATGACAATATTGTTTTTATAATGTTTGAAATCTGAGTGCAATGTTGTCACAATATTCTTTCCTGGTGGGAATTTCTTTGATACTTTTACAAAGATATACAGTGTCATGCTTCTTTACTGTATTTTGAATCATTTAATTTTAATAATTTTACAAACTGGCTCCACTCTGCATACCTTTATGAAGTTGTTGTAATATATGACATATAACATTTTATTTAATGTCTATACATAAAAGAGATTACTAAATTATACACTTTGTTTATTAGTAACCACTTTATAATTCTTTGCTTAAATAAATTATAAGATGTCTACTTTCCACTGCGAATAAAAGAAAACAGCTCAGGTTCAAGTGTCACTGTTTGATGTTTGTTTTAGGAATTTAAAAGAATGGCTATAAAATTGTGTCTCACTTTCATACTAAGCACTTATTCCAATAGATGGACAGTATAGAACCTAAAGTGTTTGTACTTAGAAACTTCAGCAAGACTAACACTCTACAAACATGAGCAATAGCTCTGTATTAACAGCTCTTTGTAGTACATACAGTGAAAATAACATTGCACAAGTTTGATGTTTAAAAAGTAGATCAACTGAAAGCTGCAAAACAGTTTGTGAGGTGTACCAGGCCTAGGACATTTATGGTGGGAAAGGTACAAATATTGCTTTAGCTGCCATTTACCAGTATTATCATAGTACATTTAGGGTGAATGTAGGGCCCAGCTATTTTTGGCGATTCTCAGTCATTTCCCATCACTGCTAATGTCATGCATCCTACATGAACATGTCACTGAGGCCTACTGTGTGTGTTAGCTGTGTGACAAGTATAACCTGGAATATTTAAATGATTTAAGCACCACACTGTAAAATGATAAGAGCATGAGGGCAATTATGTAACTGGCTAGAAAACATTATGTTAACTTGTTTTTATTTTTTTTTTTAACAACCATGTATTTTTCTTTATTTTAGATGACAGCAGGTTAATCTCCTTAAATGGCTTACACATCAGACTCATATACATTTACTGCATCATAGCTTTATCTTTTGTACATTTCTAATATTGCCCTGATACTATTTAGCATTGTGAGAGGTGGAGCAACAGCAGAAATCAGTAACAATTACATCTAAATGATTGTGTGCACATGCGTTTGAAGGCCTGAGGGTGAGCAGGGCCTTTAAATGTCAAAGGAGGAGTCTGTCATCAGACGGCATGTGAACTATAACCTATGACTACGTGTGGAGTGGAGGTCTAGCTGGGGTCACACCTGACAGTGCAGCATGTTGTTTCTAAATATGATTACGTCTGGTTAAACCAGTTATTAGAGGATACAGGACAATGTTGTGCGTAACAGGCTAAAATTACACCCTTTATGGCTTCAGGCAGAAGTACAAAACAACCTGAACAAATCAGGTCCTCACATGAGATGCTTTAATTCACTTCAAAAATGCAACACTTGACATAACATAAGAAATCAATTATATTTTAAAAGCAAAAAAAATCACAGCCTCAGTTTTTAATTCACAATATACAAAAAAGTTGATGGTAAAACAGAAGATAACTGGTGATGCATTTTGGGACAATACTACACTGTGCGCAGTCACTGTATTACTTTCTAGAAGCAATATTTAACAACAGCAATATTTAATAGCTACTTTCAAATATATTGCTCCATAGCTGAAGTGGGAAGAATTATGGTAAATTTTTATAGCTGTCTATGTCAGGGAAATATGGAAAAATACAGAAAACATGATAATCAACCAAACACACAACCCAGTCTCATCCTCACATCTGGAATTCACTTGTTAAACTGTTCTCTTGTTGGAATGCTGTCACACAGATGTCTGTTTGTAGTTCTTGGTATCCAGAACTTTCTTTCCACACATTGCACAGATTCCTGGAGAGATAAAACATGAGTAAATAGGGAACAAAGTAGTGACTAATATTTATTTCATCAGAACAAAATGACCACCATATGTGCAACATTAGTCTTCTATGTCCAAATTTATTTTTCAAGTGCAAGCGACCTGTTGATAAAGCTAATAAAGCTGCAGTATCAGCATTGAATTAACAGGTTTTGGGACAGTGAAATCACAAATAAATAAACATACTGTATAATAAGAATATATAAAATATTTATGTGTAGCTACATAATAAAGAAAAGTAAGAGGAAGTGGTTTTTTTTCATTTGTGATTAACCACCTCATTAAACTTGCTACATGGGCTGAAAGAATATTTCCAGATTCTAAATTTATATTGGCATATTTTGAAGCTTATCTCTTCTCCACCAGCCTTCACCATTAACTTTCTACAAAAAAATAAAAAAATAAAAAAATGTTTCATACAAAATATCAAAAATCAAGATCATGTGCTCTCCAGCGTTGTCACCTACTAGATTAAAAAGTAAGTATGTTGACATCTTGTTTTCAACTCAATGGGTCTCAAAGTAGTAACAAAATGGTACAACATTAACCTCATCAGGATTTTGGCTAGGTGTGGAGTCAGGTGTGGGTGTTTATACCTTTTTTGTACGCACAGCCCTGGCAGTAGTGTGATCCAGACTGATGAACTGAGCTCTTACAGATCCTGCAGATGGCAAAGCCTGACTTACTGTAAGGATCGAACCTGAGGGGAGAGGGAGATGAATTGCAGATCCATAAAAACTACACATGCAGATTAAAAAATGTGTAAATCTGAAAAATAAAACAGGGAAAATTTTGGTGATATTTTTACTCATACAAGAATATCAACCTCACCTCGCCCTCTTTGAAGTCAGGAGTTTGTTCTCATTTAGCTTACGCCCACCACTCTCTGGGGGAAAGAAGCAGATGGAACCCCATTAACATTATGATCAATATAACTACATTAAAGTGGGTCATGATTAAAAGAAAAGACATTGAAATAGTATGTAAGACATCAGTTCAACTTTGGAAATATAAAATAAACTGAATCAGGTATACCAATCATAATGAAAAAGGATAAATTACACTTGTATTTGTCAGTATATTTACTATGATGGATGAAACAATCAATGTTGATAAGTTATAATACTGAATAGCATGTTATAACCATTACTTTTCACAGATAACTATCACAGATTTTACAAAAAGTGGTACAAAAAAGTTCATAGTTAAAATGTAAAACACATTTCTCTGTTGCACACCTAAACAAAACAACAAGCTGTTGTCATGCCTAAAAACTGATGATGAAATGTGTTTTGTTAGTAATTATGTCAATCAGAATTATATTATGGAGAGCTTCAATTTAGACATTGTCAATCAGCCAATGTCTGTTTTGTTGACATATTATAGAAAGTATCATACCATAAAATCTAAAAGTGCCAGAAATTCAGTGCTTTAAATTCATAGGTATGTAGAACAGATATATAATGTACGTAAGTTCAATTACTCAAACGCAATACTAATCAATTTCATTCCATCATAATGGACCGTGTACATCCGCCATTTTAACATGTTTTAGCAGGAAAAGTATCTGTTATATATCGTATAAACAGTTCAAGTCAGAACAATGTGACAGTTAACCAGCATGCACCGTGTGTATGAGTAATCAAATCCGAACTCACCAATCATTGAATTTCATTATTTACACCTGTGATTTTATAAATGTGACCTGCCAAAACGGCCCACTCAAAAAAGTAATAAAGAACTTTTCACTTTATTCCACTGCACATTTGACAGCTTCTATTACAAGCCATGTTGTTTACCTGTTGTGTTACGTGCCCCATCCTTCCAAGTATCAGGTGTGATGACCTTGCCAAGCTTCTTCTCACCTATACACAAAGTTTAGAGAGAACATCACAAAACTATGAATGAAATAAAGTCTACCCTAACCCAACAAATTTTGAGGACCACAGACAAGTGCGATGATCACATAACGTTAGCATACTAACAACTCCCACCATTCGCAAACAGCAAATATTAGATAAGACTTCAGCGTACAAAACACCGAAATAGCATCATACTTACATTTTTCACAAACCATCTTAAGTCTTTGTTTGCTAGAAAGGAGGATTATCGACCGGTTGGTCAAAACCAAAACACAACTGCGGGCCAACTGTTAGCTTGTTTGGAGGATGTTGAAAACTTCCGGTCGTGACTCGGATGTCCCTCCTCCTGCTATCAAAGGTCGCCTACAAATTAATACTTCCTGTTGGATTTAATTTTAAATATAATCTTTTTTTTAAATTTTGTGTGTAATAACAAGTATTATCGTAACAATATGTTTTGTTCTGGAAAATGCCGTGAATGACAATGCCTGAAATTCTATCTATCTATCTATCTATCTATCTATCTATCTATCTATCTATCTATCTATCTATCTCTATCAAAGGTCGCCTACAAATTAATACTTCCTGTTGGATTCAATTTTATATATAATCTTTTTTTTTTAATTTTGTGTGTAATAACAAGTATTATCGTAACAATATGTTTTGTTCTGGAAAATGCCGTGAATGACAATGCCTGAAATTCTATCTATCTATCTATCTATCTATCTATCTATCTATCTATCTATCTATCTATCTATCTATCTATCTATCTATCTATCTATCTATCTATCTAAACCAAGGGCCTCAAAATGATCTGGGAGCCAGTGAACTTCTCCAGGAGGGGGCTGGGTGCCAGTCAAGTGAAAGAAATCTAACTAAAATTAACTGTTGAGTGATTAGAAATTTAAAATTATATCATGACAATCCAGCATAATGTTATTTAAGATTATATTTCAGAACATTGATTGATTGATTGATTGATAGATACTTTATTAATCCCAAGTTGGGAAATTGTTGAAATATCACATCCATATACCACATAACATAATATCAATTAGTCCACAATTATTACAAGGCATGGCACGTGGCGAGTTTGAGGCCCCAAATCTAAACTTTTGGGTCAACATTGGACTTTTATTATGAAGTCTAAGCGGAAGTCTATGTAGTTCTATGTTTACGGAAGGGGAGACACTTAATCCATGCGCTGAACCCACTCCTCACACCTGCGGTCAAATTAACATTTTAACAGGGTTGTGTGCGGAATTTCTTATTAGTTTGGTCTCAGATAAGTAGAGCAGCAGCCATGTGGGACCATGAGATCAGAGCCATGGCGTCCACCCACGCCATTATTGCGGCTTCAGTGTTCATGGCTACCGTCCTACCTACGATATTCGTGCAGGGTTTCTCCGTTTACGGGACTCACTTGCTGTGGCTCTACTCGGTGTCCGCTGCGGTGACGGTGGTGAGTGTCGCCGTCTTCTGGCTGCTCGGAGTCACTCCGCCCACCAAGAAACACACTCTGGGATACAAGGTGAGGGCACTGCTGGTTAGAGCCGGTGGCAGATTCGCCTGTTGGATTATTTACTGTCATAATTATTAAAATGTGTAAGGTCTTACATACCTTATTTATTTATTTTCCCATAAATGTTCAGTTTATTACAGTGTAACACTAACTTGACATGATGCTGATCAGCTTTGTGTAGTTCTAATGTAAGCATTACATTACAATTACATAATATACATAATAAGTCCAAGCAATCATATAGAACCTTCACTTATCACAGAAAACACTCTACCTTGTCTATATGTATACATGTTATACCCTCCAACCAATAACTATAGAGTATATACCCATGGTACCACAGTATTTTACAAAACATCACTGATATAATTTCGGGCTGCAGCGATTATTTCAGTAATCGATTACTAAATTAATAATCAATTATCTTTTTCAGTGCTATTTAATAATTAAAACAAGTTTTTTTGATTTCTCAGCTTCTTAAATGTGAATGTTTTCTGGTTTCTTTGCTCCATATAACAAAGTCATGGAAACTAAATAATTTTGATTTGTGGACAAAACAAGACATTTGTGAACATCATCATTTCAGGTTTCAGAAACACAGATCAACATTTCTCAGCATTTTCTGGACCAATCAAGCACTTGGTTTAATTTAGAAAATCAACAACAGATTAATTGATTATGAAAATAATCATTAGTTGAAGCCCTAATATCATGACATTTCTTTTATAAAAAATATTTATTTAGTGTTTATTAATTTGTTATTTCATTTTTGAATCTTATAAAGATTAGTTTAGGTTTCACTTACAGGTTTTGTTAAATCCCTTGTATTCTTGATTGGTGTTTCCCAAATCTTTTTTAAACACGTGATCAAAAATCCATTGATTCTTATTTAATTTTTGTAGAAATTCATTGCTGTGGCTTTTGAACACGTCTGTGAACTTCCTGCACCACTGTCTCTCTGCAGCTGTCACGTTTGTTTCGTTCCTGCCTGTACTTCTTCCTGTCGTGCCTGTTCTTCCACACCGTGGTGGTTCTTTATGGAGCTCCACTGATCGAGTGAGTACACAGTGGTGGTGCTCATATGCTGTGCCTGTATATGTGCAGTTATGAGTGTGCATGATCTTTTATTTAGTCAATTAACCTTCTGTTTAATCAGTTTTTATCACAGCCTTTTTTTTCTACAGAACAAAATTGTATGCCGAAAGTTGTCAAGGAAACCAGTAAAATAATTGGCATTCAGCAGTTCTCACTCACACAGATCTATGACAGAGCAGTTCTGCTGAAGGCTTGGTCCATCCTGCCCAGTTGATGAGTCAAAACTAAAAGACACAAATATTACATTATTCCATGTGCAGTCAAGCGATATCACTTTGCACAATTCTTGAATACTTGGTTTTATTGTTTATTTCATTGCTCTGTATTATAGTTGACTGGAATTGTTGTCAAGTTTGGTTGCGCTGTGCGTGGGTTCTGTTGCTTTATGTCCTTGTATATTGTGTTTGGTAATTGCTGTTTTTGTACTTCCATCTGCAAAACAAAGCTCTGAACTGAACTGATGTAGAGCAGAGGAAAAAGAAAAACAGAATGCTATAAAGAAGAAACTCTGCTTTCTGTTTTGAAGACGCAACTTCTAAAATAGCCTGACAGACTTAATATTCCAACATTGTACTTTAGTTTTGGTAGGTTCTCTCTCCTCCAAACTCCTCAAGAGAAAGAGGAAGATTTAATTGGTATTATATGAGCCTCAAATATCGTGTATGTTTTTCTCCCCCAGCTCTGCCTTGGAGACATTCTCCCTTGCTGTGTTCCTGACCTCTCTAACCACATTAAGGTGTCTCTGTGTCCTTGGCCCCAACGTCCAGGCCTGGATACGAGTTTTCAGTCGGCATGGGTGAGCTCAAAATTTTATTCTCTTTTCTCTGCGCCTCCTTGTCTTTTTGGCCTTGGTTTCATGTTCATCTTGTGTATCTGAATTGTGTTTAACTGATCTTGGTTTTTTCCTGTCTCCATCTTCAGAGCTATGTCAGTGTGGGACACCTGTCTACAGATTACGGCTGCCTGCACAGTAGTAGGAGCCTGGGTGGGAGCCTTCCCTATACCTCTGGACTGGGACAGGCCGTGGCAGGTTAGCACACTCTCGAGACTTCTGATGAATAAAATGTATACTGTTGGATTGTTGTTGTCATCTTTTATTGTGTCACCATTCTTATTTGTTTTTGTATCATTAATTTAGACTTAAATGTGCAGTTTGCAATTTGTGCTGTACATGTACATAAATCGGTATCAGTAGACCTAGTTTGATGGCAACAGAAGCAAGGGATCATGGGAATTGTTGTCTTGTCTTATTTGGTTCTCCTTTTGCTTTTGCAGAGCTTTAACTTTGGAACACACAGCAAATGCCAATGAGTATTTGTGGTCCATTAGGGAGAAATACACACTATAAAATGAATGCTGAGTTTTCACATAGGGATGGCACAATAACATTTTTTTTGCCCGATACCGATTTCAGTCCGATATAGTCATTTTAGACTATGAAGCTGTTAACAACACATTTGTGCTGTGGCCATTTTAAGCTAGTCAAAAAAATTATTCTCCAACTGTGTCACAAATATTCTGCTCCCCAAAAAAAGCCCACAATATGACTCAGCTAAAATGCTGGTGCTGATTTCATTTATATTTTTACAGTCTGTGCATAGTAAAGCATCCAATATACTGTATAGGACCTTTTATCTGTCTTTTCATTTTTCAAAAGAGGGTGGGGGTGGCAGAGACAGTAAAGCAGATGATGTTATTAAAAAGTGACCAGTGCCTTGATTATTAAAATGGATTTGAAGACACTAGTCTGATGGTTTTTAATTGAGTAATGTTAAATATGATAATTAAAAAAAAAAAAGAACTGTTACATAATTATTTTTACAAAAAAAGAGTGAAAAGAAGATTCACTGCTCATGATTCAGCAGTCTAAAACACGAGCAGTGCAGCCGTGGGGGACGCGTCATTGGAGCATTGTGTCCGAGATCAGAGCGGATGGTTTGACTTGTCTCTCTATAATGAAGTGGCTCCATCACTATGATGGGGAGGTCAAATGAATGTGACACTCTCTGTGAAATTGTAATAGAATATTACACCTTGACTGAGATCTGCATACAGGACCCGAGGCAGCTGTCAGCACTACCTGCTGTGCATAAAGAAAATCAAAGAATCAAAAAAACATCTCAGTAATTTTTCCAACATTATTATGACGAACATAAATTATATTATATTTTGTAGTGCAGTTGTTAAAGGTATAGTTTTTAGTTGTAGGTAAAGCTTCTGACTGTGAAATACTTCAATTAGAAGTGGTTTTAATTATTTTTGCTATATAGTGTTTGATTAGTGACATTATCCCAAAATACATCAACCATGCAGGAGCCAGAATTCCACAAAGAGGTGATCCTCTCTGCTTTCAATGTTTGTCAGTGAATAAATGCTGAACGTGTTCATGGTGTGCACAGAATCATTTAAGCATGTCCCTAATATTGCGTTTCTTTTAATAGTAATTTGAGTATTCCTGTAAAAGATTTCCGGTGAAAGGTTTGCCTGCCTGTAGCACACAGCAAAGCTCTGTCACAGTGTTCAGCCATTAAATCTTTCTTTTTATTTAATTAAACCAATTTCTTTTCATGTCAAAAAGAAAAAGATTAAAATTCTAATTGCAAAGGCACTTCACTGTGCAATGACTGGAGGAAAATGCAAATGAGAAGTAGAGTTTAATAATTGGAGCATAACTCTAAATGACAACAGACAGTAACTGTATTTTTTCTTCAGGAAATGAAGGGGCAGACCATCTTTTCCTGAATGGAAAATACAGCTACGGTCTGTTGTTATCTATACGTCCAGTGATTGACCGTTTGTTTCCTTTTTATGACTATCAACAGACTCACTCACCCTCTGCTTCTTGTAGGTTTGGCCTGTTTCCTGCAGTCTGGGCGCCCTGACTGGCTTCCTGACCGGGCTTGTTGCTGCTCCTGCATGGATCCACTATCATCGCAAACACCTCACATATAAGTGCAAGTGACTAGAACTGACATGTCAGTGTCGGCGTGTGTTTGAATGTGACCATGATTTTATTTCTCATGTTCTTGCTGTAACCTTTATTTCATATTTATTGGGAACATTCAGTTTGCAGCTTTGGGGGGAAGATGGTTTTGTAGCAACACAGACAGGACAGGCTTGTTTTGTACATGTGATTTAATAAAGTATTGCTTATATTACAGTCTGAATGTTATTTTGGTTGATTTAAGAGTTAAAGGTACACTGTGTTAAATTTGGGAATATTTATTGATGAAGTTGCATGTTGCAGCTAAATATCTGCCACTTTACCCTTCTCTTCCAAGTGTTGGAGAACCTATGTAGGCTTCATTTAGCATCAAAACTCAAAAGATATTTAGTTTGTCCACTGTGGACTACTGTTAAAAACATGATGGCCTAAAAACATGATGGCAACATCTGGAGAGCTCACTCCTGATGTAAATATATATAAAAAATCATTCTGAATGAAAAACAATAATTGATACAATCAGGTGACAAAATTCTTATTAAAACATTTTTTGTTGCTAAATGAAAATTATTTCACATATATTTTACACAATGGAACTTTAAGTGTTTACCATTGAAATTTCCTCAGAAAACAGTGATTTGAGTGTCTGAAATCTAAACTGAATCTGAAAATGCTTCAACCTGAAGGTGGTGCTGTTAGATCACTGTACAGTATGTGTGTACCTGGTATTTCTTATGTTGTGGGGACCCACATGGGGACCACATGGGGTCACATTATGAGGACTTGTCTTCCTTATGGGGACAAAAACCATGTCCCCATAACATAAATTACTAGGTGTTTTAAAGTTAGGCTGAGATTAGAGTTAGGTTAAGGTTAGAGTTAAGGTAAGGAATACACTAGTAATTATGTCTCCAGGAAATGAATGTAAGTCAATGCAATGTCATCTGAAGTCATGGGAACTAGTGTGTGTGTTCTTATGTGCATTTCTTTGTGGGGGGGCCAAAAAAAAGTATAAACAACAGGGAAAGTGAGAAAAATTTGTCCGGTCCTCACAACTTTAAAGGGCTTTTGGGAGACCTGTATAAGACCTGGTTTCAGGGTTACAGTTAGAATTAGGTTTAGGTTAGGGACAGACATTTCATTGACTGTGTGTGTGTGTACAGGTCTATATTGGACTGTGAGAAAAAAAATTTATTCGGACCCAGCACTGTGAGGACATTATGACATGAGGACATTTTAGTAGGCTCTCACAATTGTAATGGGTCTTTTGAGATTTCAAATTTGGTTTTAGGGTTAGAATTAGGCTTAGTTTAGATATGTTGGGATGGGTATGGTTCAGAGAATGGATTAAATCTATGAATGACCTCACTATTATAGAGAGGTGTCTGTGTGTGCATTCTTGTATTTGTTACCTCTTGGGGACCATTTCTGGCATAAATGTTGAACTTGTCAGGACCAGTAGTCCTCATGGAGACCAAAACTTGGTCCTAATGGGGCAGAACCCCATTTCTGAGGAACTGGTGAAGTTTGGGGCAATATTTGAATTGTGGTTAGGTTAAGGTTAAGGTTGAGGCTTTGTTTAGGTTGTCCATATGAATGGAAGTCAATAGCTGAACAAACCTGTGTGTGTGTGTGTGTAGAGACAAAAGAAGAGAGGTTGAGTCACGCTCATTTACAAAGTAATACAGAGTAATTAGTATTATTTTAGTGTGAACATGGGGGAAGTTAGACAGTTATATGTACAAAGTGTAAACTTATTGCAAAAGTGTACCCCACACACACACACACACACACACACACACACACACTGCTCTGCACCTGAAGCGAACTACTGATGAATTCTGTTCCTTTTTAAACAGCCATTAATCTTGGTCCAACTCTATTTCAACACCCTCCTCCCTCACCCCCTCTCATTCTCATTCCAGCGTTCCACGTCCTCAGGCAGCCATATTGATTCACTTTCATTTTAAGGACATTAATTTCCCTCCTTTCATGCCGCCCACAGCTCGTCTTCTCCCTCACAGCACCGTAACCACAGAGAAACTTGCGTGTACAAGTATACATGACACTATGGACACTTAAAAGACTAAAGCATCAGAAAAGTATACTTTATTTGTGTCATTTTTGTGTGCTGTAGCCAATTCCTGGTCGTTTCATCACGTGGTCGGGGGGGACATATTCTTTTTTTTATCCTGTATTTGAAGTTTTACACAAGGTTGTTGCCAGGGAGAAGCTGAGAAAAATAGCCTGAGGAAAAAAACAGAGGGTAGAGGAAAATGTGCCATTAAGAAAACACAGGGATCTCTTTAAGTAGTACTACACTTACAACACCAATCAGGAATTCAATCTGACCTCACACTGGTTCTTCGCTTTGCTCTCCATGCCTTTTTTCTCTACCTTCTATCTTTGTCTTGATACGTCATTAGATGTGAAGAGCAGTGTAAGTGGTGAGTAGAGCACTGGGAAAAGCTCTGCCTTTGGTATGTGAGCTGATTTTGCCCCAGTCTGAGCTAAATCATACTCTCATTTCATTTGAGATCTGTGTGTAGTGTGAGCTTGTATGCCATCAAGAAAACTAAGAGGATTCATACAGTACAGTGTCATGCCTGGTGATTTTCGAGTGACTCTTTTTTTGTCCCTGCAAGTGTTTTATACACATTATCGATGCACTTTGTGGACAGAGATTTAGATGGAGCCGCTCTGTTTGTGTGCACAGTCAGATTTGTGGTCGTTTAATCTGCGAGACAAGCACAAGGCCATTTGTGGTGCGTGCACACACACACACGCACACATATAGTATATATGCACGCGCTACTGCTACACAAAATGCTCCCTCATTCAATCTTGGAATTTTATTTATTCATTATTTGTTCTCAGCCTGCACTATTGTGGCACGGCATTGTAAACCAAGGTGATTTGTCACTCCCTGTCACTCCCTGTCCCTCCTCTCTGCTCTCCCCAGCCGTTGCTGTGAAGCCGTTGTACCAGCCATTTGTTTGCTATTTGCAGAGCTGTTATGTTTCTGCATTATTCCTGTGAGGAGGGACCGACGGGCGGACAAAGAAAGTACACTGAATTAAGAAGTGCCCTCTGCTCTCATGTGGTCAATAATGTCGCCCATTGTCTGTGCAATGTTGAAAGACTGCTCATGCTGTAGTGAATACAGACCCGCAGACCCACACAGCTTTTCACCGTCTCTTTGGTCTCAGAGGCTGCAATGTTAATGCAATCAATTTTTACAGATGTTTTGAACATAACGTTCTTTTTTTTTGCAAGCACTTTCTGATTAACTCCCAGTCCTCTACCACCTCAATTCCAGCAGCAGACTGATGAAGGCAGTGATTTAAAAAAAAACATAACAACCTGAGGAGGTAGATTATTCAGGATTTGGTGGAAGCCAAGCCACAGTGAGAAGTGTGACTTTTTTGACACCAATAATAAAAACCAATCTTACTCTGAAAAGGACATTAATCATAATCCTTTACATTAAATCCACTGCTGTGATAATTTGATTAATATGTACATGTCAAAATAATGCAACTAACATTAGAATACTCTTCATATCTTAATCTGATTATGACTTGTATCTAAGGTAAGATTACAATAGTCAGAAAATGATGGTTACATGGCTGTGTCTTATTCAAAGTACGGTATTGTCTTTTTTAGGTTAAAATCAGAATAGGCATAGTCTATATTAGCTCAAAGAAATTCATTTTTTTGATGTGCCTCCAAATCATCCTCTTGTTTACCCATGCATAAAAGAAACAATCCCCTTCTATCCACTTTTCCACAACACTGTCACACAGTCAGAATTGTTTTTCTGTCCATTTGTTATCACTATCGCTCTGCATCCACAAGATACAACAGTGTCACAGAGTAGAATCTGTGGATCCTTCACAGTATGACAGAGTTTTACTTTCTGACCATGTAAACTCATGGATCTTATATGAGTAATGAAACTCTCTTCTTCTGAAACTACACTGATAGAATGAATCATTATTAGAATAGTTAGAATGAAAAGTCCATATTGTGTGAGGGTAGGGTTAGACATTTTTGAGAGGGGTACTAGGGCTTTTTAGGTTTTTAGGTTCAGTATCGTACAGCTAGCTGCTCTCTGCTTGCTTTGCTGGCATCCCATAATCGTGAAAAAACACAGTTTGCGGCACACAAATTGAATATTAGTTTGTAAATATACTGGCTGCACCACTGTTGTAAGAGAGAACAGGATTTCAATTTAATATGTGGACTTAATGGGCCAGAAAACAGACTAGTGCCTAGCAGTAGTCTGTTTTCACAGCAAGAGGGTCTGTCTGGGCCTTTCTGTGTGGAGTTTGCATGTTCACCCCGTGTGTGCGTGGGTTTTCTCTGGGTTCTTCAGTTTCCCCCCACAGTCCATAAAACATACAAGGGTTAACTGGACATAGCTGCGAACATGAGAGTGCACAGTTGTTCATCTCTGTATGTTGGCAGCGAATGGATCAGTGAATGTTTCCTTAATCTGTGACGACATATCATCACAGCCCACGACCCACTACTGCTGTGTAAGGATGAATTAAGTAAATGCACCGGTAAAATGTGTGATTCATGATTGGTGTGTGTCAATATGAAGTAACTAATTTTATTCTATTCACGTAAGGAGATGGCACAGCAGGACAGACAAGAGCCTTGTAATACAATGAGGAAATGGTTTCCTTGAGGGATTCCGTCCTTTAAAAATGGGATTCAATTTTCAGTTTTCTTCCTATATTTCACACCCATCCTCCACTCTCACCCTCCCCCTCCCCCTCCTCACACCTAGCTTGCTTCCTGTGTTTTGTTTCTCCCTTTGCCCCAGTTTCCTGTGTTCACACTCCCCCAGGTGTTTTCTTCATTAACAGTTGGAGTCCTCTGTTACTGAGTGGTAAACATGTTATTGGAGAGTATTCATGTCACTCCTGTCTGGGAGAGGAGCGACAAGAGAGCAACCCATTGTTACGGAGGGATGCTCAAGTGGGCTGTCATGATGCGAGATGGATGGAGGGGAGGCCGAGGGCTGAAATGAAGGTGATGCTGAAGGATTCCTTGGTGAAAAGCTGGTACATGATTTATTATCACAACAAATTAGAAGAGGCCTCTCCAGACACTTTAATGTGAGATCACAATGATTCCTTTTTCTAAGAAAGGCCTCAGTGGGAGATCAGTGAGTGAGGCCACTAAGTGAAAAGAAAAGAGTAGGGTTTTCATGTCTGAAATAAATGGCCAGTTCAGAGATTGGTTCTAGACAACCATTTGCACCTTCATCTCAGGAAATTTACTTTAGCTTTTCAGTGAATGATTACTCAGATATGTTGTTCCCAAACTGGGAACTTCCAAAGCACTGGTAAAAACTCTTCTTGGGGCCCCTGAACCTCTTAATTTTAATTAGCTTCTTAAATTTTATGATAATTACACAAGATTTCAGAGTGTTGTATTTTTCTAAGCCTAACCATTTTCTCAGTGGTTTTGAGAGGGGCAGGTAAACTACAGCCAATTTAATGAATGAAAAGATGGAATAAGGCCTATGGTCTCAAACATCACTCTTTAGTTAAAGCTGATTTAAAGACACGTACTGTATGTCCTGTGACAGGAGTGAACACTGTTTCATTTTAAAAGCCAAAAATGATGGAAACCCATGACATCCAGAGTCTGGGTTTTCTTTTACACTTGGACCTTTACAGTGCAAACAACAGTTAGCCACCAAGGTTCTTAACCCAGTTTCCATGGTAACAGTCATCATGGTTGACAAGCCATCAAAGGAGAACGAGGCTCAATTTGTGGTTTGTGAATGACTATGATGTGTTCAGAATAGCGTCTCATTGTTTGACTAGACCGTAAGGCTGATAGCCCAGGTCATTATTGTTAAGCATTAAACTAAAAACCAGAAAGGACATTGTTCTTTTTTGAGCGGAACACTTTTGCTTCAAAACATGAAATACACGCTCTGGCTGGTTTGTCCTTGTGAGCTGCTGTGAATTTAGACCCTTGCCTCAAGTACACAAAAAAGTTTATTCTAAGGCCACAAACCAGTTTGTTATCTTCAAGTAATTAGACACTTATTCAAACATGAGAGTCGTATATTTAAATTTTGTCAATAAATCCTCCTTAATGTTTTACACTGGACCTTTAATTTTGCAACCAATTCCACCAGTCTGAACCAATTCTTTGATATTGGTGCAAAGGGGATTTTAATATTCTTTAGAATCTGGAGAGCTGGAACCAATGTATAGCATGTCAAATTTTTATTGAAATAAAGTCTTGTAATAATAGAACACACCTATACTGTAGACAAGTGTGGGCTTCTTCCACACCTTTTCTATTTGACTATATAACACATTATTTCTATTATCACTATTCACTTGAATTATGTTGTTCATCTTAACCACTCAGAAGAAAAGGGCACATCAACCATACCAGTGAGAGATGCTCTGTGCCAACATGTCCGTCTGAGACATCCTTCCTCACTCTGAACTTGACAAAAGTATCTGACATCACACCAGGGCCCACACATATAGTATATGAGACAGTATTCAAACCAAGTGAGCAGCAGCTATGTACCAGACATAGTGTCTCTATCATGCATATGCTTTTATTGCAGCTATACCACAAGACTGCCAGGAGATGCAACCATTAAAAAAAAACAAAAAACACAAAAACAATCTTCCCAAGTTTGCTTCTATTTTGGTATCAGTAAGTGCTGAGGGAAATGAGGCAGCTCCCAACCCTATAGAGTTTCACATAGGATGTCCATGCATGCGTTGATTGGCAATAATGGCATCCCTACTGAGTAGACTGTTATTCAATGACACAGACAAACAAAAAGAAAACGACTGAATTCACAACATGTTTTGACTTTTGTTTCCCATTAAAATTTAATAACATAGACACCTTTATTTTTTTACAAAGAAGACAGAAATTCTTATTGTTATCACTGGTGTTTTAAAAGTGATTAATTCCCATGAAGTTGCATGGCAGGTCAGAAGGAAACTCTGAATGATGGTTGATGAAGAAGAGACATTTTGATGCAGCAGTCATACAAGTCACTTGTTACTGCTTGGCTGGGCTGCCATGTAAAGAGCCACCAAACAGTATAGAGCGCCTCCCAAAGTGAGAGCCATGGTGGTGCGGTACAGTAACTTGTCGGGAAGTCCACGCTTCAAATGAATGGGAACACCATCTGGTGCCTGAAAGAAGATGGAAGAGGAATTGGCAGGTGGGAAAGAAAGTAAAATAAAATAACTATTTGGGTTTTCTGGTAACATTTTATATCCTAGTCCAGTAACAGTGTGATAATAACTTTGGAATACATAAGAAATATTAAGGTAATACCATTATTTTATTTATTATAAGTATTTATAAGTATTGCTAAGTAATTGCTTGGTAATAACAATGGAATTACATTTGAGACACAGGGATGAATTTAAATGTAATAACATGGTAACTATCACTTTATATTCACAAGCATTTTCATGTGCAGGAATTTCACTGGTTAGCCTACAGAAATTCTTGTTACAAAACCATTAACTGGTTATTATAACATGGTATTACTATAATATCTTCTCACTATTAACACACATTACCAATGTTATTGTCAAGCTGTAAATTGCATCAAATATATGGCATTGCTGTAATATTACCTATTTTTTAACATACTATTGCCATATTTTTAATGTACTGCAATGTGAAGTGTTAATGTTTTCCTTTTAATTTTCCATTTTTTTCATTATCACACCTAGGTTCTGTATTTTAAAATAAGAAATTATGTTTGTTTTTTTTAATCTCAACATTTTAAAAAAAAAAAGTTGAAAGAGTCAAACCTTTAGACTTTCAACTGTCACATTATAGTTCAATCAAATGTGATCAGGCAGCTTTAAAAACTGCAGCAGTCAACACAGAGATGCCAATTTGACTGAGTGATCACTCTGCTACACTTCTGAGTCAACTATTATTTCCCAAGCTGTCTCTCATGAAATGATTCATAAGGAAAGAAGCAGAGTGAAATGATATTGTTATAGCCTCCCGCCAATAAGTCCTCACAGCTTTAAATAATTACTTTAACTCTGAACTTATACACTGATGACTCTCCTTGAATTAAAAAGTTAAATCACTGTGAAAAATGTACAAGTATTGGGTGGTGGGGAAGAAAGTCAGACATGTTTTTCAGTCTGTGTCTTTCATTACCTGGAATATTCTCTGGAACTCATGAACCCGGTTTGATCCCATGTACTCCACAGTGGTCCCAGCCTCTGACACCAGCTTAGTGGGGGAGGCAAAGATCATGGTTGGGGGCTCTGCCGGCACACCTGCCTTCAGCCCCTGTACAGAAACCAACAAATGGTTACAAATAATACAAACTCAAATTCATAAATGCATAAAAATGACATTGCATAAACACACATGGAATCTGCTCTGGTATTAGATGCTTTAACTGAGACAACAGTAAAAGATAAAAGAAATCTCAGGATCAATAAATATTGAGGAAAATAAAGTTAAGAAAAAAAATATTGTAAAAAGGCAAAACACAGAAATGTGTTTAAATATGCATCACCACCTTGTCTTAAAATTTCATTATGAAGACTTCACCTGTCAGGATTAGGTCTTCAAATGTCTTTCTTTTTTTTTATCCAGAAATCACCCAAGAACAAACTATTGAATTTAAAATATGATTTAATTTAATTTAAAATATAATTTCCCGATCAACTAATTGCCTCCATTCTAAAAATGCTTTATTTTGTCTTATTTTCACAGGGCCTACAGTGTTCCATTCAAAATAAGGCTGCTAATCTCTCATTGTAACAGATAAATAAATGTGAAGTAGGTATAGTTGTGTTCAAATAGTTAGGACTTGAAAAACTGAGATTTGTCTGAATATACAAGGATGATGTGATGTTACTACTGATCTGCTGTAGATTAAGCAAACTCTGTAGGGATAGACTCTCTTGAGCTTAAGCTGCTGTTTAGTCTATCCCATCTTGAAAATGATTCCTCAGTGAGACTATTAAAGTGGCAATTAGCATCATGTCTAAAATTGCCAGGCGTACAAACAAGTATCATAATTGTAGAAATTAGCTGTGCAACTTTGGCTTGAGATAATTTCCAAACTAGAGGCCTGAAAGTCCTGAAATATCCTGTGGTGATATTGACACAGCCATTTAGCTCTGCTTTGGCTGAATGTAAAAAGTATAATAAAATTTCATACTATTGTTCATTTTTCAGTTGAAGTAAATAAACCAGGGGTACAGTGTGGTGTTAATTGGTCATAGGTATGCCACTCTAGTATTCTCAGAGTTAGAGGCAACCTCTCATCCACCATTATTTTGAAAAGTCCAATGCTAGAGACCCATTATTATGTGTGTGGGAGCAGGGAAATTAAATCTGACATATGAAAACACAGGGGCACTGACAGCTGAATATTATTGCTCATAAGAAAAGACTAAAAGGGCACCATTTTAATTTAGTATTTGATCAAGGAGGTGCAGTGCCAGTGCCGCTTGAGTCATTACTCAAAACAGCTAGTACACTCACCAGGGTCTTGAAAAGCTGGGATATTCATCAGACTAACTGCGTTTCAAGTCAGATACCTGATTACAGAACAGCTCAGTTTTAGAAATTGCACCAACTCTAAACTGAGGGAAAACTATTTTCTAGGGGTGTAAACAACTCTGAAACCATGACATTAACATCCACAGCATTTTTGTCATGTTTATTTTACTATTATC
>JAFBJR010000123.1:2450219-2562638 GCA_016785285.1 Brachirus orientalis
CAGGTGTTGGAAAAAAGACAAGAGGGCTTGTATGAGGTAATAGTGACAGTATGTAATAGTACATTATGCAGTGGATTACACAAAACGGCCTGATTTTACAAATGATAAATGTATAAATATATATTCAGTCATTTGTGAGTGACAATACCGTTTCACTTAGTACATTTTGTCCTTGTCTTTCTGCAGCCCAAGAAAGCCATCTTTTCTATGAAATGAAGAGTCAGTGCCTATAAAAACGTCAGGTGGGTTTCTCTTAAGCACCACTTAATAACACCTTCTAAAAATAGAAATCTCCAGGTGGTAGTTTCCACATTCACACAGAACTCCAAGAAAAAATGTGAAAATGTTTAGAAAGGGAAATCTCTTTTTGTTGGATCAGCTGACAAATTATAGAAAGGAGAGTTGAAAACTGCTGGTACAAAATTTAAATATTGTGTGTATTTCATATGTTTAGATTATTTTGTCTTTTAAAAGATACTACAGCTTTCCAATTAAGGGTAAGAAGCCTGTAAAGTAGCACAAATATAACTGTTAAGTCACTGCCAAAGTAAGTTAAGTCTCTGCCAAAGTAAATTAAATTAAGTAAATTAAGTGTACTCAACTGTACTGTAACTATCTGCAAGAATATAACTTCTTTTTTAAACTGCACTTTCTGCCATTGTCATTTTAAAAATATGATTTTATGTTTTTTGGCTTTGTGAATGTGCCATAAATGCTGAAAAATCCAATATCAAGGTTGTCATATTATGAAAAGCTAAGTAGCAACAAGTAGTCTAATGCAGGGTTTCTTAGTCCTGGTACTGAGGACCCACTGTCCTGCATGTTTTAGATGTTTCACTGCTCCAGCACATCTGATTCAAATGGCTTTCTCATCATTAACCACTTTAAAAGCCAGATAACAACCCATGCATTTGAATCTGGTGTGTTGTGACAGGGAAACATCTAAAACTAGAAGCACTCGGAGCACGCAGACCTTTGCCAAGCAGTGATATAGAGTCCTTCAAAAAAATTCCTGGATCTGGATAACCACCAATATCTAATCATCTGTTTCTTGTCCCATTACACACCTTTCCTGACAATTTCATCAAAATCCGTCCATAACTTTTTGAGTTATATTGCGAACAGTCAGACAGACAAACACAAACGTGGGCAAAGACAACATCCCTGGTGGAGGTAATGAACTGAAGTACCATTAAACTGCCGCACGGTGGCAGGACATGCACATAAATGAATGTAGTGTTGCATGTGGGACACATGATCAGGCTTTGCGCAGAAAGCTTCTTTTGAACTTTTGATTTTATTTTTTGGGAACATTTCAGAGTGATGTGATGCAATGTATACTCCACTGTAGTTATCTGAAAATGGTTATAATTTTCAGATATCAAGACTCATCTTCTGTATTTTACTTATTTTAAATGCTGTGCTCTTACTTGAACTGTGTTGAAGGTCAGGGCATTTTTAGTCACTAAAATTCATCCTGAGGAGGACATAAATATCCCCACAAAAATAAATAAATATTCACTATAAACTACAAATTATTATCTCATATAGAGATAATAAAGGTAAAGTCAGTCATCATCAGAACAACATTTCAGCATGTAAAACCCTAACCCATGATGTGAGAAAAATAAAAAATGCAGATGGCCCCATAGTTTCTCCTCTTATTTTTTGTCTTAAGTTAAATATAATGAATGTTTATTATCAAGAGATATAGCCTATTAAACATGTAGTGCAGTTGCAGTGGATATTCCCCAATGCAGTTTTTATTGTAACCAGACTTTGGAACTGTGTTCTAAGACTGAATACCTTTGCCAGTGGGGCTCAGGTGTTCCTCACACTTAAGGTCCAGAGGTGTAAACTACATGTCATCACATTAAGACTGACTGACCTGAATGGTGATCTGCTAAAATACCTTGTGATTTACCCACATCTTTGGGGAAAAAAAAAAAAGATATATCTTAAGCTTGTAATGAATGACATGTAAACAATCCAAAACTGCAAAGTCAGTAAATGGAGTCCTACAAGACAAACTTTAGCATTTGATTTGTACTTTGTGATTACACATTCAGACATTTACAGAGACATTTTATGACAAAATTTCAAGTTAAATCGATCAAGTTAATTACATAGTCTCCTAATGAAAAGGTGTGGATGTTTTGGATGTGGATGTCAGTTTCTGGCCAAATCCATCAGGTTAGAAACATTACAAAAATACCAAATGAGCTGAACATTATGTGCTGCAGGCTAAGTAATTAAGAATATATAATCTGTCATATTTCTGACTGAAACTTGTACTTAAAACACATCAACAAGGATACTGAGATATGTACTGTATACAACTGTTACATTTTTAACCCATACAAGGCCACAACCTTTACAAGAAATAACAAATACAGACCTTAAGTTTGTGGACAAAGAGAGAAAGTATACTTTTGTCTTTCTTGTGTGTGTTCTTGTTTTTGTTGCCTCTTCAATGCCTTCTCTGGCATAAATTATGACCTCGTCAGGGCCAGTAGTCCTCATGGAGACCCAATCCTGGTTCTAATGAGGTAGAACTTCTGAGGAACTGGTTAAGTCTAAGACTACGATTATAATTGTGCTTAGGTTAGGGTCAGGGTTAGGTATTAACTGGTTATGGTTAATGTTAGGGATAACACTTTGTTTAGGCTGTCAATGCAGTGTCCTAAAAAGAATGGCTGCACAAACCTGTGAGTGTGCGTGAAACAAGGAAGGTTGATGGCAACAGCAGGAAGAGGAGAGGAGATACAGAGAAAGACTGTTGTGTGGGAGAGGTGTTGACTTGTTTGTTTGGATCATGTGTCTCTTCAACAAATCATATCATCTTGGTAGACCAAGGCCATTGCAACCATGTCTGAATCATGAATGTCAGAACCATCATCTGTCACAGCCCATGCTCTTCTTTTGTCCCCCTCCCCATGCCTGTCTGTTTTTTATTAAGGTATTTATGATAGTTTACTCCCAGTAATAATCACAGGATAAAAAAGGCTGCATGCCAAGAAGGGTTGCAGGATCTGACCTATTTGTGTGCACACAAATCCACCACCATAATGATTGTCATGTTGTAGGATGAGGTTGCCTTGGAGACGCAGAAATACAAAATGCCTTACATTTGTCCATAATGGAGACACAATACTTAGTCCTGCCTTTCAGCCTGTGCTCAGGCCTGTTCCACATTCTGTCATTTTGTTCCACAACCTTTTACCATGCAATTTGACACTCAATCTGCCATGTCATATCTGTTGTCCATGTATTCCTCTCCCACCTTGTAGGGCTTGTTGACCCATTTCCATGTTTAATTTTAACTGGCTTAACCTATTCGGACAACATAAGCCTCCCGTACACCCCGTTCTCCATTCCCACATTGCACTCCTTTGCTCAATGTTTCATTTTACTTTCCAGGTTTTACAGAATACATCTAGGTCACACATCAATATTGTGTAACTTGTACCATCTGGGTGCAAAGCTTAGACAAAGTGAACGACTGATGGCGAGACTAACACACAAACACACACACACAGTGAAAGAGAGAGAGCACATTCACTGCACCATACAGGAGCAGCCATCTCTGCCAATGTGGTTACCATGGGAATACAGTGTAAACAGTGGCCACTGTCAAAACTAGACTGACTGTGCCAGTGTGTGTTTAATAAATAATTATCTGTGTGTCCTTATTCTTCTGTTCAAACTGTGTGGTTAAGGAGACAGGTGTGCAGGTTAACAACAACAACTGAAACACACAGGAACTCATCAAACCAAACAAAATCATGTGGGAATCAGGCACGAAACAAAAGCAGGGGTCAGATTTGATCGTTATTCACAATGAGCGCAGCGGGATTGCTGGTTTGCCTTCTGATGACGAGAGAGCCACAGATGATCTGTATCAATGTTAATTTAGCGCAGAATCTCTGCAGACAAGCTGCGTGCATATCTGGCAGAACGGAATTTGAGTTCATGATAGCACTGTACGAAACTGTGGTAGATGAATGTGATGGGCAGTGCCAAGAGCACAATGCCACTTACAACACACATTCCCCCAAGCACCCGTCCTCCAACTGTTACAGGGTACACATCTCCGTACCCCACTGTCGTCATGGAGATGATGACCCACCAGGCGGCTGCTGGGATGCTGGCATAATCGTGGTTCTGCGTGCCCAAGTCCAAGCCATGCTCCAGTAGCTGGGCCAGAGCACTATATATCGCCATGGCAACGCAGACAAACACCATCAACATGACCATCTCCCTGTAGCAGCGCCTGAGTGTGAGGCCCAGTGTCTGCAGTCCCAGAAAGTGTCTGGCCAGCTTCATGAGCCAGAACACGCGCATCATCCTCAGCACACGCAGTATCACCCCAGCAACCCCAAGCCCAGCACCGGGCATCCCTGCCCGGGCCATTGCCATGGTAACATAGTAGGGGGTAATGGCGATCACATCGATGATGTTTAGTGGCCGGCGGAGGAAGTCCCACTTGTCTCTGGCTACCAGAAAGCGCACTATGCACTCTGCTGTGAACCAGCCAATGCACACTGCCTCCACGATCCTAGAGAGGAAAGAGAAGAAAAATGAGTGGAACTGACAGTAAACAGGAAATGGCAGAGGAGCTACAGAGAGGTTTACATGATATGATGACGCATTGATGATAAGTATACATATGAGGAAGAAGGCACCAAGCAGGCACAATATAAATTGTTGGGAAACAGGGGAGCAAACAGATGCAATTCAGGAAAGTGAAGCAGGACAAAATGACAAACACAGTAAGTTAAAGATTGCCAGGAAATTGCACAGAGGGAGGGATGTAACCCCCTCAAGGAGGGAGTGTGACATATGCAACATAATTATGCCCTTAATTAAGGCAATCAAACTGAATCAGTGGGGTGATACATGTATTTAAGCAGTCAGGACATGCAAACGCCACACAGCCTGAAGATAACTACATTAGAACAATTGGACCAAACCAAATTATAGAGCAAGTGGGAGAATTGCATTATCTAATTTCATGAAATTAAACAGGAATCATTTTGATCCTGAGCATAAACTACACTTTCAGTGATTATCTAACCACTGTAGCAGATCCAAAACTCAAAACTATGTCCAGCGTGAGTGAACATAACCGAGCCTTATATAGAGAGCTTGCCTCAGGCAGAACACAGAGAATAGGTTGAAAACAGGCCAAAATCATGTGGAAACAGAGGTGCACTTTTTTTTCACTGTGCGCCTCCAGAAATGAAGCTAAAATAACTGCAGTGCAACAGCAGATAAAATATGATTACTGTAGCTGGTTTAATTCCTTTTTGTTTGCTCAACCTAATTTACTATCACTCACCTTCTACTTTCAATGCATTATAGCAACTGGAACATTATGAATCTGGCATTTATCTGATGTAACTGTGTACTGTTGTGTAATGTCAACTGGCCAAGCAAATAAAAGCAAAATTGTGAAGTGGAGGGGAACTGTGGAAGAAGATGAGCAAATAAGGGCTTTCTTAAATAATCAACTGTATATGTTTTTAATTAATATAGATTGGTTATTGATTTTCTTCCAAGGGAACTTGTCTGACATGTGAAAATCAAACTGTTTTCCACTTGTCATCATGGTGTATTGACAAGTATTGACTTGTCAATTCACTAAATACAAGGACACATTTCCTCCGTTTAAGTAATGCATGCTTTCTATCATGTATTTTAATACATTGCTTCAAACTGACTGCAGCAGTTTGTTATTGTAAAACACCCAAATCTAGACTTAATGAAAAACAACACAAAGGTCTGCCTGCAGGAGCTTATATACAATTCCCCATTGGTTGTGTTCCCCATTTATTTATGGAGTGTTTTATCAAGACAGGAACACGTCTTGCCAGGGCTTAGCCTGTTGAGCTGACTTTACGCACTAGTTGCAGAGCACAGTCTTTGCGCCTGCACATAAGAAGCATATGCAGATCCTCATGAAACATTCTTGTTAAATTTAACTGACCCTTGACTGTGACGCCTACCTGTGCTCCTCCACAGTGTTTCTCTTGGCTGTATCCCAGTCCGGCAGGGTGCTGGCGCACAACATTATCATAGAAACAATCACAAAGATCACGGACACTGAAGCCAAAAGCTGCGCCACAATTGAAGAGTTAGGCTCCTCAAAAGTCTTGCGCATCTTCTCCATCCATCTAGCTCGACCTGAGAGCGCAATGCGCTGAGCCGAGTCGCTCTGGCTCTGGGACTCGTCTCCGGACACTATGATGTCCCCCTCTGACAAACTGTCCAGTCCGATCTCGGACATCCTGTCATCCAGGCGTTTCTGGCAGCAGGAGTCCAAGTGCGCGCTCTCCAGCCCCCAGTAGAGCATCTCTGTGTAGAAGGAGAGCTCACACACTCCAGGGACAAACCGGAGTTTGCCAGAGCGCACATACAGCATGATGAACACGAAAGCCTGTGCGTGGCGATCGAAGAAGAACTCATTCCGGTCCCGGTCGTAGTCATCGCACAATTCCAGAACCTCTTTCTCTGTGGCGCAGGCATGCAGTCGACTGACGCGCCGGAGAGGGAAATCCCTGATCACCTCACGGGTGAAGGCGTACCGGGTTCCCCCTACGTTGAGCACGCAGATGCTCTTTCCAAACTTCATTTCGCCAATCTGTAATCTAAAACTCCTCTTCACAGTCCATCCCTCCTTCCATAACAGGAGTTTGGACACTTGGGGGTGGGGGTCACTGTCTCCACGGTGTGCCCGGGCGTGGTTCACGGTAAGTAGAAGTGGTCCTGCTCTGAGCTCCGCGGCTGACGAAAACTCTCTCTGCTCCTCTTCTTGTCCCTCTGAAGCCAGTGGAGGAGACTCTCCACCCCAGTCAGCCAATCCCACTAGTGATGTCACATGCGCGCACGGACCCACGCACGGCGAGAAAAAAAAGTCATAGAGGGAAATTACACAGTTGATTTAAAATTCAGCAAAAATCCTTTAATACCTTGATTTTTGTCAATCAACAAACAAGAACCAAAACTCAGAAATCGTTTGGAGATGGCGCAGAATATGGTATACTGAGCTCAATGTTATTTAAGCCAAAACTTGAATCGTGGGCCAACTGATTACATACATTTGATAATAACATACTTTTTTGTTTTTTTTTTTTGGTTAGGTTTATCTTGTTTAGTTCATGCGATTTCTCCATAAGATTAATGTTATAGAAATAATGTTTTAATATTAAGTTATTGGGAACACTCATTAAATGCTGTAGTCGGTCAACATCATTGTTGTCATTATTAGTATTAGTAACCTAGAGATTCTCATTCTGGAGTATTAGTATTAGTAATGGACAGATCGGTGTTGAAATCGGGATAGAAAGTGTGAATAGATTAGCATGAAACTTGTCATACTTGGTTTGTTCATGCGATTTCTCCATACGATTAATGTTATAGAAATAATGTTTTAATATTAAGTTATTGGGAACACTCATTAAATGCTGTAGTCGGTCAACATCATTGTTGTCATTATTAGTATTAGTAACCTAGAGATTCTCATTCTGGAGTATTAGTATTAGTAATGGACAGATCGGTGTTGAAATCGGGATAGAAAGTGTGAATAGATTAGCATGAAACTTGTCATACTTGGTTTTAACAATATCCTGATAGGGTAAATATTGACTGATTGATAGCACATTTTCTTGCCTAGTGCACGTTTGTTCACCATTAAGGAAGACACTTGATAAGACTCCAGTTGCTTAGATGTGCTGGTTATAATAACTAACAAATTAGTAGTGAAAGTAGTTAAGTCTTTGGTTAAATCTGAATGAGTGAATTATTGTTTGACGTGTCTTGTTTCTACAAATCATCTGATACTGATAAAACTGACAAAGCATTAAAAGAAACCACAGTATATTTATAATATGACACTATATTTCCAAAAGCAGGTCGCCAACATATTTGCATAAATAGTCTCATGTAGTGTGACAAATTCAATTATTTTGATCAAAATTAACAAAAATGGCCAGAGGAACCTAAGCAGTATGTCACCTCTTACCTGAGCAGAGCGCATGTTTGTTTTTGTTCTACTCTGGCAATAGAACACTAGTGTCAAAAAATGAAATGCAACATTTGCTTTACTGTCTATTGCACAATGAGCTCAGATTCAACCTTTTTTTGGTCAAATGAAATGAATGTAGAACTTACCTGTACTTCTGCATTAATCACACAGAGAAAACAAGTCAAGACGTTCTACATTAATTTAACTGAACAAGAGAAGCTTGTCTTTCAGCTCATGACAATAATACTGTATATAAACACACGAGCACCACGTGGACGCGCGTGCGCGCCTGCCTCCTAACGACAGCAGTCAGTGGTTTTTCTCGTTGATCCGACTGTGTGAGTTCACTGTATTGTAAAGGGAGCCGTGAAATCGTACCAGGAGAGGGGGGGTCGATTTGCCAAAATTCTACCTATTGGGTGCACATTCGCAGTCTCGGCGATCACACTTTTATTGCACCTTTACGATTTAAGAGATAGGTTTTTAATACAGTTATTGTTTTTTTAAATTAATTTATTATTTTTATGTTAGTTTATGGTTTACGTTAACACTCCGGGAGGGCAGAAATGGCGGCCAACATGTACCGGGTCGGAGGTATGTATGTCAATGTGGATCGTTTTTTTTATCAAACTGTAATGCTTCCAGTTTTGCCTACCCCGGGTGGTATTGTGTCGTTGTGTGACCTTGTGTGGATTTGATAGTGAGGTACCGCTCTGCCTCAGTAACACGGGGCATTAAGTTTGTGCATAAAGGTGAGAATTTCTAAATATTTGGGATCCAAAATGGGTCAGGCCTCGCGTCTGTCGTGGCCACAGCAGCTAGCCGCCAGCTTGCTAAATGGCTAGCTCAAAATGTAAACATTTTTCAGTTGTCGACACCTTCGTACCGCCTTGGGTTTAGGATATTTTGACCCGAAATTGTGGAAACGTTCACGCCGTGCGACTTTTCGATAGGACGCGGGTTTAAAAGGTTGTTTAATTGTTGTCTGAGGCTGCCTTTGTATTTGCCTCCTCTGGCATGCAGCCATTAGTACGAGCCCTAATTTAGCTAGCGTTAGCGCCAGCAAAGGCTTTACTCATTTCCGTTCCGGTTGTTAATGAACCCATTTTACACTGTTTTATCACAGTTTCTTTCACTCTTGGTAACAATTGATCCTTGGTATTGCTGCACTACCCGCCTTCATTCACTGTATGTACAGTTAATGAGCCAGCTGCCTTCAGTGGTTAGCTAGCTTGTTACTAGTCTGCTGGAATTTAGCATCAAATTATTGTCTCGATTCATGCGTCATTTAGTCGAGGTGAATAACCTAACACCTCTTTTCAGACGAACTCGAGTTCTACGTCTTTATTATGATTGCAAAAAGCCTAAATTACATTGTTGCTTGACATGTCACTTAAACAATGTGCAATTTTGTCCAGGTGATGCAAATTGACATTACTCAGACACTGACGAATCGGCTTTGTTTTAGCCCATCTCTGTATAGACCAAATGCTCGTCTCTTTTGCTGTGTGCTACTGCTGCATGCAAGTGCTCTCTGTAAACTCCAACTACCCCTAACTGTAATTTATTGGCACTTTGCCATTTATGACATAGATTTGTTTAACCTGAAATCCATAACATCACAATATCTAGTTTTCAACATATATGACAAATAAGGTTCAGTTAGCGAACCTTTGCCATTGTTCTGCTACCTTTAATTGAAGATGACTAAAAGAATAATAATAAAATTATTTAACGTAAAGCCACTAGTTTCAGCACTAGTGTGGTTGCCTTTGCACTGGCAAATAAAAGGGGATATTGTACCTGTCGGCCCAGTAAATCATTCCTTTTTATCTATAAGGATAAAAGTTTTCTGAATCTAAAGATGGACAACAGTAATGTAATGCACTTAGTGCAACAGAACAGTCACACTCTGACAGCTTTGAAATGCAGCATTTACCTCTTGACTTGGTTGGTTGTGTGTTAGGAATGTTGTAATTACAACATTCTGGGCATCACTTGATGGCAACATTTGCCTTGCACTGGAGTTTTCTAAAGTTACTATACAGTCTCTCACAGATGTAATTGAACCAGGGTGGACCTCAGTCTTCTTTATCTAGTGAAGGTCATTTTAACACCAATTTTTTGGATATTAGTTGAAAGTCCACTTGTATGACTCCATTTCTATCATCTGTTTATTTACCATGACTAAATCACAAACCAGGAAACTGGACAACATTCATGTCTATTGCTTTCTTTTTAATTTGGATTCTGGTATTCTTAATAGTGCTTGCATACAATTTATTAATCAAATTAATTTTCTCTATAACATTGGTTATTAAAATAAATGATCTTGATGATATATGTATAAAGTATGAGTTTGAAAATGTAAATATATATGATATAATGAAGTAATCTGTGTTTTTGCAGATTATGTTTTTTTTGAGAACTCGTCTAGTAACCCTTACCTGATCCGCCGGATAGAGGAACTCAACAAGGTACAGACATATTTTTCTAATGTTTTGTATGTTAATGCTTCTTTCATGCCTGAGGGTGAATAACAAGGATTCCTTTCTGTGTTTGCACCCAAGTCCCTTTCCTGTAGTGTGTGTGTCTCTATTGTGTGCGTTTCATGACTAAAACCTAGTAATATCAGACAGCCATTTTTCCTTTTTTCCTAAATGGTATTTATATAATGTGACATGCCTTTTATAGGAATGTCTTGTGTGTAGTTGTTGTACATTGTTGTAATGTTGTTAACATTTTAGAAGCCCTCATAGCTTTGAACCTATGATGTAACATACTGTATTTATTGCTGGCCTGTTCAGGCTGGCTTAGAAAATCAACTAGGTTTAATATTTTCTTTAACACTCTCAATAGATGTTGAGTAACATCTATTGACTTATGTCATAAAAGTGCATCAGTTACTGTGTGTTAGTTAAGAACAAATAAAATATAATACATGAAATACCACACAATCATTATTAAAACCCCAAAAACAGTTAAAAGAACGTTGTTTTTTTGTTTGTTTTTTCCTGTTTTGCATTTGCACCATGTTACCATGAGTGATGAATGCAATGAGCAGGTGATGTGGGTGGAAACGTGTTGTCTCTCATCAATATCACCCTGAAAACACCCTACATTAAATTTTGTAGTAAATGATTATGTATAGATAGAAGAGATTTAAATTTTTAAAAAGGTATAAAAGTGTGGGATGAAATGAAAGGAGCTTTCTGCTGGATCTCTTTCACACAACCTTCAGGTGAACACTGTGGTAAAATTGCATTTGCTGTTAACAGTGTCTAGATCCTCCCCAAAGGAGATGTTTGATGCAGTTTTCTCCAACCTTCACATCCATTTATTCTCCATCTGTCAGGGCATTGCATACTGGCTCGAGTCTTTTAAGCTTGTCCACTTAATTGCACAGTGAGACTATCAATCACTCATTTCATCACAAGTTCTGTCACTGTTCTGGTCTGTCATAGTAGCAAAGCTTGACAGTCACACAAGAAAGCCAGGTCTCTTGGGAAATTAGAGATGTGTGCAGGGAGGTGTTGCCACCACTTTCAGTCATACTGAACCTCTTTCCTCTCCTCTTTCTGTGTCAGACGGCCAGTGGGAATGTGGAGGCCAAGGTGGTTTGTTTCTACAGAAGGAGAGACATCTCCCACAGCCTCATCCAGCTCGCAGACAAGCATGCAAGTGAGTCATCACATATTCAGACATTCAGTTTTTGTTATAAAAGACAATTTATTTTGCCTTTTATAACTTCTGTAATTACAAGAAACATGAATTTAAATATGGAGTGAAAGTGAAATCAAAGCTAAATGGGTATCACAAATTTTTGTATCACAAATGTGATGGTTTACTCCTTTCCTCTTGTTTCACATCTTTGTACAGTGTGTGGTGGATTTTGGGCTGTTGATGGACAATATATGCACACCAGGATGGACCCCAATAAGTTTTTTTCTTTGAATTTTTTTAAAACTTTTATCTGACATTTTGTTGTTAGTGACAGTCTCTCGGTTATTGCACACAGTTGTTCTCACCATTTTACAAGTTTGTTTACTCAAGAAAATAAATGCCCCTGATTGTCACAACTCCAGTCAATAGGAGATGAGGATAATATTAGTGCAGTGAACAGTAACCTGGAATGGGAAAACAAATACAAATATTATGTGCACTCTACTGTGACAGCTTTTTTGCTTATGGTGCAACTGAAATGTAAAGGGTAACTTAAATTTCTGAATTGCCCATTCATGTGAGAGAGTGAAATTGAGTGTCTGTCTTGTTGTAATAAGCTGGAACAAAAAGAGGGTGTTATTATCAAACAGAAGTTTTGTGTGGGAAGTTTTCTACACATTTCCAGTGATGTTTAATTTGGAATTTTGGTGACAATAAGACGAAAAAAGTTGTGAAACTAAGTGATAAATACCAGCTGGTCAGAAGAGACAGTATTGATGAAGTTTCACACCACCAAAAACAACACATAATTAATGGCTTTCTTTGGTACACCAGTGCTCTTAGTGGAGTTATTTTGTAGCATTGTCAGCAGAATTTAGTTTTGTCTCTCAGGTTCATGAATTATTGCACCCTAGGAAAAAACAGTGAGCCAAACATTAGCTCTACACAGGAGTGCATTAGTTGTTTGACAAAAAAACACATCCCTCCCATACTCGCTAATAACAAACCACAGTTGAAGATATTGGCCACAGGGATCAGTGCAGCATCTCCAGTACTATATGGTTTTCATAATATTTTATTTGTTTCACTTAAAGCATTTTAAATTCTCCTGCTTTAAAAATTCCTAGCTTGCAATATGGGAATTGATGTACTCACTCATCTGCCGACAGTACCCTTAAATAAATTCACATCTTACTGCAAAGACTGATGATTTAGCAACCACACTAAATCAGCAACAATTAAAAGATAGTTGCCAAGTTGATTGCCAGTGAGCTGATTTCACAATAAAATGGAACTGCTGCAAAAAATAAATGTGATAAACATTTGCTTTGTCTTTACACAATAATGTCTTTATTATTGTGTAAAGACAAAGCAAATGTTAATTAAGAAAACAGCCCAGATGGCTATCTGTTGACTTAAACTAACAACCCTACATTACAACATAGAAGTGGAATTCAACTGTACATATCACAGCATTGAGAGAATTAATATTGAATTGAGTGTGCTCAGAGGAGGGTAGGATGGAAGGCTGGCCATCTTCGGTGGATGGGGGGGGTGTTGTTATTGTTTAAATATGCGGATACCCATGCTCATTTTCTCACCTTTGCACAACCCACAGTCACAGCATGAAGTCAGCCTGAATGTCCAATTGTTTTTTGGTACATTATAGCTATGGTTCTCTTTCTCAATGGTGAATATTTCTAGTGGTATTCAGCCATGCAGAAGTATACTGGCTATGTAAAGCTTGAAAAATCAGGTGCAGTACTAAATTGTCAGATCATCTCATTTTTAATAGCATCTGTGACAAATAATTTACAAAATATTTTAAAATATTATGGGTTGCCCACATTACATATGTGGAAATCAGATGCAGCTTACCAGTTAATTTATTATTTGTGACTAAACAATGTTGTTAAAATTACATTTCTAATAATGGTCCTCTTTGGTGTCTTTAATAGATGGTAGCAATAGGTTTAATTGCAAAGTTCTCTGGAGATGTTTTAGCAGCCTATTGTGTCTGCCCTTAAATGATTTTTTTTTCAACTGCACAGTCTTCATTGTCATTCAAATGTGAAAGATAAATGGGAGAATTAGGCTGAAACCAATTGTGAATTTAATCATCTGTCAGTAGTTGATGTGTCATCAGTTTGCCGCTTTCATATATCTTGTCATTTTTCTTTTCTGTGCCTCCTGGGACACACATCTGCCATTAAGAACATCATTGTCCTTTGGAGTATGTTGTCTGAAATAATGTAGTATACTGTCACTGTGCATTTGCAGAGGAGCTGGAAGAAGAGAAGGAGAATCCAACAGAAACAGAGCTGACAGAAAAACAGAAACACCAGCTTCGCCACAGAGAACTCTTTCTCTCTCGACAGTATGAGAGTCTACCTGCAACACATATCAGGTACTGTACACACACTCACAGTCACTTATGTTCACACACACTGTACTACTCATAATCTACAGGCAGTGCTCATGGATAGTCAGTCATCCAGGCATGAACATGCCCAATTCACACAGCTCAAAACATTTTGTTTTATATGGTGCTTGTCTTTTCTCCTATCTCTTTTAGGGGCAAGTGCAGTGTTGCATTATTAAATGAGACTGAAGCTGTTCTTTCATACCTTGACAAAGAGGTGAGATCACTGAGGGGAAAACCAGCTACGGGTCCTTACCATTTGTTTTTGGTGCTGACTAATTATCTTACAATTATCGTTTTTCTGTTTTTTTGGGTCTATATAAAAAATGACAAAAATAAGTTGTATAGTTTCTTAAAACCCAAGATCATTGGTATTACCTAATACATTATCACGTAAGTTTTCTTTTCCCTGACTAATTGATTTTTATAAGCTGTAGAAAAATCTAACCGTTAAATGCAATTCTTCAAACTCACAGTGACAATTTTCTGTTTTAAAACAGCTGGTGACTTTTATATTACCGCAGAATATATTACAATATATTTATATTACAGCAGAAGTAAAAAGAGATTCAAGGTTCAGGTTCATATCTGTAATAAAGATGTATCATTGGAGCCAGTGCACAAACCCTGCAGCAAAAAATGTAGAGGCTGATTGTTTGTTTTGGTAATTGTTTTTTCTCAGGATACATTCTTCTACTCACTGGTGTATGACCCAACACAGAAGACGCTGCTGGCAGACAAAGGAGAGATCAGAGTGGGACCTCGTTTTCAGGCAGATGTACCTGAAATGCTACAAGAGGGTCAGTGGGAAATGCACACAAGCTGATTCATTCAGTATTTGATTTGTGACTGATCTTGTAATGAGTCTAAAAGGTTGCAGTCAGCTCTTGTTGCTCTATAAAGTAAGCTGTTATTTAATATTGAGAGGCCACACTTGACATGACCGAGTGCAAAGAGACAATAGGCATTTATCTTTTAGCTGTTAGCATATCCATTAACATTAATTAATGTTAACATTCTGGCACATCCATGACGTTAGCATTCACGCAAAGGGTGGCACTGCAGAAAAAACACTACAGGGCAGAACAACTGGCATTGGGAAGGTGTTTTTTAGCAGCTAACATAGGTTTAAAATCCAGGATATACCTGCAAAGTTTAGTATAAAATAGGTTTTACACAGTTGACTATCTGAGTTTTACAAATGTGGATTTTTGTTTTTCTACTGCAAACAAATATTTTGCTGAGGAGGTAGAGCTGTAAATCTGAAAATCAGTTGACTAGTGTGTATGACTAGTGTGTACATGTTGCATTCTATTTGGTATAGAATGCAACATGTACTCGTGCGTTGAGGTAAGGAATGAAGACATTTTGTCAGATTAAACTTCGATGTGTTTATAGGATGTTCTCGTCAATCATTTAAAGTACATGTTCAGTCCAGTACAGCCATGAAACTTGATTTCTTCGAACAGCTAGAGAACAATTTCCAGACAATTTAGTCACAATTGCATTCATGAAATAACCTTGAAGCTGATGACCAATAATGACGCATTGAGTTTTCTTCACTGCCAGCCTTTGACAATGTTGTCATTCTGTCTAAAGCCGTTGTCTCTCTGTTCTTCAGGTGAGGCAGATGACAGGGACCTGTCGAAGCTAGAAGAGAAGCTGTGGGATCCAGAGTGTCCTCTCACAAACAAACAGATAGACCAGTTCCTAGTAGTGGCAAGGTAAATCGTCTTTCATCTCCAACACAGACCAAACCAATGCCCTGTTTAAACCAGTTTCATCACTGGTTCTGTATATCTGCATCTTCAGCAACTGACAAATAGATGGAATATTTCTTAGTATCAACACTTTATGACCCTTCCCTCTGTAAAGGATATTGTTTGTCAACTCCATTGCTTTGCTCTGTTTGTATATGATAATGCTGTAGGAATGCAGTCTGACTGCTAAATAATAAATGGACAATTTTGCTGTCTTAGAGATGGCTCTTACAGTGAGTACGGCTCATTATTTTCACTGTTGTTTGAAGACTATTTTGAAAGTATCTCTCCATTTGATATGGAAAAAGTCAATATCTTTAAAATTAATGATACAAAGTAAACACTTGCTTTTCATGCATTTCATGCATCCCACCTTGTTTGGGTTTGCAGTCTCCTTCATTGGAAGCATATCCAGAGTTTTGTTGCAGTGTGTTTTTCTGTAAAACAATTGTTAAAAGTAAATAGTGTGCCCTACTGATACAGTTTTGTTAGTGTAGTTCAAAGATTTATAAAATGTAACCTATATACCTTTTTTTTTTCTTCAGGGCGGTTGGGACCTTTGCAAGAGCGCTGGACTGCAGTAGCTCAGTCAGACAGCCAAGCTTACACATGAGTGCTGCTGCAGCCTCACGAGATATCACACTGGTGAGTTTGGCACAAACACACAAACTCACACACACAAATTTGAAATATAATGGCCATTAGATCATGGCTTCTCAAAGTCTAAACATTAATCCAGATGCAAAGACCAAGTCATTTGTGTGCCATTCCATACTATAGCTATAGATATTTTTTTTTTGAGTGCAATACTTATAGTTTGAAATAAAAATTTAAAGTGAAGAGGGAGTAATATTTCTGCTTTAAGTCATTTGAGAATTTGCTAACAGCTCCTAAATCGAAAGTTGAAGGAATACCATGAGTTCTTAGTACACACTTAATGAAACAATTATAAGTTTGACAACATAACTGATTCACCAATGAATTAACTTGCTGAGACCTCGTCTGCATTGCGTGGTGTCCCAGTCTCAAGAATGTGTGGTATCGTCATACAATTTAGGGGTCTCATGTGACTTTTCACCCATTAGGCTTGAGTGTATTTTGATTTTGATGTTGTCTTACTTGAACTGGAATTTGTATTTGAATCAGGATCAGCTTTATTTGACGAAATTTGTGCACACATAAAGGAATTTGACTTAGTTCTGCTTTGCTCTTTGTTCACACAATAAATATATAAAACAGAAGAAGATGCAAGTTGATTAAATATTTATTTGTTTGAATAAAATAATATAAGTCTGAGAATCCCTGTGATATATTATAATATAATGTCTTTCTTGGTTGCAGTTCCATGCGATGGACACACTGCATCGCCATAATTATGATTTGTCCAGTGCACTGAGTGTGCTGGTCCCAGCAGGTGGCCCAGTGCTCTGTAGGGATGAGATGGAAGAGTGGAGTGCCTCAGAAGCTGCCATGTTTGAAGAGGCACTAGAGAAATATGGAAAAGACTTCAACGACATTCGACAAGACTTTGTAAGTTGTTTTTTAAAACTGCCATTATGTCTGGCTTCTGAAAAGTCATATTAGGTAGAATCTGATGGTTATTGGTCATGTTGTGTCAGAAACAGTCATTGGTTTACCAAAGTGATTTGATGATGCATGTTGTAAGATGAGAAAAATAGTTGAAGTGCATTTAGGTTGTGTTAAAATATAGGAAATAAAGGTGTCTGTGTCAGATGCACTGGTTCAGAATGTTTGTTATTCTTCTCTTAATTATTGCTGTCATAAGATGGCAGTTTTATAAAGATGCACCTGAAAATACACATTTTAAAACCAACACACCCATGGTACTCAAGTGAATTTGCTCTTTAAATATTGTGAATGCTGCTTGGTCCAGGATGTAATATAAGTCCTTGTGTCATGTCAACAAGTCATATTGTAAAAACTGTATTTAATGCTTTACCACCTGTATATCCTCTTTATGTGAAGACTGTGTATCTTGTGACCCTGAAGGGCAGCAATAATGTAGTCAATAATTCAACTCGAGATTTTTTCTGCTAAAAAGTGCGTAGAGTAAAAGTGGTGCTTGGAAAAAAATGCTAGACTAAACCAAAAACATCAAAAGAAAGCAAAATCAACACAGACTAACTGTGTCTGTCGACTCAGAGGCAGCAGTGTCTCTTCTTTTCTAACTGGTTGGTGAACAATTAGTGACCAGATTTTACTTTTATAAGGCAGTATGTTGTCAAATAATTTCTGTCTTCAGTGCTGTCCATTCTTAAGCTCATGTATGACTGTAAAACCAACCGCTTACGTTATCTGCCATCAACAATCAACTTGAGCTCATCATTAGAGACCAATATACTGTGAAAGCTACAAATGGAAGTTTCATGTTTGGATGTATTTTAGTAAAATGCATGGGATTTTGAAACTAACTAAGCAATACTTTTTGACAGCTTAATATTATGCAGTCAGAGCGATTTGAGATATTTCTGTGGACTGTGATTCGTCTTTCACCTACAGCAAAGACTTGTCAATGAAAATCCATTGTAATTGGTTTGAATCCAAGATGACCTCAGCAGTTACTCTGTGAGGGATGAAATTGCTAATTTTTAGTAGCCACCTTTCAAGCATACAGGGGGTAACAATTATTCTCTCGAAGTTTCCTTCCCACCACCTACCTATACTGTAGAAAGAAGTTAGGCTAGGGGTGTATGTGGTGGCACCCAGGTGCTCATGAATACTTATTAAATATGTGAATCACTGTGTGTGTGTCCATGTGTGTGTTTTTCTCCGATGCTTGGAATCAAGACTGAAAGCTTAAGTCTCTGTGGTTGCAATGCCTTTCTCCCTCATGAATATATATGAAGGCTTTCGCACCCAGATGGCAAGAACATGAGATATTAATATCATTAATTTACTCTCTGTCTACACCCTCACCCCACCCCCCACCACTACACATCTTTATTCTTTCCTCTTGTGAAGCTGCCATGGAAGTCTCTGACCAGTATCATAGAGTACTACTACATGTGGAAGACCACAGACAGATATGTGCAACAGGTGAGAATAATTATTTCTTTGTACAGGTATATGCTGTGATGCATTTTGAGATGACTTCTTGTTTTTAACTTTGACTAAGTTAAACTGGGTTTAGAAGGCTTCTTTCTGTGAGAGCTGCAGAAAAGATACAGCTGTTCACATGCTGAGTAGAAAATAACAGTGTGAAATTGGTGGAGGAAGAGCAAGGTGGAGCAAGTCAGTGGTTGTACAACTTTTAGAGGGAAGGTTGCAGTGTTTGCTCATCTGACAAAAAAAAATTATAGAATAGAATTATAGAAAATTATTTTTCTTGTTCAGCTTTATACATTCTTGCTGGAATCCGTCTATTAGTGTCATATCATGCAGGAAGAGAATGGCACCACAGTCCTATTTTCTGGTTGTTAATTATCAATTTTGTTGTCAAACATTTCTTTTGTTACTGCATTAATGACTCCACCCATCCATCCTTGTTTTTCTGTGAACAGAAGAGACTGAAGGCGGCGGAGGCAGAGAGCAAACTGAAGCAGGTTTATATCCCCACTTAGTAAGTCACTTTTTAATATTCAGTCAACATTATTGCAGTAATTGATGGCAGTGATTGTTTATAGTTGTGCGGAAAACAACTGTATTGTTTGTGTTTTCTTTTTTATGACAGTAATAAACCCAACCCCAACCAGATCTCAATGACCAATGGCAAGATGGCGACAGTGAATGGAGCAGGCCCCGGGACCTATCATGCAGCAGGTGGTGGCAGAGCCTGCGAGAGTTGCTATAGTGAGTTTAATTATTTGTTATTTATTACGGTGAAGTAAGAAAAACCTGGCTCTGAATTGAAACTGGATTTGGATATATATATGAATCAGGGATGCTTTATGTCTTTCTCTTGTCATCAAAGCTTGGACCTACTGTGCTGCTATGTCTGTTGATTAGCACTATATAATACATTTTGAAGTAATAGAATAAAACAATGTGTTTTGATTGTGAAAAACTAAAAACTACGTATAAATTAAGCAGTATTATTGAATAATTTTAATTTGTTAGTACAGTCCTAGTTGGTTAATAGGAAATAGTAGAAAATGTTTTGATTGTATTAGTAGAACCTTAACTGCATTCAAGCTCTTAGTAAAGCTGATGTGAATTCTAAAATATTTATGGATTCATTAAAACTGTTAATGACTGTTAATGGAGTAGGTTTTTCCCCCACATTCAATATGTTAAAAACTGGTGCTGGGGTTTGACAGCAGCAGTTAAGCACAGATAGATGGGGATAAGCAGAGTTTAAACAGTCAGCTGTACTTTTATGCTGCCGACGCATACACTGAGTCTGTGTGGCCACAGTGTTTCTTGCTGTTTGTAAATCAATGCAGGTACTAATCTTTGCAGTCAATATCTCTGTAATCAATAGCTTCTTTTGTGACTCCTGTCTGTGTATTGATCTTGATAAAATAATTAAGGGAGAGGACAGCATTCGATTTGAGACCAGTTTGTACCTTTTCATGCCTCAAACAAGCATTAATGCATTGTTCATTAACAGCCATGCAGTCGGCCCAGTGGTACTCATGGGGGCCTCCAAATATGCAGTGTCGTCTGTGTGTATCCTGCTGGATGTACTGGAAAAAGTATGGTGGCCTGAAGATGCCAAGCAGAGCAGAAGGCCCAGAGGAGAGGACCTCCCCGAGTCCAGCGAGCAATGTAAGTTCAGCGTCTTGCATGTTAGCTTTTAATAGTCCTTATTCACACACCTTCTGTTTTACTGTTGAATCCTGTGTTCTGGTGTGAAAAAATGACCAGTTTATTTCTGTTCATCCACAGCTTATACTTTGCTTCCAATGTCTTTAGAACTGGTACTAAAAAGCCACCCAGTTTACACTTCTCAGTGATATAGTGTATAGTGGTTATATAGTGTAAAATAGAGGTGTCAAATATTTTCAATATTATAATATTTTAAATGTTAAATTAATAATTTAAATAAATAATTGCACATATCAAACTAACAATTCATTTTTTGACATTCAACTACTGTAAATTATATAAAATAACTGTAGGCATTATAAAATGTACTGGAATATGGAGAAAATGTATTTTAACCTTTTTAAAACATGTATTCAGTGGCCTTCTCTCTGTTTCTCCCTCCTTCATTCCCAGGAGTCTCGTCCTCGAGGTCATGGTCCTCGCCAGTCCAACCACATGGTGCCGATGCGAAACAGCGGCAGCCCTAAGTCCTCCATGAAGACCAAACAGGCCTTCCTGCTGCAAGCCACTCGCCTCACCAAGCTGGCCCGGCACATGTGCCGAGACATCATCAAGCTGCGCCGCGCTGCGCGCCGGCCCTTTGTCCCCATTAACTGTGGGGCCATAAAGGCAGAGTGTAAGAGCTCATTCAATTCCTCTTAACTTCTGCCGCATGGACACACACCTGCAGACAAAACACAACATAAGCAGACACATACACTCACCATCCATTGTCACCCTGACTGCCCTGCCATCAAACCCCATTTCTGCTCGTCTCCGCCCCCAAACCCCTGTTGGTCTCCCTTTCTGTTTTTATTATTGTTATATTATTATTTTGGTTTTTGTATTCTCCCCCCCCCCCATTTTCCAATAAAGATTGTCTGTCCTCATAACTTTGAGTTTTGATCATCTTTTCATTCATAGACTAATTTGTATTATTTTGTCTGTTGCATTATTTTAGTCACTGTGAGCTGAAATCCACTTTTGAAATTATGCACAAAGATTTATTGTTAAATGAGGCTACTCAACATACATAATACACATAAAAGTAACAATAATAACTGACTTTGCCCTTGTCACTAACAGTTTACATAACAGAACCAATATTCTAGCCCGAGCCATGTATATTTGCTGAAGGTAGATGTAGAGAAAATGTATTTTACTAAGAGAGGCTCTATTTTGCACAGCACTCTGGGTAAAGGCATTGCCCTTTCTGTGCAGTTATGGCAAGTTGTCTCAGCCACAAATGTTTATTGTAAAAAGCTTCACTGTGTTTGCCATTACCTTTGTTAAACATTTTTTTTATTATTTTTCTGCGCACATATTTGTCCATGCTGTTAATCATGTGTTTTTGTGAGTGTACTGGACAAAATGAATGGACTGAAAATAAGCTTTGCACTGATGAAAGTTTAAGAAAGGAGGTTACAGCTGATTATTTTTTTTAGGGGGGTACAAGTAATAACTACACTAGCTGTTTTTTTGCTACTGGCATCATCCCACCATCCCCTCCCCACTTTCCCTACCAGGCCATATGAAGTCATCTCCTGAAGTGGACCATGGTTTCCTATCACTCAACTGTTCTCCTGTGTTCAAATCATTCACTATTCTCATTACTCCATCCTGTTGCTTCCTCTGTTTTGTAAATCCTGCAACCAGGATTTGCCGTTCAGAGCTGCCACCCAAACTTTGCCTCCTTGTCCTTCATTTCCTTCCAACTGCTGCAATATTCTTGTCTTCTACCTCTTTTTTGCTCTTTTATTTCATCACTGTGTGAATGTGAGAGTAGACCTCCAATAAAGTCACACTTGAAAGCATCTCTTCTGAGTCCTTGTGCTTCATGTGTCCATGTGATCTGTCCATCAACTCCACCATAACTCAAAGGAGCCGCAAGGCCAACCACAACCCTCTCCCAGCATGCACTCGACATCCAGTGCCTTCATTCATAACACCCTTGAATTTTGATGTATGTGTGCTTACAATATGCTTGTATGCATGTGTCAGCATGTGCTGATGGTATGTGCATGTGGGAGATTTGTTTTTGTGGTCATGCCATCCCTGGTAGCATCAGCCATTTGCTGAACATTGATTCCTGTGTCTGCATTTGTTTGAAACCAGGTCATTTACATAATCATTGATGCTTCTCATCCACAACTGATTTTATACAGAATTTGCTCAACTTTGACCTGGTTTTAATTGTATGCTTCTGTGAAACGACTAGAGAGAGTTCATGCAGTTTGAAAAATACTGCACTGGTTTGTAAATGTGTATGTGTGTGTCTAGATATGTTAAGGGTATCAGAAGGGCAGGGGACCCGCTTACCCAAAACCAGAGCCGCCCAAAGGAGCACTCTGACCAGTGTCCTGCAATTTCTAGGTAATTCACTACACCTTAATGGAAAACGTAACCATATTTTGTTTACCTTTTCTCTAATTTACCGAATATCTGTATTAAATAAGTAAAATATAGAAAATATGGAGATGGTCTGCAGGAGCCAGTTGATGCAGCTCCACTGTGGTGTCTCTTTCAGAGTCCCGTCCAGCAGCCCACGCCCCTCGCTCCCACCGCATCCCTGGGCTGCAAACGCCTCCACCGCGGCGCCTCCTCTCTTCCCTCCCACATGGCCCCCATGGCATGCTGGGAAAACGCAGCTACCATCACCACAGCAGGGCTGAGCCGGACAGGCGCTCAGGTAAACACAAATACATGCCTTTCTTATGTTAAAAAAGAAAAATAAATTGGAACTGACTTGTTATTGATTGCCCTAATCCTGCACAGAGCAAGCTTTTAAATTCTGTTCAAATAAATTAATTCAATGGGGAAATCATTCCTTCTTTCTTTTATCCAAGTTATTTCTGATGCTAATGAAGCTTGGGGACAAAGTAGTGTTGATATGCAATGTTCCGTTTGCTTGATAAAATCAAATTAGTGGAGGTACTGCCTGGAGTTGATAACATTTTCCGCCATTTCTTATCTAAAATAGTTCCTTGGAGAGAATGACAACTAATTCTAATGAAAACAAATCAGCAGATGAGGGTCATTTGGATGATTCACCTTCATTCTGACTCTTTGTTTTTTATTGGTAACTTCATTATTTCTACTGAAATTGCAACACATGTCACATGTTGCACCTCTTGTATTAAGGAAAAGTCATGAACTAATCAATAATTTTCAGAGCTGCCAGGTTTCCTCATGCATACATAGCATTTTGTCTCACTGCCATGGCTTTGTTATTGCAGAGAACCCAGGCACAACAGGTGGACCCCTCCTGGTACGTGGCTTGTTCTCTCGCCCTCTCTCTCTTTTATTTTACAAGCAAACTGTGAATCTCATTTTGACTGAATCATTGCCTGTTGTAAATTTAATAACATTTAATTTTATTTCTGCAGCACAACGGCCGCAACAGCAGCAGCGGAAACACCCGAGGTGGAGTGATGATCCGCAAGAGACGCCCAAACTGGATCGATGCCCCTGATGATAGCTTCTTCCTCGTCACCCGGGAGACCAGGTAAGCAAAGGTGACCCTTTTCTGACCTCTGATTGGCTGATTGTTTGTGTCTGTACTTGTATTTGTTGCCTCTTTAGGACTCTTTTCGGGCATAAACACTGACCTTGTCAGGACCAGTAATCCTCATGGAGACCAAATTCTGGTCCTAATGTAGCAGAACCCTATTTCTGAGTTAGTGATTAAGTTTAGAGAGAATATTCGATTTTTTTTTTAGGTTAAGGTTAGCGTTTGGCATCAAGTTGTTATGGTTAAGGTTAGGGATAACACTACTCAAAGGAATGGAAGTCAATACAATGTCCTTAGAAGATTAGGTGGACAAACCTTTGTGGGTTTATGTAAAGGACTACACTGTTACCTACATAACATGTTACAGTTAAAAACTTTGTAGGCTGATGCTCAGTGTTGTTGACTCAGCACTGAAAATTCCGGACAAAAGGGAATGTAATCATTTTCCTGCAACAGTGAATTCCCTTGACATTAACATCATTTCATGCAGACCCTAATGTCATCAAATAAAAAAAATATTGTTTTTTCCAGGAGTAGAATGATATAGGCCCATTACTTAAAATTCTAAATGATTTAGATATCAAAAATATGCACCACCATTAAAGCTTGTGTGGCATGATGCCATAGACACACAATATGATGCACACACTGAGTCACTGTTAACATGTCTGTATGTGAGAGAGAAAGATGTTCTTCTATTAAGCCATGGCACTTGGGCCTCACATCAGCCCTCGGACTGCCGGAACTAAAATTAGAGCAGCTAACTGGTGCAGATGGGCCAGCGAGCAGCCAGGCACGGCTGGTCCCTGAGTGGAAATATCATTACCACATTATCCACTGCAGCACTCATGTGGGTCACTCACTCACCACCAAGACAACATGGCAAAGAGAGAGGGAAAGAGAGTGAGAGAGCATCATTCTGCATACTGTATGCTCTCTCACTCTCCCGGGGTGACAGTTAATCGTTTTCTGAATAAAAGACATTAATTGATCTGCTCTGAAAAGCTGCTGCTAATGAGAGAATATCAAAGGGTTCATTTTCTTTCAGTCGATCTCTCTTCCTCTCTCTCTCTCTCTCTCTGTGATGGAGAGGAGTGGGAGAGCCTTCCCACATTTTATTTTCAAGGGAGACAAAACGAGACAAAAAAACTTCTCTTGGCATGCACAAAGCATAAACAGCAACTCAAACTCTTAATTGGGACTGAAATAAGATTGTAAGAAACACAGCATCAAGGGATCTACAACAAACCAACAAATAACAAATTATCACTGTTCATTCTCTGGGAAGCAAATGTTTGTGACAAGTTTGGTGTTGATTGTCAGACTCACCCTCTAGGACCTCGGAGACCTGTAAACAAATAATTAATTGCTAATAGTCTAATATTGTTTGTGATATTTTAGTCTTGGCCAAAGTGGTATAAGTGTAAATTAATTTGTAATGCTGTAGGCAGCATTAAAAGTCTAATTTGTAGATATAAGTGACAATTTGTGACACAAAATGTGATTTGCAGTGTTATTTCATTGTATAAATTGGGTTCTTACATGATATTACATGGGGAAAATATATTGTATTTACCTTTATTGCAAAAACTATTTTTCTTCAGAGTTTCATCATTCTTTTCCGGCATTTAATAAACCTAGGAACAACCAAGTATGTTGTTATTGCCTGATTCACTGTATTAAGTGACACCTGTGACACCTAATGAGCTTGCATTGTGTATAGAATACATACAGAATATGTTTCCACAGTAATGACAAAGAAATGCAAAGTAGACATGTACAGACTGGGAAAAGGTCATTTGTGCATGTGACAGCGAGCGAAGTTCACCACAGACGGAGGACAGGGAGCTTACAGAGAGTACAAAAGAACTCCACATATTTAAGCCATCAGTGCACCTTTAAAAAATAATACAGCCTGATTGAAAGCACATTTTCTGAGTGAAGGGTACATTTAAGTACCATTTTGAGGCTCAGATAGAAGAACATATTCCATACTTGTCCATAACCAAAGAGTACGGAATATTTCAGTTAATTCAGACTGGTAAAGCAGAACTATGTCTTTTTTTTTCTTTCCTACACCACTGGTCACAACACCTTAGATTCAGCTACATACTACTGTAACCAGTGGTGTCACACTCTGCATTGTGTTGTGTTAAAGAAGCACAAACTCTTTTGAAGCAGTCTTTATTTTTTAGAATGAAGTCTGCCTCTGAAATTGTTTTACACCTGAAAATGGACAATATTGTATAAAATGCAATTCTTTTGTTCAGTCCCTCAAATAAAAACTGAGAGCCCGCACTATAATCACATCTTGTTTCATTTCCAATTTATTTGTACCTAACTGTGTATATATATATATATATATATATATAAATGGAAAATTGATTTTTACTGCATTTGTTTTACTTGTAATTAAGATATTTTTTTTTTTTATGTAGCATTAGTGTTTTTGAAGGATCTGAATATTTCCGTTTTGACTGTGCTCATCATAAGACTCACAGACGTAACAGACAGACCGTCAGCAATGGGAACAGAATGACAGAGCAAGAGCCAGACACAAATGTAAATGTGACAGCTAGTTGTGTTTGAGAGTGGAGCAACATGTTTGCTGTTGTCCTTACTGAAGACCATCTGAACAAACTTTGTTGGATGATGCACAGAACTAAATATACTTTTCTTTTTTCATTTCTGATTCATATTCTGCTCTGAACATGTTACACTGCGTACATGGACAAGCACAACGCAGAATATTCAGTATTTTGCTTGAAGGATGTGTTCCTAGATGCACAACGGTTGTATGAGAGGTTGCCTGAGAGAACGTCTCAACTCTCCCATCCTCTTAAATGCACCATCTCATACATATTGATGCACTTTGTGAAAACACTATGTAACTCTCACACATAGAACTCTATAGTTGTGAAAAAAATAATTAGTATAATGGGTACAAAAGAAGGCTATTGGTTGCATGACAGGAAAATATGTGGGTATGTGTAAAATAGAAAGTGTTAGTGAGAGGCACCTGATGGTTCACTTCTAGACCTGGAACATAAGACCGTGGCTTACTTTTCTTCACAGTGTTACTGCCGGTTTGCCATAACGAGCCATGTCGTTAAAATGCTGCTGCTTCTATCTGCACTGGAGATAACCAAATGAGAATCTCATTCAAACATACTGTTCTCATCAAACTTATTTTGTCTGTCCTATACTACAGTATTTATTGTTCTTATACATGCTGGTATTTTGATTTGGGTATGGTATGCATATATTTGGACAAAGACACACATTTTGCATTTTTGTCTCTGTACACCACCACAATGAATTGGAAATGAAACAATCAAGGTGTAAATAGAAAATAGGCTCTCAGCCTTAAATTGAGGGATTGTAGAGAAATGAGGAATTATAAGCATTTTATACACTGTCCATTTTTTAGAGGCTCAGAAATGATTGCACAATTGACTAAGGCAGCTGCAGTAAAGGTCTGGCAAAGCATATCCAGCGTGGAAACTCAGCATTTATTGATGTACATGGGTTCCAGACTTTAGGCAGTCATTGACCGCAAAGGATTTTCAACCAAGTATTAAAGCAAGTCATTTGCGTATCATGATTTGAGTTTGTCCTATTATTTTTGAGCCCCTGAAAATATAAAAAAGAATGTATAAAAATGCTTACAATTTCTCAACGGTTAATTCAATTCTTAAAACTGAGAGTCCACACTTTGATCACGTGACAAAATGACAACATGTGTGTCTTTGTCCAAATATAATAGTGTACCTTAATTAATTATATGAATCTCTCATACATAGACTAACCCTCGTATATTAGATCTTTATTTCCCATTTCCACACTTTCACATATAGTGCCATTCCCAGTGAAAAAGGGAACAATCGTTTATGAATGACAGTATATTAAGTAAGAGAAAGTATGATTATAAATGTAAAGGGTTATAGAAATGTTGATGTAAGAGTCTGTGTGTGTTATAATAACAATTATAATAATACGCATAAATTATCTTTCAAGAGGCGGCTCCTTCTATTGCATGCACTTTCAGACACTTAAAGTGTACTTGGATGTACAGCCACTTGTACATAAGAGTCTCCACGAGTAATCTGGTGCTCATTTTGGCAACAGCAGGGATCTGGCCAGAACTGATGTGTTTTCCTTTTCATGATGCCAGTGAAAAATCCTCAGTGCTCATGAGAGAGCAGTGACAGAGGAAGAAAATGAGAGCAGATATACAGGATTGTTAGTGACCGCCCAAAGGGAGCAATGAATAATCATGCATACGTTTTGGTTATGTATCTTACATTTGTCTCCAAATGGATCGATCTGTGGCATGTCCTTGGGTTTAGTGCTGTTAAAAAAGCATTCTTCTCACAGCACAAAGTCCCCACTGCAGGCTAGAAATTAACACTGAGCCCATTTATAAGCTTGAAAATCCTGCAGAGACGTTCCCCTCTCTTACTTCATAACAGAGATAGATACTGATGCACAGTACACACTGCACCCTCACTGTCAGTGAATCCTCCTGAAATGAGAAAAAGTGATTGTGTCTAATTACTTCCTCAGTGGCCTGGAGCCTCAGTATGGTGTCCTTAATGCTGAACTTTTCTGCTCGCATTTAATCACTCGAAGCAACTTGATTTCCCCTGCTCTTTTTATTAGTTTCTCCATCATATGTCTCACATACAGCAGTTATTGCAGTTGAAGCCGTCATGTGAAGCTGTTGCTCAACACAGTAGGTTTACTGAACAAAACACAAAACAAGATACAGTATTAAGCCCATGTTGAGTAACAGCGAATATTTTTGCCAGTCAAATTAACTAACAATAGTTCAGTAGCATACATTACTGTCAAACAGCTGTAGGACCAACTATACATGGAACAAAAAAGCAGCCAAACTGGATGACCATAATATGTACCCAGGAAAACTGGAAGCATTAACCCTGTGGTCAGCTTTGTATAAATAATATATGCAGACAAACATTATCCACAGGCTCAGCTGCTGTTGTTTATTTAACATAAATATTTCACCATACTATTTTTTTGCTACAACATAGTTTTTATGCTGTATTATTGAAACTCAATCAACCATATGCTGTATTCAGATATGTTTCGTCAACAAATGTTTGTAGTTATTGAGCTGCTCTCGTGTCTATCTATCTATCCAACACTTTATCCATCACCATTAAAGCAACTTGCTGTTTATAATGAAGAAAATGCATGAAAATAATAACATTCAAATCTGTAAGCCCAAAAAATTCAGATTGGAGAAACTGCACTTTTGTATTTGCAAAGATCCCTAATAACAATAATAATAATAGTAATAAAAATAACAGTAGCAGCTGCTGGTACTCATTTAATTTGTACTTAAATAAATCATTGTGTAAAGTGTAACTCCCAAAATGTTGAACTTTCCTTTCTAAAAACACTCAAAATCAGATAGCACACATTGTTTTTCAATGAGAAACTCTGAGGCAGAGATTTATTGTTTCTCCTTTAACAATAAAATGAACAGACCTGACACACAAGAGCTGTGACCAGACAACATTGTCTCAACATGAAGGGATTTCCTCACTATTATTATATCCTTGCCTTCCCTTTGATGAGAAAAGTCAATTATTCATTTTTATTTTTCTGAGCGTTTAGACACTATCAACAGTTTTGGTTTAAAATTTCCTTGACTAAAAAGTCAATTCATCACTTAAATGAGCAGCTCGTAAATGTTAATATCTAATTTTAATTAGTTAATTAGAAAATAAAGTGAGATATAATCACTCCTTTCACAGCTTTACATCAAGTTTGTTGCTATGTGTCTGACTTCTGCAGATATATTTGCCAATATATTATGATTTATTTCATTATTACAGCTTTAGAAGGACAAAGAAACAGAAAACAGGAAGTACCTTAAAGGTCCAGTGTGTAACATTTAGGACTGTTTTGTTGGCAGAAATTGAATAAATGTTGGTCTTGCTGCCATCTTGCATTCGCCAAGTTTCTACAGCAGCCCAAATGGACATATCAGTCTTCCATTTGCTACATATTTGAAGTCTCACCATCTAATGTCATTGATTCTTACACACTGGACTTCTTAAAACTGAACCAAAATGCAATACTTGAGTGTATGTACTAAAATAATACCAGTATAACTATTAACCACTGTATCCAAGGTCAAGAAGTTACTGATGCTAGTTTTACATGGTTATACTGTATGTTCTCCTGCACTCATGTCCTTTCATGTCTCCGCATCCCCAGGAGGGCCAGACGGCTGCTCTCCCGCTCTCAGCTGAGGCACGCCTGCCGCCAGCCATGTGAGCAGATCACCCTCCGCAGGGTCTCCCAGGGCCCTCCGCAGGGGCTCGTCCTGGCTCCTCCGCACCCTCACCCCAGCCTGAGGATGCGAGGCCCCATCGTCATCCATGACTGACTGGACACTGACACTGCGGACCCTACACCATGCCTGCATCCACACTAACAGAATCTCACCTCATTCTGCCCTCCTTTGCTTTTAGTCCTGAAATCACCTTTATAATCCTCAATGACACTTCTCGCTGATGAGCCATGATGCAATAGAGGCATAAAACTGACCTGACTGCAGGTCATGCCTGTCTGAAATCCCCTGTGTGTATGTGTGCGAGGCTGTGCCAACAACAGGTGCGAATGAGGGGGGAAGGTGCTGTTGTTAGCTCTTATGGATGGATGTACTGGTCTGATCTTTGTGTTGTTGGTGAATTGTTGTGAAGTTTAAACAGTCTGTATATAGGTTTTATGGGAGGTGACTAGGTTGGGGTTGGGGTGGGGGTTGTGGGGTTAGGCTAGGATGAGAGAGGGTGGTTTACATTCGTGGACACTTGAGGGTCCTTGATCTTTGGAGGCAAATGTCTGACACTGACTTTAAAAAATAAAAATGCACTGACCGAACCAGCGGCCTTGAAAGGAACTGGCTGCTAATCCCACCGTGCTTCATGCTCATCTTGAAGACTACACCAATGAGCTGGAGCCAGTGTTGATGAACGCCGTCCTGCAGACATTATTTAACAAACACCTTGTTAATTATGACCAGTCTGCAGGTTTGGAAATGTAACATAGCAGAGACCCTGAGCGTAGAGCTATGCCTCCCTCATCAGCCAGTGTATAATATGTTGTATATCTCATTACAGCACTGTAAATCTACTCATCCTATTTCTATGGGCGACTGTATCTACCTAGCCCTTACTTGGGTACTAAAGCAAAGCTTCCTTTGCAGCAGACAAGGGCATGGATCTGTCATATTTCACTCAAGACTGTGATGTACCAGCAATGTTTTGAGGCAACATAAGCATCTGCATTTTGCAGTTTGCTAAGAACATCTATTTTCTTTATTGTATTTTGTTATTTTAAGCTGCCAGTCCTTTTTCCAGACTTTTTTGTCTCTATTTTCCCCCCGTTCATGACAATATTATATGGCCTCAAAATGTTGCTGGTTAACCCATCCAGCCTTCAGGTGTGTTCAGTTCTGAGTTTTTAAAACTGACATCATCGCCGCATGTCTCTGGGGCGAGAGCCTCCGCTGGCCAGTGGTTAATGTGATTTCTTCTCTTTCATTCAGAATGTTTATGTTAGTGTTTCCTGTATGTCTTGTGTTGAATTATGAATATGCTGAGAACAAAAGTAATGATAATAAAAGGAAAAACAACAACAGTGCCAGATTATGGCGTCCAGTCTCAGTGAGTCATTTTCTGGTGTCAAATACTGACAGCCTGCCCTGTCTCTCAGCCTCCTACTCCATCTTTCTGTCACTGTCTTTCTTTGTGTTGCTCATGAGGGGGAGTGTAATCAATGGGGCCTGATATACACTGTGGCCTGTGCAGGAAAAAAATACCCCCACAAAATATGGCAATTTGACACTGTAATGAGGAATGACAAGTGCTCTCAGAATATAAATTATGTTCTTAGAAGCTTACTGCCTGCCTCAAAGTACTTTACTATGTATGCGTTTGTGTTGACAATGCCACTGTTGTTCTGTTAAGAAAGGGTTTTAATTTGCAGCATTCCCTCTTGTTGCAGCTTTGAAGGAGGTGACAGTCAGAAACAAGGTTCAGGCTGGACCTGATATGCTGTTTGTCTTTCAGTTATAGGCGTGACTCCAGGGGAACAGAGGAGGAGGCTATGCACACATTAAATTATGCCTCATAACCCACGAGGGATAAAGATGACTTTGTGTGTACACACTAGTGGCCAAAGGTATGTGGACATATGAACCACAAGTGTTTTTTTCAATCAACAGCTTTCACTCTTCAGGATTTGAACTTGGCGAAAACAATTCCCAAAGGTCCCAAAGGCCAGATCTTCTACATAAAGCAGAGGTCTCAATAGATTCCAAGAGATTTCATGTGGCTCACCACTTTATATGAAATTATAATGAGCGTTTTCTCTGAGGTTTTTCATTTAATAGATTCATTTTGCATCATAAATATGTTTTTACTGTGAACTATGTCATTCCATGTCAACACAGACACTATTACATAGTGTCACAAATATTGTTATTGCAGTATCATTATATGTGTATATATATATATATATATATATATATATATATATATATATATAATTTTCAACTATTATCACCCACACCTACTGAACAGTTGCTTTTTCCCACAAAGTTTTAACTTATTTTATCACTTAAGTGGGCCCTTAGTAACCATTTTGAAGCACAGGTGTAAAACATAAATAAATCATACCAGAGCCATGGCCTTCTCTCATTTATTTATGTTTATCAAAAGAAATGTACAAAATATAATATAACAATATAACGACAACATAATGAGAGTAAAAATGGGAATAGGGCACAAAACAAGACAGGACATGTTTATGTCTACAGAAATCCCTTTAACAACGAGATTGAAAAAGAAACACAATTAACAATAAAACATGATTACTAAGATATGCTGAGTAATTAATGGCCGCTGATTTTTATATTAGATATTATTATTTTTAATTTTACTTTTGAAATAAATATCGCTGGATGTTCCTGTTCCTGTTCCGGTCCGACACCAGGCGTTACTGTCAAGCAGTTGTAAAGCCAGGCTTTCACCACTAGAGGTCAGTGTTACTTCATCGAACCGATTAATTTAACTATAAAAATGTCTGCCGCTCAGTTGTTTTCATTTTCTTTTTCTTTTTCAATTTATTTGTACTGTTGGCATAAAACTGTCTTTTTCTATAGCGTCATACTGTTCAATAAGGAGTGGCCACTTTTTAAAAACAATAAATTCCCTGTTTTACATTTTAAAGTCCGTTATTCAGGCAAAATGTGTACAATAACATGGGTCAATATCACACACACTAACATTTTCTTTCTTTCTTTCTTTCTTTCTTTCTTTCTTTCTTTCTTTCTTTCTTTCTTTCTTCTTTTTTTATTTTTCTGTGTAACTTTTTCATAAGGCTGCATATGTGTGTGAGTGAGGTAAAGCACTTTGTTTAGGCTGTTTAGATGAAATGAGGTCGATAAGTCAAAGCAGTGCCCTGTGCAAACCTGTGTAAATCTGTGTGTGTCACACTAAACCCCATAAAGCTGCGAATGAACAAGCAGAAGATTGCAGTAATTATGTGACCCAGATGCCTTGTGTGCAGATCACCAGACTGAAAACGAGAGTGACCCTCCATCACCCCCTTCACCCTTCTCCACTTCATCCAACATGGGTCAACATTCCCTGAGTTTTTTGGCAGCAGGGAATGCAGTACGTGTGTAAGTACAGTGTACGCATGTATATTATTTGAAAGAGAATGATGTTGTGTGTGTGTTGGGAGGGGGCTTTAAGTCCATACAATTCCATGTAAATACGAGGGATCAAATTTTAAAGTGTGCACCACTTGTTCTTGATGCTCCAGATTAGATGTAACAGTTTTTTTTAATTTACTCTCCTCTGCTGTCTCCATAAGACGCTAAAGCCCAGCATCACTGCACCAGAGACGCCCCTCCCACCCATGTCCCTGAGTCCTGTCCACAGCCTCCACCCTCCTTACCCATCATCTGAGGTGCAGGTGGCTGAACAAACACACACTAGCCTGACAGTACAGGCTAAGGGCACTTTCCTTAAAGAGAAGCTTGACAGTTGGGAGTGGTGTATGTGTGTGGGCAAGTTTTTTTTGTGTGTGTGCCTGTGAGGGATTAAGGAAAGAGGGGACAAAAGACAGAGAGCTTAATATTTGGGATAAGCTGTGATTGAACATCCTGAGATCAGAGCCGAATGATCAAATTCAGCCAGTGATAATCCCTCATCTTGGAAAATTAAATGCCACTCCTCTGGCTCTCCTTTGCTCACTCACAATCTCTGTTCTTCAGTGACACACACACACACACTGTATGTGGGGTCATAATCTGACCTGTGTGTCATAACCCTGTGTGGTTGCTTAGGGAGCTATTCTGACATCTGATGAGTTTTTTATAAATAACTCATCTAATCCTGAGGGAGAAACACAAAATGACAACGGATAAGCCCTGCTTTCCCCAAACCTACCGTCACACACACTGACTCACTGATACACTATCTAACTAAACATCTTGACACATACATGTACACTCTATTTTATGCTTTAATCTCCTGCCATCATTATTGTGTTTGCTCCAGCTTATATTTTATTTCTGAGCTTGTCTTTATTAGACGGACATTTATAATCTGTTTATGCAAATGTTTGTCATAGCTCCTCACATATTAACTGATGTTTTATGTCCTCGTATTATATTTGCATGTGTATAATCTTTTTTTCACTTTTTTCTACAATAAATTTCTATATTGCAGGGCAAAGGCTTCAGAAAACCCTCTTTTCACACTTTTTATTATTATTATTATTTGCCTGAGCTGCCACTAAACAGTAGAAGTTACTTTACAAAATCTTTCAAATCCATCATGAACAGTCATTTCCTGCAGTGGTTGGGCAACTGTGTGCGGGTGAGAGAGGAACCAGGCTGTAAACCTCTTTCTCAAGAATTTCCCAGATGATGTTTTGTTCTTATTTGTATAACACATAATATGAAAAATGAACAGTGAAATTCTTGGAAAAAGGTGAAACTCTTGCTACAGTTATGGTGATGTGTAGAAAGAGGGAAATCTTTTACTGTAGGAGCAGGCAGACCAGAGCTGAGGTAAAATACATTACTCATTTTTTGGGTCGTGTGGGGGAATCACCTGAGCTACTACAGATCTTTAAACAAGTTTGGAATTTGTTGCTTTTAAATTTTAATGCAAAATGTCCTTATTTCTTCCTCATAAACAAACACATTTTACTCTGAACTGAAATTGCAGTTCCTTTTGATGCATTTCTTTTCTGCTGGAGAGCATTTAATGTCTCAATCTCTGATAGTAGAGAGGTGTGTGTGTGTGGGGGGTAATTATTACCCTTCCTTATCACATTTCTATTGGTACAATCGGTGACAAGATAACACTGTCATTTCTTTTGATGTATGCAGACAAAAAAGACAACGTGTCTTCTGTAAAGCAGCGGTCAATGTACAAAGGCTAGATTGTCTCACTTTTGTGCTTAGCTGCATGCTGAATATCAGATTTTTTCTTCTTTCAGCCTCTCCCTCTCTCCAGGCCTGTTCCTTATTCTTGATTTGGTAAAGAATTTTTAGGCTGAATGCCCCTCTGATGCAACCCTTCCATTAATCCAGGCTTGAAATTGGCACTAGGAGTACACCTCAAAAATCGAGAGTGATGGGGATGGGGTACCTTGCTCAGGGGTAACCCAGTCCTTAACTTGGCAGGGACTTGGACCGGCAACCTTACAAACCAAGAGCCCTTTCCACTTGGACATGTGCTGCCCATGCTGAACATCAGATCAGGAGTAAAATATATTATACACTGATAATGACGTAAAGTAAATTTAAGATGACATGCGATGCTGCATGTAATGCGAAAGCAAGGTTATAGTTAGAGTAAGGTTTTAGGTTTTGACTGATGATTGACACATGCACTACACCCAGACAACACAGCAGTTATCACCAAACATAAGTGCACTGTCAAGGCAAGGCCACAAAATGGCTTTCAATTTGTCTCAAACTAGTTTCCTGTACATGCTTAAATGGTTTTGACTTGTGTTTGTGGTGGAATCAGTTAAACTCTTATTTTAATTCTTGAAATAGCACATTATCATTATTCACCTCCATAGTAATTATTATGTTTATGTTTGTTTATCTTTGCTTATGTCAGTCAGTAAAATCCAATTGTTACAGCAATGTCAGAGGTAGACAGGTAACAAATACTAAATAGACATACAATTCTACATTCCACATTCTGTGATCATTTTCTTAAAATGTCAATGGGTTTAACTCATACAACATTTATATATAATGCTCAGCCAAGTAAATCTGGTGTAATAGACTTTTTTCACAGCAGATATTTGATGACATTAAATATGAGAACAAAAACCTGTCTTTTATTGTTCATTTTAACCTGTACCTGCTTTTTTAAGTTATTGGAAATCTGGATATACGTTTCCCATATTTTCTATATGTGTTCCAAAAAAAAAAAAGAAGATTGAAATACTACAACTTTAATGGTGGTCTAGCACTTTTCCTCATTATATTTAAGATACTGTATATAATATACAATAAACACTAGAAATGTGACTGGAGAAGAGTCTCGCTGGAACACTTTCAAGTTTCTCTGCTGGACTTGAATTAGGTGGTGCTTATTTTTTACTGCGGGGCAATCAAATCAGATGTGGTAACGTACATGGAAAGATTATAAGGAAAGATGAAAGAGTGAATACATTTCAGCTGAACCAACATATGTTTTTATTAATATTTTTGATCAGTCGACGTCATGTCAAGTTTTAATGTCTTCCACCACGATGTTAAATGATTTTATTTGAAGACAAACTCATGCTTAGAATAGTTTCGGTGTACGCCTGTAAACAAACAAGTGCACTCTACAGAGGCAGAAGTGTGGTAATAGACCAATGAAAATGCAGTTTTGGACAGGGGCAGAGCAAACTGACATACGAAGCAGCCAATTAACCGACGTTTTGCTTGGACGTTGTAACCAATCACAGAGTATATGCCAAAAATAACACCTCCTCTTGTTCAGCACCCAAAGTCGAAGGATAGCTCTGGCCTTTCAATGGAAGAAAGTACGAGATTTGCCAGTGTTGTATAATATAACCAAATCGCTGTGTCCATATTTGTCAAAGAGCGAACGTAATTGTCTTCGTGTAATGTCAGAGACATAACTGGCTTCAAACATGCGTAAAAATCAACGCTGTCCAAGCAGGGAACCACCGAGAGAGGAATTATCGCCGCTCATCTGAGGCCAATCTCGATTATTTTTGTCAAATAAGGAAACATAACAGAGCTATCCGGCTAACGTTAGCCCCGTAGACAGCTAGGTTAACGACACATCTTCACACAGAAGAAGAATTCAGCAGATAATCAAGATTGGATCTACATTCGCACCGCAGCAGGAAAACGTAAGTAGCATGTACGCTAACGTCATTAGCTTGAGTTTGACAACCTGCGGGAAATAGTGCTGGCTCCGACGGCAGCTAACTGTGAAGTTAACGTTAGCACGCCAGCTAACACTAGCTTACACCAACACATCGACAGATCGGGCCTTTCTGTGGAGGGAACAGTGTGAAGAGGAGTTCGGCGTGTGGTCAGTGGATCGGTATTTTGTTCTCAGAAACGTGTTTCCCCTAAATAGCCCGTCGACGAATGCAGCGTGAACGGCGGTGTGTGTTAACGTTAGCGTGGACTCAACACTGCCAGAATTAAACACGACCCTTCAGTCGAAGTTTCAAAGTAACTCTTGCTACCTCCAGCGTTAGCGAGCCAATTCTGAGGGAAACACGTTTAAACTAACACCAGTGTTAACGGCCAGACACGTTAGTCTCCAGTGCTTAGTCTGGTCCCAGGCGAGCTAATTTAGCACGATATATGCTACACTGTACCTATAACCAGATAATGAGAGCTTAGCGGACTTTATCATATGAGTGTCAGCTGTTAGCTCGACAGTCTAATTATACTTCCAACGATATAACGTTATATATAAACACGCGCACGGCTACACGCCGCGAATTTGACGCTAATTTCAGTATGTAGCTATGTACCCACATTAAAATTCAGTTATTCACCAGTACAGGTATGATACACTGCATGTTGTGCCACTTGATGTTTATAGTTTTGGAAACACTGATCATCCATCACAGTGATATCAAATCATTGTAACATAGACTAACCATATAAACAAGCACTTAGCCACAAAGGGCTGAAACAATTACTTATTGATTAATGGATTATTAATTGATTGCCTAACTATTTTGATAATTGATTAATCGGTTTGAGTGTAATTTAAACAAGTTCTCTGATTTTTCAGTTTCTTAAATGTGAATATTTTCTGTTTTCTTTGCTCCATATATCATTGAAATCATTAACGGTGAACTTGTGGACAGTTGAGAACATCATTATTTCCGGGTTAGGGAAACATTTTCTGAAATTTTATGGATCAGGCGATCGCTTGAGTAACTGAAAAAAATAATCGCCAGATTAATCAATTATGAAAATAATCATTAGTTGCAGCCCTAGCCACAATAACTTTATTATTCTCCACTGCTATTCAGGAGTTTTGCAACAAAAGAGTTATACTCCAGGGAGCAACAAAGTAATTATGAATCTGATTCTGATTTTTTACTCTCTTTATTTTGCTTGACAATTTCTCATGTAGGCCACTGTAGGTGTTGTACCTGGTTCTGTTGATTGATGTGCTACAGTGTCAGATGTTATGTACTTCATGATTATTTCTTTGTAATGTTTTTATACAGTATTATATACTGACTCTGTTCTAGGCGTTCCCAGGCATAGAGCAGATGTGTATTGTACAATGTACAGGGTTTGTCCTGATCATAAACATGGGCTTGGTTGGTAACTCCTTACTTTACTTTAGACATGCAGAAGTATTAGTCTATATTAGGGGATATGATCAACCACACTCTGGACATTAGATGGGCCTTGATCACTTTTTTTTTTTTTTTGCTTCCGATACCTTTGATCCTATAGTTTCTTTTTCTTTCTAAACAACCTGGCTGTTCGTAACACATTTGTCTGATGTATTTACCCACCCATGTTTGGTCATTTAAAAAACCTAATGCTCCAACAGCATGGCAAACACATGCAGCCCTCGCTCATGTTACAGCCTTATAATGGTGGCGCATTGTCTGCTTCGTGAAACATTTCGATGATATTTAAGGTTTAAGACTCCAGTATGGAACTTCTCCCGTGGACTTCTGCCATCTCACTTTGTTAAATGCATCACTCTGTGTGCAGTTTGAGAATGTGTCCACAGACATGAAAATGAAACACTGTTGAACTGACAGAGGAATTCATGGACAGTCACAGAGAAGAGGATTGTGTAGAGCTGAAAGGCTTAATCAGCATTATTTGAACTCATTTGACAATGTGTAGTGGACAAACACTACTGCCTCTTTTTATTACTGGCAATTTAATGTGATGCTTGAAGATAAGGTCTTTTTTAAATTGCTTGACACTATTGTGCGTAATTTACATATCTGCTCTGTATTCTGCAGTGTTGAATTTTAGTCTGGGAGCCACCCTTCTCACCTATATCAGATTGCAATAGGGTGCACACTTGACCAGTATATGACATCAGTTGGTGTGTTTGGTTTGTGCTCTGCAAGTCAGATATGGGAGGAGTTAGTCTGCTGATAATCTTATCTGAGTCGGCGGTTGCTGTGTAAAGACTGAGGAGCAGATGAAACACAGAGACAGTGTGAGATTGAGACAGTCGTCAAGCTTTTTTTAGATCTTGACTAATCTGAAAAAAGGTTGTGGTGTCGCAGTGACTGATCTAAATACATCACAAGGTGCCTCACTCTGCACCTTGTTATTATGCATATTTTAAAAAGAAATTATCTCTTTATCAGCACATGTACTGTTGAGTATCACATACATACCACACGTAGTTAAGTGTAGGCACCAACCTTGATTATCACTTTGAGCACAGAAATGACAGAATATGAAAGATTACTTACTAATGCATCTGCACTATTTGTTTTTCCAAGACATCAGATTAATATCTACCGACAGCTGTCAGTAAGTGGTAGCTGCCCACCAGTGTCAGACTAATCGTGTAATGTTCAGTTGACTTCCATGGTCTCTCTTCTTCACCAGAGATCCACAGGGATGGTATCTTCTCAGCGAAGACAACCCAATAGATCTGATTAATGCACAGTGATTTTTTTGTCAGACATTCTCTGTCACAGCGTGATCTCATGTTTCTTTACAAGGCAACCAGAGTCCATCCTGTATGCAAAATATGGTAGGTCTGCAATATTTAGTTGCAGCCGTCACGTAAATTACAAATTACCACTTGTAATTTTCTCTCTGCAACATTAAGAGGAGCCATCAGTAACTTCATGCATTGTCTTATAATACATTTGTATTTTCTAAGTCATGATATTTACTCTTGACAGTAGCAGTAGTTAGTACCCATAGCACTATTGTTTCATTTGGTAAGTCTGTCAATAAGGTAGGGGATCTTGGATTCTGAAGATGATTTAGGAAACTGCCATCACCACTGTATTTGGTTGGACATCACAGATTCAGGCAAAGCAGAATCAATCATATCATATCAATCAAACATATCAATCCATAGAAAATTATTCTCCAATTATGTTGATATTTAAGTTATAATTACACTTGTTAAATCACTGAAATGTCATTATTCCTTGTTTCTCTTTCTTGAATATTAATTGTTTCAGCCTTTTTGTTTACAGTCTCTTTTTGTTTTGGATGTTTGGTCAAAACACAGCATTTGAATATGTGAATCCTTTGTAGACAAAATTAATAATTTAACAACAATTTACCAATCTATTTGTCCATGCACCCCTCCTTGTATATTGGTTCGTTTCTGGTGTGTATGCTTATGCTGGCATCTTACATCCATGAAGATTGTTTTGACTTAAAGTACAGTCAAAGGAAACAGGGCAAAGACACATGTTGCTCAAGGAGTTGTATGGCTGACATTGGAAACACTCTGCTGCTTATCAGAGCTCAAAAGGGAAATTAATAATTGGAGGGTGAGTAATGTATACTGAAGTGCTGCATGTTGGATCTGGGCACCTTTGCTTCATTTATTATAAAGGGAACTTAAAAGTGCAGATAAGATCAGAGTTGAGGTATTATAAAGTATATTTGGGTTCAGCAATGTCCTTTAAATGTTGGATTAGATATTAAAATTCTCTTAAATGTGTAACAAGAGAAAGACCAGGAAGGTGTGGCTTTAGAAATGATCACCCTTCCTCAAGTGACCAGTTACATAACATAGGCTGTATTTCAGTTCAGGCTCAGCTGCTCTAAAGTCCTTATTTCAAGAATGAATAGATCATAATTGTTCAACAGGGCTGCTCCATTCCAGAGACTTCTCCAAATGGGGCTGTGAAATGTGACCTGTAGTATACTCTGCCGCCTTCCTCATTCACTATTCCACGTGGTGCTTTCTACAAATATGGGGAAATGTCACATGACCATGTCATGTGCTTCAGGTGTTTCCCTTCGTCATCACTCACTAAATCCATCATATGGACTTGAACAATGAACAAGTCAAAATAAAGACTGTGAGATGGACCTTTGATGACTGTTGTTACCTCATATTTTTTCTTATATTTAGGAAAAATGTTACTTTTGTTTTCCTGATATCTGTTTTATGATTGCTCTGGCTAGCTTTAATAATTTAAGGTAACAGGTTGATAAGAACTATTATAACTTAGTCTACTCAAGTTTATCTTACCTGAGATGCAGGTCTTCTAGTCTACATGAATCATCAAGAGATTTACTATATTAGACAGTTCCACTGTGCAGTTGCATAAAGTACATTTTTTGCCATGGCATTAGTCCTTTCTTAGTTGTACTTGCATTATTAACCAATAGCTAGTGACTTCTGTTGTTACTATGGTGGTAGAGTGCTGACATGGCTGACTTAAGCAAGCAGACTAGTTAACTTAACTAACGTATTTGCCGATGTTGCTTGAGAAATGGTTTACTCAAACATTTAAGATGTCTATCTGTTGGCGCTGTAACCCACTTAAGTTCCTTTCTTCGGCATTATATGGTCCCTGACCTTTCTCTTCCCTCCTCCAGTGGTACAGAGCAGATGTTGTGAGGGGGGTTAAGTAGTTGACAGTTCATGGTTTCAGTGTGATGTCTCAGTGGTGATATTTCTTTGGGCTTTTCTTGTTCTCTTGTGTGCAAACATGTTTGAGTGTGTGATTGCAAGTTGTCAGTTGTACTTTTGTCATGCAGAGAAGTCTACTATCTCCTGAAACTGCTTTAGTGGGTGGATGATGCAACTCCTCTGTCCTTTACCAGGCAGTTGGGTGAGTGAGTGATTGTATGTATGCGTGTGCGAGAGAGTGAAACAAGAAGGGATGTAGTTGAATGAAGCTTAGCCTGGATGTTTGCACTGCGGGGTGGGTGGTTGCTAGGTAATGATAGTGTGTTTGTTTTATTTTTAGAGAGAATCACTGCTGGAGAACATAACAGATTTCTTTCTTTAACATACATATGTTAATCCTCTTCCTAACAATACATAAACATTTAGGCTACTTTTTGAATCCCTGTACTTGTGTGAAAGGTGAGGGCTTGATGGAGGGAATGTAATGATTAATTATTAAAATACTTATACATATACATATGGCAGTAAAGCAATAGAAATGCCAATGGCAGTGGCCCACTGCCCCACCCTGGACGTGAAATCCAAACTGGCCTGGCATATTTATAGACTGCCTTTTTCTTGACATAGTCAATGACACTACACACTCACACACACATGCGCACGCACTTAACATGTTCCCGTGAAACCAGCTGTAGTCACTTCTTGCATGTACCAGCCTTTTTTAGGCACACGCCTGTCATGCCGCATATTCACTCATGTGGGAGGTAACATAGGGCAAGAAATCAATACGTTGCAGGGCGAAAAAAAGATGTGGCCAGGGTGCTTTCAATTTTCATAGTTTCTTTTTTTTTTATTATTATTAATTTCAAGGTCTCATCGGTGCTACAGCTCCAGTCAAGCAATGCATACTGTAAGTAGCTCCATATGTCAGCAACTACTGCAGGATGGAGTAGTTGCTGACATTTAGGTCAGAATTGAGTGGAGTGATGGAAAAATGCAAGAGAAGCTAAAAAAAAAATAGACCAAAAAAGACAGAGGTATCACATTGAATTTGAAGAGCAGGAGATACTGCCACCGTGTTCAGGTACCGTTGCTTGTAAAGAGCTTAATAATCACCAGAAACATTAAAAATGTAGCAGTATATGCAGTATAAGTAAATGTTGTAAATCAATTTTATTGATATATATATATATATATATATAATGTTCATATATATATATATATGAACATTACATTGACCTGTTAGGTCATAGGGCTGCATTCCTAATTTTTATAACTGATTAATCGCTGGAGTATTTTTCTCAATTAATGAGTTAGTTCTTGGGTCCATAAAATGTTAGTAAATGTTGAAATATTTTGGATGACCTAACAAAAAATTTTCAGTTTAAATGACTTCTATGTTGTATAGAGCAAAAAAGTGGAAAAATCTGAGACCCTGGTTCAGTTAATTAAAAAAGAAAACACTCAAATTAATTAATTGATGATCAAAATAGCTTTTGATTATTACTCAGTCCATCCCTAATTTACATCGTAAAACTGTGCAGCGTTTTTGTGTCTGATCTAATTTAAATTCATGTCAAATCTGTGGATTTTCTCTCAACTTAGACTCCTTGGTTTGAATTTCAGTTGTCTCTTTAGCACCTGAAACAACACAAGATTAACATCACATCCCTTAAATATGATGCAAGTATCTAACAGACCAGAGGGGCTTTCTGCCTGTCTGGCTACAATCAACACCAATAATTGGGCCTTTCGTTGTGTTCCGTTCACAATCACAGAGTATATGGTGTTAAGTTGTACTGATTTAGTAATTTACTCTTATTTCCAAGTCTAATAATGGTATTAGTGAGGAAGTTGTTTGTGCTCCAAGAAGCTTAACGGCTATGGTGTAATCCTCAGTTCTGTGGTTCCCCCACTGCTATCTTTGTCCTATTGTCAGGATCTGTGGCTCTCACCATCCATTAAGTAATTAAAAGCACCCGGTAATAATAGCAGGAAGCCGCCTCCTGAACTACTGACACACAAAACGGGATATTTACAGGGACATCTAACAACCCAAGGATATTTGTTGACTTCATGAAATAAGGATTTTAAAGTTGAAATGTTGAAACTTGCCCTTGCTCTCCAGTATTTGAAATATTAACCAGAGCTGCATGATATGGTAAAATAAATAATGTGATTATTCTGATAAATATTGCAACTCTGATGTGATTCTTAAGAAACCGGAGATGTTTTGGGCCAGTCTCTAAAAAAAAAAGTGCACTTAATTGCATTACTGGTGCCACTTTTTATTATTATGTCAAACCAAGATTGGTACATTTGTTCTCTTTCAGGAAAAGAGAAAAACAGAGAAGAATATTAACACAGACGGAACTGGTTGATTATGATGAGAAGTTACTCTTCTTTGTCCTTGCTGGTGTTGGTATGATGGTTCACACTTTGTTTCCACTTCCTCTCCAGCTATAGGCAGCAATGGGTGCATTCCTGGATAAGCCGAAGACAGAAAAACATAGTGCCCACGGTGAGGGCAATGGGCTGCGATACGGCCTGAGCTCCATGCAGGGCTGGCGGGTGGAGATGGAGGATGCCCACACAGCTGCGGTGGGTCTCCCCCATGGGCTCACCGACTGGTCCTTCTTTGCTGTTTATGATGGCCATGCGGGCTCTCGGGTGGCCAACTACTGCTCTGGCCACCTGCTGGAGCACATTTTGTCAGGAGGGGGCGACTTTGGTTCAGGACCGGGCTCTGTGGAGGGCGTGAAGGACGGCATCCGCTCGGGCTTCCTGAACATTGATGAGTACATGCGCAGCTTCACTGATCTGCGGCAGGGCCTGGATCGCAGTGGATCAACGGCCGTGTGCGTGTTGCTCAGCCCGACTCACCTCTACTTTATTAACTGCGGCGACTCTCGGGCCATGCTGAGTCGAGACGGCAAGGTGGGTTTCTCCACCCAGGACCACAAGCCCTGCAACCCCCTTGAAAAAGAGCGGATCCAGAATGCAGGTGGCTCAGTCATGATCCAGAGGGTAAATGGCTCCCTGGCTGTGTCTCGGGCCCTGGGGGACTACGACTACAAATGCGTGGATGGTAAGGGCCCCACAGAGCAGCTGGTGAGCCCAGAGCCTGAGGTGTGTGTGTTGGAACGAACTGCTGAAGGAGATGAGTTCATAGTGCTGGCGTGTGATGGGATCTGGGATGTCATGTCCAACGAGGAGCTGTGTGAGTTTGTCCGCTCACGACTTCTGGTGTGCGATGACTTGGAGAAAGTGTGTAACTCAGTGGTGGACACCTGTCTGCATAAGGTAAGCTTTTTTCCCCACATTGATTTCAGCTGTGGCACATGACTAAATTCCAAATACATTTTTGTTTTCAATGTCTAAAACTAAATAACAATAATGTAATGTGGATAGAAAATTGGATGGGTCAGTGTTGAAGCTAGGAGTAGAAAACCTAACAGAGTAATGCAAAACATATCATACTGGGTTTAAACATGATTGATATGATATAAAGTAGATCTTTACTAGCATTTTTTTTTCTTTTTTTTAGTTTTTTTACAATTTTTCCTCCAGTACTAATGATTCACTTGTCCTGGTTACAATTACCCAAACCAATAGCTCATCCTTTGCCTTGACTCTATCTGTAAAAGGCTGTTACAGAGGTTAGTGTTGATTAATTTGCCTCAGTTCTGCAGGTTCATCTGCAACTAGCCGTTATTTTCCTCAGTGATTAATCTGTTGATGTCTGTTGTTTTTTCACCAGCTAAGGGTTTTATGTATTTCTGGTTTGTATTTCTGGGCAAAGAAATCAGATAATTTAAGAAACAGAAAAGTTAAAGAACTTGTTATAATTAAAAAACAAAGTCACTCAAATTATTAATTCATTAAGAAAATAGTTTGAGATTAATTTAGTTATTAATCAATAAATGATTCATCATTGCTGTCAGATACTACCCTTTTGTTTTAAAATGGGCAAGCATTTATTTAACTATATTGCTGTATATTTCTTAATAAATAAATACTGTGTATAAGGATAATGGCATTGTGATTTTAAAAATAATATAATGTGTAACAGAACTTAACACGGCTGCCCTCATGGTAAGAGATCAATCAGATGTTGAATAATGCATCACTGCCTTCATATCATTATATTCATTGGCTCTTCTAGCTATCGATCCAAGATAAGGCAGGACTCATACTTTGCCTCAGTTAAGAGTCATCCAGCCGTCTGCATCTTAAACTTTTACCTTCCATGCATCACCCATTTTTTGTGTCCAACCAGCAGCAGGATTATTTTGTTACTTTTTTGGATGGGTTTTCCCAAGTAACGGCAGCATACTCTCATAAATCTCCTGTGTTGCCTCTGCCTTTTGTGATGTATGTGACATTTTAAACTTACAAAAGGCCATCTTGGTTCAAGGTGACTGTGTGTATTGTGTGTATTACAAATGTCAATGTCAGCCAGCTGATCTGTTGTCTGATAAACTGTTAAACTGTTTACTATAGCCATGTGTGTTTTCTGACCCCAAGAAGACCAAATGCAAGCAATTGGGACATAATCCACCTTTAATTTATAATCCCAGCAACACCTAAAAACAAGGTTTTCCCTAGTGTTTTTGTTATATTTACATTATATGATATTCACAGGATTGATTGGGTGTTTGCTTGAATAAGAAAACAAACTTTATTCTTGCTATTAAAAATATTACATCCAGTATTATTTTCAACCAGGTTCACTTCACCTTCTTTGTTGTCACATTGCTGCATCATGCTACAACTGCTTTTATTTCTCTCCAAAATGTTGAGATTTTATTTAGGTACATCCACATAACTTAGAAATCAGGCAAATACTATATGTTACTATTTACTACTATTGCTATATGTTACTATTTACTAGTAATATTTACTGTTGATTAGTAAAATCTATTGAGGCAGTGTAACTAACAGCATGTTAACATTACCTGTTCTTCATCAGCATGTTGTTCAGAGATTATTTACCACTACAACCACCCATTAGACAACATTAGATATTCTGTACATACAGTATATTTTGTGTTCTACATAGATATAGCTGTGTTTGTTTGGTCTCTTGTCTCATCCTATAGGGGAGCAGGGACAACATGAGCGTGGTGCTGGTGTGTTTACCAGGAGCTCCCAAGATCTCAGAGGAGGCTGTGAAGAAAGAAGAGGATTTGGACAAATACCTGGAGACCCGCGTTGAGGGTTAGCAAGCCTGACACATCATGAACACCCACGACCTCACACATCTATAACATGAAAAGACTGATGATGCACATGTATCTGTAGTCAGCCACAGTTGAAGTAATTAGAATCACAAAGACTCGAGAAAAATTACTTAAGTTTGGAAGCTGATCATTATTAGTGCCTTGCCTTTGCAAAAACACCCAATATTTCAACAAGGACAGCCAAAGCAGTAATAAGGCAATGGTGAGAACACAGGCACTTTTCATCAGAGGTGGTGTTGCTTGAAAGAAACACAACAGCTATAACAGGATACTGCACTTCCTTTGTGCTGTAAATTGTATCATAATTTTTGTGTATATATTTGGTAGTAACTTATCATGTGTAATAAGCTGTTTTTGAAACATGGAGTGGATTGCTTTAAACATTTACATGACTCCTTCAATCCTGGCAGGCTTATTGTTTTGTTTTTTTTCAAAGGTTAAATGTAACAATTGGCCTCATACCGTGACTGTTTACATAACCAGGACAAAATAAACACTCTTAAGGGAAATGCAAATATTTGAAATAGGTCTAGTCAGTGGTTACGTGAATCAGATTTTCTATTTTTTGCTCTGTTGTGTATTTTTTTTGTCCCCCCCACCACCCCCACACCCCCAGCAAAAAGGTGGTTAATAACAAACTACAACTTTGTCTTACAGCCTCTCACAAACTCCTTGTCCTCTCTGTTTGTGTGTAGAGTTAATAGGAAACTGTGGGGAGGCTGGAGTCCCTGACCTGGTGTCAGTCCTGAGGAGCATTGCCACAGAGAACATCCCCAATCTTCCACCGGGTGGCGGCTTGGCCAGCAAGTAAATATTCAGCTAGGAATTAAACTTTTAACATGGTGTACTGACTGATACAAACTAGAATTTTAATATTTTTATACATAGCTTTTTTAAGGTTTTAGAAGCCTTTGGGCTTGGTGTTTGATTACTAACCTAAAAATCATTTAAGATTAGACACAATTTAAGATTACATCAAGGAGTATGAGATAGGGAAAAAAAAACTGTAAGGTTAATGTCTTTAAATTGGGGAAGATTGTCCAAAACCCAATGATATTCAGTATACTGTGAGATATGACAAGGAAAATCAGTAAAATTCAGTAAAATGTGAATAATTATTATTATAATTGATTGATTTAATAAAGTAATATGGTTGTGTCCAGTAGTTTTAAATCCATGCAGTGAAAATCCACTTTCACAAGCTGTGTTTGCAAGGAAATGTGCAAAGTCATTAAAATGCATCTGCATTTGTCTCAATGTCTACATTTTCTACACACAAAATTATATGATATATTATTCCTTATTTGGTGACAATATCAATTAATGATATAATACAATAAGCCGACCAGGACTTGCACTGAAATATAGCATCACCTTTTGTTAGTGAAAACAACTACCTTAGTTTATCAGAACTCATCCTAAACACATTTTATACATTCATTTTGATAAGAAGTTGTATCCAGTCTGGCAATCTTGCATGGGCAACACACTCTAACACACTAACACTCACTCATCTAATCACTTTAATGTGCTCATGAATAGAGAAAGTCTTCATAGCGGATGCTCAAGTATCGACTCAGTTGCTTTCTTGATTCCATTTTAACCTGAATCAATATACATTTGCAAAGAGTGAACAGAGACTCTTTATATTATGTCAGGAGTTGTTCTCTTCCCAAAGCAGTGAACTGTGTGTTGTTTGTGTGTTTGCAGACGCAGTGTGATTGAGGCAGTATACAACAAGCTGAACCCTCACAGAGAAGAGGAAGGCGTGAGTTGATCTCTCTCTAAACCCCTCACCTCTTCACCCTTTCAACCCGGCCCCTTAACATGACCTCATAAACACACACCAGCCCAGACCAAGGACATTCTTTTGTGTGTGTGTGTGTGTGTGTGTATGTGTTTGATTGAGAGCAAATGAATTGGGTTTACGTTTGAAAGAGGGCGCAGAATATACTAAACAGAATAACCTTGGTAAGCTTTGTGAAACTCGAATTCACAGCATTCATGTTGTAAAGCACCAAAGGTCTCTGTGGTCATGGCTTCAATTTTGTGTTAATCGTTGAAAACTGAATATACAGCAGGACCTTGATAAATCAGACTCCTCTACAGTATAGTAAACATTTAAAGAAGATGGATTAAAAACATCAGAATTTAACTACTGGATGACTTTTCATTTGTTTATTGAATGAGTAAACCAACACATCTACTCCAACTTCTGCTGACAATTAATATACTTTTTTCAACTTTTTTTCAGTTGAACATAAAGTTCAACAAGCAAGGTGAAGCTTGCACAGTCCGCAAAATGTCAAAGTGGCAATTACCTTTTATGATGGACTGTCATTGTTACTGTCAAGTGTATTGACTAAGAAAAAAACCCATGTTAGAAACTTAAATATGTGTAATACAATCACTGGCACTAAGAGCTAAAAAAAACGCCTTTCGTTCATGTTTGTCTAAATTGAATGATTGAATGTCACCACAAAGCAAATTAAGCATATTCTCAAGAAGTTGAATGCATCACAATCATGTCATGGTCAGTCCAATTTTTTAGAAACCATACGACAGGAACAAATAGAACAAGAAATTTGCTTATTTCTGCATTCACTTATCAATGTTTCAGTTATGACTAAACCATGTAGTTTTCTCTGACACATTTCTTACCTAAAATTATCTGCAGTTTAATTCACTGGTGAATGTTGTCCTGCTGTGGTTCTGTTCTAACTTGATGTATTCAAAAACGCTTGAATCAAAAAGTATCACTTTACAGTAGTGCTGGGCAGTATGCCGGTTCATACTTTGTTTTTTTTTAAATTATATAATTGTTTCCAGTACCGCAAGACTGGCATATGAAAAACGGAACGTGGCGCAGCAAAACACTGTTCGACTGGGGATCCTTTTCACTGCTGCACCACACATGCTAAGGACTTTTCTGAAGAAGTGACTGTGGTAGTGACTGCAGTGATGAGCACTTTACTCCAGCATCTTGGCAGAAAACAAAAAGTATTAGAGTAGCAATAATGAATGCAGTTATGAGCGCATGTACACACACTCAATAGCATCGCTCCCTCTCCCGCTCATGGTCTTCCTCTCTCTTGCTCGCTCAATCAAGCAGACACACACACACTTAACTGCGCGTCTCCATCGCTTGAGCACTCACTCATGCTCACGCATAATTAAAACACTTGTGTACCGTGAAGCTGTTTAAATTTTGGAAAAAATACCACAATATATATATATGATATACTTTTGGTCATACCACCCAGCACTACTTTATAACAATTTATAACAATTTTTAAACACTTCAATCTAAAATACTCCAAATACTAGTTTCATGCAAAATGTGTCAGGTGGAGTGCTCAAGGTGGGTATAAAAAAGATGCCTGTGAAAATTGACAGCCATATACAGTAAATTGAATTCAAATTCCATTTTTTATTGTTTTTAACTGTGAACGTAATATAAGAGATGTTGAAAAAAATCTCATACCCAGCCTAGCAAAGAAGTAACTATGAAGGCCATATGTTTTTTTTAAATGTTATTCCGACGGAAAAAAGGCCACTGTCAGGCCACATTTTGGATGTGATTGTGGCATTGTGTGGGTGCACAAGGGCACTTGAGAGCATTTTTATTACATTAATATCAGTTGACTCTTGACTTGCAGGCTCTTTTCTCTGGGCTGTGTGGGTGCTGACCAACCCCTTCCTCTCTGTTACACCATACAGCAAATATCACAAAGGGTTGTTGGCCACAGGGCCAGAGGTAGTGCTTGCATGGCTCTGTCCAACAGACGCAAGGATGTCTTTGATATCGTCATTCCAGTGTGTAGTAGATGTGATTGTTAGATCTATGTACTTTATGTATGTACTGGCTGTGTGTCTTTGACCATGGAGCGTGCCTGCAGAGTCTGACCCCTGGCGTGTCACCTCAGGCCTCCGCGGGGGGAGAGGAGGAGAGTGAGGAGGGAGGTGGCAGTACAGCGGCTCATCTGCTGGAGGCTCTGCGGCAGTTCCGCCTCCACCACCGGGGGCAGTGTCGGGCGGTGCTGGAGGATTCCCTGGCCACTTACCGCACTCGGGGGGAGAACGCCGCCAAGGGAACAGGGGAGAGAAGGAGGACTGCAGATGATGATGACAGTGACGGCCAGGAGCAGCCTGCCTTCCCTCCCTCTCCCCCCTCACCCCCACCCTCACCTGCCGCTGCAGAGACAGAGGCTCGCCAAGACGCATCCGCCCCTGAGTCCAAACCCTCCTTTGACTGAGCTTCCCATCTGCATACGCACCCACTCATCTACCTGTCTGACCCCAGAGCTCTAGTCTGACGTGCTATGACCTCTCTTTTTCCTTCATCACAGAACTTGAATTGACACATCGGCCGTGTCTGGCTTTGTCCATAACCTCAGCTGCCGCTGCCTGTCACAGATGTTTTAACATTTCATTTAAAATACAGATGCCATCTGTCTATTCAAGTTCTGTCTCACAGCCACACCTCTATACATAAGAAGGACTCTTGATCTCCCCACCCCACCCCCCTTGACCACCTTGGCTCGAATTTCCCCAAACCTGCTTATATCTCGACCACAGACTTATGTTTACATTAGCAAAAAACAGGGCAAATTATTATTAAGTATAAAAATGGCTTGTGAAGAAATCAAACAAATGAACACTGCACTCCATGCCCAACAGTGGTCATTGTTGGCTTCTGGCTGATTCCCCACCTGAACCCCCTCCCTCAGCCTCACTCCCAAACCTGTTTACAGTGCAAGAACTGGCAAGAGGGGACACGCTCAACTGCAGCTGTGTCTCACCTACAGACTCACAACACACTCTTTTATGTATATGTATGTACTGTATGACTGTGGGTGTATGTGCGTCTTCATGAGTTGGAGAAACTGGTCACCACTAAAGCATTTTTTTCATTTTGGCAGTGGATGGTTGAGTATTAACTCGCATGCTCAGCTTTAGTTTTGTTAAAATCCAAACAAATTCAACCTCAGCGGAATACTGATTGGAAGAGATTGAGTGGTTGTTGATTGTTGATCACTCTCTCATAACATATGCCTAATTCTACTTAATCTAGTGCATTGCCTCAATCACGTTGTAAAGAGGTTTAAATTTGTTCCTTTCAGGTTTAACACTCTAGAAGCCAAAGTAGTCATAAAATAAAACATATGTTTAATATGAAAATAATAAGATACTATTAAATTGTTGGTGTCACCAGATGAAAGTTGACATTCTTTCCTAAATGAAAATGCATTTTTTCTTAAAAATGCAGTATTTTGCACTCCATTGTGTGACATGCAGTAGTTAAAGTTGTTGATTGTACATTGTACTGGATTGTTCCTCTGGAAAGTTAAAATGGATTGGAGTTTCAATCGTCAAGAAACACTTGGTATACTTGTGGTACTCACACTGATTTATCCATTTGTTCCACTTATTTTCCCTCACTGAAGCAGCTTAAACAACACAAATGTGGGATTTACTGTGTGTATTTCTTTTCTTTTCTTTTTTTTTTTCCCAAACACAATTTCTGTCACTGAGGTTTTAAAAGAACTCATCCAGGATTGTCTCCAATGTGGCTGATGTGGAACCAGAGCTGCTCTTCTCACAGGCTAATATTTGCAATCATAGAATCTACACGATGGCACCAAATTTCAGATACTAAAATATCATTATTGTCTGTCTCAAAACACAGCCAGACTCTAACCATTCTGACAAAGTAAAGTGCAGACAGATGTACACTAACCTCTATCCAATCATGTAGAGCTTAGTCTCAAAAGTACAGGGTCAAAAGTTATTATAAAAGTTTAACTTGCCTTTTTTAGATAATATGGCCTTTCATCTGGTGACACACTCATGCTAACACACTGCCAAAACAATTTGTATTTGCAAAAAAGTTTGACATGCTAACATTTTGTCTTTTCACTCGTCGGCTTATTTGGTGACATTAATCATGTTATTCATGTGTACGACAGCTGTTAAGGGCAATGCTTTTATTAACTTCATGGGAATTTTTGGAACTGATTATGGCACTAACTGTACTGTACCACCAACGTTAATCTATATATCTAAATATGACTCCATCAACCAAATTGTTTAACATGCTGCACCTGACCTACCAGTATTACTTCCCTAATATCATTCTGTTGTAGTAGAATGTTTGGCCACATCAGTCTAGGCCTTAAAAAACCTGATTTAGCACTTTTTACACTCAGAATGATCTTTTTGTCATTATACCAAGTACAATGAAATTTCTTGTAGCTTTCTTAGTCATGTGTTTTATGTGAGGTGATTTTCTATCTATAATCAATTCAAAAATAATCCTGATTTTTTTTTTTTTTTTTTTTTTTTTAATGAATGAATTTCGTACAGCTCATGCTGCCAGATGCTGGTATTAACTGCAGTGTTATGAGTTTCACAGCTTGTTAAAAGCCCACATCAAGCATATTTCGTCCCCCCCACAGGTTATCACACTGCTTGAAATGACACAATATAAAACTCTAATCTCATTATGGCTGTTTGATTGACACAGACTGCTGAAGGCACAGTGTTTTTTCTTCCTCTGACATCGGGTAGAAGGAGTATAATGTCCAGTCCCCAGTGACTCTGGTAATGCATGCACTGCTCTTATCTTTAATAATATCTAAAGCACTTAACAACTGGGAGGAGAGGTTATGCTTATAACACTGTTTTATGTGTGTGTGCGTGCGCGTATGTATGTATGAGCTGTATTTGTATGGGGTCAAGTGGGCCTTATCGTTCCCACACACTTAAAATTGACAAATGGAAAAAATAAAAATGATTGGAGGTATAATGGTACAACTGTGTGTAAGTGTGAGTATCTCTCAGTACAGACTGGCTCTACATTTGTGTTTCCTTCTAATATGCCATGTATATCAGTTATGTGGTCAGTGGCAGAAAAAAGTCCTTTCCGCCTTCAAGATGGAAATGACAAAGATGAAACTTTTAGAGGAATTTTTCATTAGGTAATGTTTTGTACATGTTTCTGTGTAGGCGCTTCAGTATTTGTAAGTAGCTCAAGTGCGTTCCCCGCCCTCTGCTCCGCTTTTAGCTTTTGTCTCGACTGTGTATTTTATGTTGGCTGTATAGTCCCTTTAGAAAAATAACAAATCTTAGGCAATGTGTTTTTTTTTTTTTTTTTTTTTTTTTAAAAAAAAAAAAAGAAAAAAAATAACACTTGCAGCTGCACTGCTTGAGCTGGCGGTGATGAGAGTGAGGGAGGGTGTGTAGCCTTGTAGGGACTCCGTTATCTCCATTTCTCCCCTGTTTTTCAGTCAGAGAGTTGGCCTCGTGATTCTCCGCAAGGTGAGTCATCAGAGGTCTGGGCTGTGGTCGTCTTTAACATGCAGGCTGGGCAGGGGAAGCTCACCATCTTTCACCATTATCCATTCATTTTGAGTACATAAAAGAGGGCAGTCAGGTACATCCCATTATTTAAGGCATCAGGAGACAGTATCTTGAATGCTTTTTTGCAGTGCCAGATGCAACAACAAAAAGTTAACAAAGTCTCTCCATCTTGTTTGCTTTTTTTTTTTTTTTTTTACTCTCCCAGAATGCCGGTGAGCTGGAAGACCCCTGGTAGTCGTGGCAATACTCACCCCCCCCATCTCCTCCTGGTGACCAGTGCATCCGCCCAGAGGAGGAGTGTCTCTCCATTGCACCATGTCTTTCTCCACTCAAAAGAGGACATGCGGTGTGTCTTGGAGTGTGTGTGAGTGTGTGATAGGTGTGTGTGTGTGCGTGCGTGCGCGTTTGCAGAAATGGGACAAAGACGACAGACGACTACACACATGTGCGTGTACTGCTTTAAACCTGGAGGATAAACAAAATCATTTTTCAGACACATGATATTTTATGAACTGAAGCATTGTGATGGTAGAGATGATTTTTACCATTGAGGTGTCTTTTTTTTTTTCTTGAATGTTGTCTTTTTCTTGAATGTTGACAATGAACACCTGACCACAAGGACCTATAGTGTATGTGTATATTTGTGTGTGTGGTTGTGTGAGAGTTGAGCTTGTGTCTTTCGGGGAGGGCCAAGAGAAGACAAAGTGGAGGATAAAGACTTCGTAATTCTTCTTCCCCTGGACGTTCTTTCGTGCCCCTGCGTCTGATAATTGCCTAACACCTTTGCTTCTCCCCTCCTACAAGACACACATGCACACACACACAAGCGCAAACACACAGACACACCAAAAACATTAACATCTCCACCAACTTCCACTTCCTCTTGTGCGCACACTCTATGTGCCACCATTGCAGGTCACTGCATGAGAACTTTGGTTCTACATGTACAGCTACATGGTTTTTCTGTCTGCCCTGATGGACAGCGGTTGCTTGAGGCTGACTGACCCCGACGGACCTCTGGGCTCTGATTGGCTCCTGCCATGTGAGAAGTGGAAATTAGTTTTCTTTGTTTTTGTTTTTGCTGAAGCTATTAGGAATGATGACGATGATAATCATAATGGGGGGGGAAATAAATGGGAGGTTATTTCGTTGACTCGAGCTGAGGGCGAGTTGAACTCATGGTGGTGGAGCGGGTATGGAGGCTGTTGTATCACTGGTTGGACTTCCTGTAGTAGGAGGGTGGGGATGGAACATGCTTCTCCACTTTCCTCCTCACCATTGCATGTGGAGGTACACACAACGGCGAACTGTCCTGACAGAAAGTTTTTTTTTGTTGTTATTTTTAAATGTCGTCCATGAGGTTACTAGCTGCTCGCTGTGTAGAGTGAGTGAACTCCCTGTTTTAACCCTGTTCCTGGTTCTCAGACTGCATTGATAATGTTTGTATTGCTGTTGTTTGATTGCACTCACATTTGATTACAGAAAGCGTCTATATATGAAATAAAATCCCTGCCAAGGACCCAGTGGTGGCTGCATACCTGTGTATATACTATATATGACGAGAGAAGTTATGTCATTTCTGGATGTTTGCAGACAGTGGTGTGGCTCCAGGGAGGTTACCAACATCTGTGTAATTTGATAAGTTGGAGATCTACAACCAAACAGGACTTGGTTAACTTGGTTATCAGTCACTGTAAGATGCAGTAACAACATAATGTTAATTTTCAGCAGTCTCGGCTCGTTTTACCTTGATTGTTATTCTTTTTTGATGAGTAGAATTTAATTGGTGGGCATTGTGAGTCCTTCCGGCTGGGCCTCCATGATTTTTGACCCAGGTGAGGCTTTTCCCTCATCATCATGTTAACAATGAACACAGAAAATGTCCCTCGTCTGCAAAATTTAAAAAAAAAATCTTACTAAAAATTTTTTAAAGCTTTAAAAGGATGTATTTTAGAACAAAATCAAAACCAGTTCTGTGACTTAATATAACCAGGGACCTTTGTTCTGGTTCAACTCCCCAAATCTTCAGTTGTAGAATAAAAGCACCAGAAATGATTTGCAACTCCTCTGCAGGTATTTGTGTTTACTATATTTTAGTGGTTTTTAAAGAGAAAATACCTGCAACAATGAGAAAAAACGGTTTGCAAATACTTGCTACACTAATTCTTATCAAAATCGGCAAACTTTTGCATCTGAATTTTGAAGTCTAACCGTAGATGAACAATGCTGATCATATTGAGTGGGGATTGTGATGGTCATTCAGAGATTCATACTGTTAGTTTTGAGGATTCCACTGAACCATTTGTCCAGCTTTAAAAACCGGATTTTCTTTAGTTTTACTTTCATTAATGGCTGCAGAATATTTACATCAACAATTTTTGATATTTAGTGAAATTGTCTTCCCCCTTGTAGTTTCCTCAGAATATTTCTATCCCCATAAGGATTCGTTGGCAGAGGGAAGGTTACTGATGACTTAGTGCATCACAGTTAGTTTTAATTTCTTTCAATAAATAATGTTTTAATGTTTGAGGATAGATCAACTGCTGCTCACTGGATGTTTTCACCTCCTTAGGCCATTCTTTGTAAACCCTAGAGATCAGCAGTTTCTGTAATCCTCAGACCAACCAGTCTGGCAAAAACAACCATTCAAAATATTAAAAATGAAATTTCTTCCCCATTCTGGTGCTCAGTTTGATCTTCAGTATGGGCCATGTTTATGTCTACATGTCTGAGTTGCTACCGTGTGATTTGCTAAATATGTTTGCATTAACAAGCAGTGGAACAGATATACCTAATAAAGTGGACTATAAAGTGACTATTTATCCAGAGCACGATGCCACGAGCACACTGACGACCAACAGAGTATGTTTTGAAAATACTCAGTGGGTATAGGATGCATAAACCACAAAATTGAACACTGGATTAATGTGTCACTTTTAGTAATTCCTTTACGAGACTTTGATATGAAGTGGTTTGAAAGAGGAAACATACACTTATAATGATTAAACGTAAAAAGAGCACAATTAATAAATACAAAATTCATACCTTGGATGTATTTTTTTTCTTTGGATGGAGATTAAAAAAAGTAGCTAACTTAAAAACGTAAATGTCACTGTGGCAGAGATTATTTTTTCTCAATTTACAAAATGCAAAGAGACTTAATAGAGGGGAAAAAATCCAAGTCTATCACTGTTGTGTCCACCCCTTGCCTTTAAACCAACATCAATTCTCATAGGTGTACTTGCACAATGTCAAAGATTTTGTAGGATTATATTCAGATGTATGATTTACCAATTATACCAAACAGGTGCTAATGATCATCATTTTCATCTGTAGGTTGAAACACAGTCATTAACTGAAACAGAAATAGCCGTGAACGAGACGATGACCCCAAAGAGACCGCCAGTGTCAGGAAGAACTGTCTTCAGTGTAAAGAAGAACATGAAGTCAGCATCACTGAATGTATCTGGGATTACACGAAGAGACAGATGTCTGCATCCACAGAGGATCTGTGGTGTAGAACAACCTTCCTGCTGAGGTCCTTCAAAAACTTTGTGCGATAACCCAAAAGAATTGTTTTGAAGGCAAAGGTGCCTTCAAAACAATCGCACCAAATGTTGATTTCATTTAGATTCTTTCTTCTATTTTGGAAATTGATGAATATAAACAATGAGAATTTATATTTGTGAGAGAGTTCTTACTTTACAACTTTTTGTTACACCTCCCTTAAACTTTTGCATAATAGTGTGAGTTGCCGTTATTGTTATTACTGTTATGTAACTGACTTCGCTGCAAAGTCAAACCTAAAATACACACATCAGCACTATCCTGAAAACATGCACTGTGCTGATGGATATACTGGATATAGTGATGGATTTTTCTTGTATTAATTTTCTTGAAAATGTGGGACTCTCTTCATTATGTAGGGCAAATGACTAAAGTCTGAATGTGGTTTTTCATAAATGCTGCTTTGACACCACCATATCTCCCTCCACACACGTAACCCCTGTCTAATCTGTCACTCTGTCATAATTTGATCATAATCCCTAATCATAATCACATCGTATCTTAAAGGTGTTCTCAATCTGGAGTGGGATTTTAGGATTGTGGCACGCATGCATGTGTGTGTATGTGTGTTGGTATGGTGTTTGTGTGCATGCTTTTTTGGGGGGGCGGGGTGAAATTAATTTGATGATGATGTTGGGGTTTGGATTGTTCCCACTCTTTGATTGACTTTGAGTCCACACAAAGCCTCAACCATAGTTACTGACCTGATAAAATTGTATGTGTGTCTACCTTATGTTGTGGGGACCTAAATCTCTTTTTATAGTCACATTATGGGGACAAAATTCAAGTCCCCATAACATAAATTACTACATTTTAAAGGTGACGGCATTTTTTAAAGTTAGGCCAAGGTTGGGGTTAGGTTAAGTTTAGGGTCAGGGTTAGGGCACTAGAAATAATGTTCAAGGTTAGAGCCAGTATCCAGGAAATAAATCTCAGTCAATCCTCTAAAGTCATGGAAACAAGTGTGTGTGTGTGTGTGTGTTTTATGTCATCTTTAATCTCTTTCGCTTTAATTTCATTTAACCAATGTACATGACTGGAAAAAACCCAGCAGATCAGCAGCCTCTTCATTCTCTGATCAGTGTGATCATCTGAACCATTGTAAGTAACGCCAATACATAGTGTCCTGACACTCTTGGTCTCCAGCGGACAGATTGAGACTAAATGGTTAAAAAGGCAAAATGGTTCAGTGTTATCTTGACAACTGTTGGGTGGATTGCTTTGTATTTTTCCCAGATGATGAATCCTGCTGATTTAGGGGCCATTCTCTTAATTCTGTGCATCCTCTCCTTCACCATCTGATTCGTGATTGAGGTTCAAGGTTTATTTCAATGTTAATAAAGACCAGTTTTATCTCATTCTTTGGCCCGGGGATCAAAAGCTGCATTGGAAGTTTCTTGCTGCTTTCCAGAAAGTTGACATATTTTGATCTTTGGTGTGACGTGGGTGTGCCCAGAAAAACAGGCACCTTGCAACAGATTATTAGTATTTGTGTATGCAAGATGCGCTGCATGTGAACAGCCTGTAAGTTGATCCTTTAGCGTTTCCATGTTGTGTCATTGTGGTCACATTTCTTATTTCAGCTTTACTATGACTTATGACCCAAACGCAGACTTATTCATCCACCCCGTCCCTGACTCTTACGTCTTTTCATTTTAATTGCGAGCAGCCTCTGTGAAAAACCTCAGCGCGTCGTGGTCCACAACCTGCAATTCCTGCTGAAGCTGCAGCCACCTCAGAGACTCCATATGCTCAGAGTGCAGACGTTGCTCCGTGTTACAATATTTCTATAATATATTTGTGTGTGTCTGTTTATTCATTCCTCTCATGAAAGGACAGTGAAGGTGTTCAGTGCCAGTGTTGTGCTCTCTACATTTGAAGGTCAGCTGACCCAGCTGACCCTGACATGCTAAAGAAAACATGTGCCAAGAGAACTGCCTGAAGAAGTGGTGTTTCTCTTTCGCCTGCTCCCTTTGCTTTCACTTCACTTCTTCTTCCACCCACTCCTGGCTTTTCACAGTGAGGTTGCTTCTGTGACCCTGGGTTACCAGCTGACTCAAAGCAACTCCTTTCCTCTGAGTTTGATTGTAAACGCTTCAAATGAGAGTTTAAAGGACTGCAATTTTCATACATGGGGAAATTTGCAAGGGCTTGTGTATGTGTGCGTGTGTGTGTACTTTAAGCATATGATTTTTTTGAATGGAGTAATTTAGCAGATGAGCGGGTGGCCATTGTTAGAGGGATAATCTGGCTCTTGCTGCTCAGATACGTTAACATGCAGCAGATTAGACCAGATTACCCCTGACCACACCAGACAGTACAGAGGTCAGCCTTCCACCCCTCCCTCCTTTCCTCCCTCCCTCGCTCCCTCTGTGCAAACCCTAAGTGAAAACAGGATCCTCTCTTCACTCATTCTTCATTTCATTTCATCCTCTTTTGGCTTGTTTTGTTTATTCTCTTGTGACTGCTCCACTTTTTTTTTATTTTATTTGTTTCATCACATCTTATTCTGTTCTGCCCCCATGCACCCTTTATCCCTGTCGCCCAACTAATCATTTGATATATTCATTTTTGAATTTCAGTTTAAACTGAAATTTTAGTTTAAACTCCCCTTTTGTTTAAAAACTAAATTAACAAAACAAGCACTTTTTATGGAGTATCAGTATAAATAAATCTACAGCCAATCCTATTGCATATTATTGCTTAATTTAATGTTTAGTATCTTTTCTTTGGTGCATTTAATCATTTTTAGGTCACATTAGTGCTGGAACAACAACCCACCATGTTTATTACAAACACAGGAGGATTGAAACACAGGAGGCAAAAAGCTGATGCCAAACTTGAAGATGGATTTGAAACAGAAAACACACAGTGTTTCCCCCTTTTAAGTTAGCATGAACACGTGTAAGTGGAGCATGTGTATTAGTGTCTGAGCGCTGTGTATCTATGGTCACATTAGAGATTGTGATTGTGTCCCTCTGCCAAATATTTATTCAGGCTCCAGCTGTTTGTATTTTTTTTTTTTGACCATTGCTGATTATTTGTCTCATTCAAGACTATGGATTAAAAACAACTTGAATGGTGAGTTGACTCTTAAAACACATCACTGTCTTTACACTGGCCCAGTTGGACTAATCTATAGGTTAAAATTGTTAATCGAATTATCTGGTCATGTGTTGTTTTTGGTTTTTTTCTACACAAACTTCTCTCCTCCAGATGTTTCTATTGGCCCACACAACTGGACCAACGTCACCCCAATAAACACAGCAGGATTAACTTTAAGGTGCTGGGTTACAAACCAATCAGTGTGCAGGATTAGTTGCTCAGGTACAGTTACATGAGTACCTGTCCTCCTCCCTCATGGTTTTTTTGTGACGGAGGTCAAGATGTAGTCAAATGTGTAGTGACCCCACACACACACAGCCACATCCACGTGTTTACATATGAGCCACCTTTCCTTCCTTTGGACGAGGAGTCTTACTAAAATCTCCCTCTTATTGTATCAATTAAATTGAGTTAAAACAAGATTAAATGTAATAGATTTGCTGCTGACGGACTAACTGATTGACTATCACACCCTCATAGTTTTTAATCACCTTCTAAAAAAACACTGTGATTCAATTTGACTTTTTTTACACAATAAAATAAGTAAATACACAAAAATTATAAAAATAAATAAATAAAATAAAGCTTTCACCTAAAAGCAAAATCTCACTAAACTATACAAAGTATGATATTCTTATGGAGGGCACTGATTACAAAACCCTTACAGTCACAGAAAATCCAACAAAATTTGTTCCGAGACAACAATGATAAAGTACAACAAAAGAAGAGAACTCTAAAAAAGCAGTTATGGGATGATTTAAGGCATCTTGTGAAATGATTCATAGAGAAACAGGAGATGAGGAAATTGATTCTGTAATTTGACACCCCTAAATCTTTGCAACAACAATTTCCCTCTGTGAGTGAGATGTTTAAGAAGATGATCCTCCCACTCCCTCCACATTTTCATTTTCATCCTCTTTGCCTGACACAATTTACCTCCCTCTTTCCTGTTTTGGGGAGGGGGCGCCCGCAGACTCTCCTGGAGACCTGTAAGAGCACAAAAGCACAACAAGGACTAAGGAAGTGATTAGTGACTTAACGAGGAGGAGGCTTTTGGGGGGGGGGGGGGGGGGGGGGGGGGGGGGGGGGGGAGGGGGGGAGTGTAGGGCCCCTTCCATGGGTGAGGGGGTTAAAGTTTCAGGGCTTAAGAGGTCACTGTTAGGTTGTGGAGAGGTTAATTAGGAGCAAGGCTTTTGTTTGCGGGGGGACAGGGAGATGCTGAAGTGATTCACTTCCTCACCAGAGTCCTTCAGCCACCCTGGTGGTGTCACTCACCTTTTTTTTTTTTTTAGCCAGCTCTGCTTTCCCTCCTCCTGCCTGCTAATTGTTTTGTAGGTGAAAAGAGATGTAGCTGAATTGAAGTAATTGTCACCATTAAGACACTTGTCTCCTCATCACCACACACACACACACACGCACACACACCTCTAGAATGTGTCCCTGAGTGTGTTTGCTATGTCCCTCCTGCTTCGAGGAGAAGAATGTCTTTTCAACTTGAAGAGCCCTGGCCGTGACTGTCACTCTTAGTGTGCTGTGGGTGTTTGTCTACTGTTCTGCTGTTATGGCACACAGAGAAACATGTTGATGTCCTCTGCAGACTCAGGCATCTCAAGTAGACCGAGTGGCGCTTCTCAGTGATAACGTGTGTCTCAATAAGACAAGAACTAGCACTCCCTCTGAAACGACATTCTTGGCTGCAGCATGCATCTGTGAATTCCTTTAACTCACCCTGTTTCTCGCCCTTGTATATCTTGATTTGAAACTCTGGTAGAGCTTTTTTTAGCTCATGCAGACACATGATTCCGAGGGATATCTCAGAAATAATTTCTACTTGTACAATTCAGCCTGAAACCTGTCGTCATCTCCTTCAGCTCAGGTAAAAACTACCTAATAATGGATTCGAAATCCACACGTCACATGTATATCCTACAACTTAATTTGAAATATATCATAAATGCATGTGCACTTCTGCAAATACTTCATATTTATTCAGAAATTCTAACACTTGAGTTTTGTATTTGTAAGCAAGAACCATATGCATCATCCAGGGTGAAGTTTGGCAAACATCTCCTCACACACATATAGGGACATCTGTCTCTTGGGATAATTGGCATTAACCTCTTAAACCAGGGTGACCCCCTTTTTCACACCCTGCACATCTGCACTGGGCCATTTGGAAGAGTGTAATATGTGAGTGTAAGACAAAACATGATGTGACAGTGCACAATAAAGATATAAAATAGTGTTGTTATTTTTACTTACGTTGTTTTATCTTTGGCTATTTTTTACTATAGCTTAAATTATTAACCTGCTTGGTCATCTTGTTGGGCCTTATGGACTCCTCTCTGTCATTATTTTGATTAACCACACACACACTGGTTTCCATGTCTTCAGGGGACATTGCATTGAATTACATTCATTTCCTGGAGATTTACTTTAACCTTAACCATAATTACTAGTGCTCTAATCCTAACATTGACCCTAACCTTAACCTAACCCTAAACTTCACCTTAAAATCTAATAATTTACATTTTATTTTTGTCCCCTTAAAGAAGACAAGTCCCTTTAATGTGACTGTAAACAGATTGAGGTCCCCACAACATAAAGAATACCAGGTGCACACACAGACACACTCATGCATGCACATACAGTGCACAGTCCAAAGCGTATGAGTCCAGTGCCACCAGAATGTGTTAAAGCTGATTGAATATGCTTCTCTATTAGACTAATGTTGGCTGATGGGGATATTGTATATGGGGCTGATGTTAATCCAAGGTAACTGAATGGAGCTGGATTGTGGCTTAGTGTTGCTGAATTTATGGATATTAGTGAAGAGAAAACTGATTAGAGTGGCGGGGGCAACACTTGGAGAAACATATGCTTTCAGCTCTGGATGAGATTTCCTGCTGTCACACTGCATGCAATCCACATTAGTAACATTAGTGACACAAGCAGCTTTACAGGAGAGCACCAGAGTTTATTAGTCACATTTTGTCAGGCATTCATTTCCAGATGGTCTCCTTTATCATCAGCAGCATCATCATATACTGTATTGTGTTCTTGTTACCTGTCTTTGATTATAATCTACACGTTATACAATGTTACTCAACAAATGTTTTGTAGATTTCCCAAAACACAGCAAGGTTAAAGTTTACAGTGACCGACTGAGTAATGAGGAGGAAGTTGTTCTGTTGTGATTCAGCTGGAGCTCTGTTTATCAGAATAAAGTGTTAGCCAGAATAAACTCTTTATGTGTTTATTTGAATTTCATGTCTGTTTTTAGCATTTCTACTGATTTTCATTATTTTTCTTATCTACTAAATGGCTTCTGTTTTTTGTTGTTGTTGTTGTTTGTTTTGTATTTTTTTTTGTAAAACCATCTGTTTTCTGGTTTATGAACTAGTCAGCATTAAAAGTGCATTTCAGATGAAACCCGGGTGTCCAGCCTGTGCGTAAAAGGAGGGAGTGTTTGATTGACAATGTTGCTATGACAACCCCGCATCATTCCAGAGTGACCAATGAGAATTCAGATTCAGTGTCCCCCCTCCCCGACCCTCAGGTGAACTAAAGAGTCCAATTTCAGCTGATTTCAGCCACACTCTTTCTAAAACTCACTCTGTCTGTTTTCTCTCTCTGACTTTTCTGAAATAACCAGATGGTTTTCAGGACGCCGCTCGACCTGTTCTCAGCATCCCGTCTCCTCCTGCCGCACTTCGCGGATGGGCCCCCCATCATGGCCCACTCCCGTTCCCCCGATGACCCTCCCTCCGCCTGCACTCCCATGGCTCTCCCGGGACTGTGCTTCTCTGCGGCGCAGATTGCCAGCGTGTGCGAGACTCTGGAGGAGACGGGGGACATCGAGCGGCTGGCCCGCTTCCTCTGGTCGCTCCCGATGACCACAGACGGTCGAGACTCTATCTCTGAGCACGAGTCCGTGCAGCGGGCTCGCGCCGTGGTGGCCTACCACGCCGGGAGTTTCCGCGAGCTCTACCACATCCTGGAGACGCACCGCTTTACGCGCGCGTCGCACGGTAAACTACAGGCGATGTGGCTTGAAGCGCATTACCGTGAGGCAGAGAAACTCCGGGGTCGCCCGCTCGGACCAGTGGACAAGTACCGCGTGAGGAAGAAGTTCCCGTTACCGAGGACCATCTGGGACGGAGAGCAGAAGACGCACTGTTTCAAGGAGCGCACACGGGGACTTCTGAGAGAGTGGTACCTGCAGGACCCGTACCCGAACCCCGGGAAAAAGCGGGAGCTCGCGCACGCCACCGGACTGACACCGACTCAGGTTGGGAATTGGTTCAAAAACCGGAGACAGAGAGACCGGGCGGCAGCAGCCAAAAACAGGTGAGTAACTCTGAGTGAGTTGACAATATAGACAGAGTTAAGGAGAGGAGGAAACACTTGCAAAACTTTACACAAGAGTCGTTGAGCAACACATTTAAGACGCGGTTGGACATTCATTTACTTTCCAGATGTACAGGCAACTCCAGAAATGTCTCTTCACTCTCTTCATCAGCCACTTGTTCACTATTAATCACACATTCGCTGGAGTAATTTCTTTATGCAGCCAAGGCTGTGCGTAAAAGGGCCATTCATGCGTAAAAGCACCATGAACGGCCATTCAGCCTATACGTTTTTGTTTTCTCTCTGTCCGTGTGCTTCAGCCTTTTTCTCCCCCCTTTCTCTCATGATAATTTGCGTTAGGGTCACCGTGTGGGTCAACCACCCTGTTGGTTCGGGCAAAGTGTGCATGAATGGGTACAAATTGCTCACCATTCATGCACTGTTGCGCTGACGGAGATTGTTATATTTCTTTGACAAAAATGTATATGAAATGTTTTTCTAGATTCATTATCACTTCCATTTCTTTCTTTCTTTCTTTCTTTCTTTCTTTCTTTCTTTCTTTCTTTCTTTCTTTCTTTCTTTCTTTCTTCAATAAAATGTATTTCCACAGCTGGGTTTAACATCTCTTGTTGTCTTTATTTTCAGATTGCAGCACCACATGTGTCCAGATAATGCACGTGCACTCAGTGGAGGAGATTGCAGTCCGGACGGGAGAGCAGAGCGCGCTGATGGCCAAATTCTTCTCTCGGTGACGGACAGTGACTCTGACTTGGATGTTTGACAACTTAAAATGTGTGAAATGGACCTTAAGATGCCTGTGATGGTCTGCCGTGGAGTAAGGGAGAGGATGATGTATGCTGGGAAAAAAATCATCTTCATGAGTTTTATCAGACAGAAGATGTAAGCACAGGTCATTCAGGTAATGTAAAAGATTTGTGTCAGTGCTGCTGTTTTTTTTAAACCTGGTGACCAACAGCTGTACATGATCAGATCCACTTTTTTAAATCTATTTCTAAACACGTCAGTGGATGAAGAGAGTGCACATCTGTTGACCAAACTTACACTCACAAAATTGAATTGACAGCCATCAAGCCATAGACCTCAGTCAGGGCTTTAACTCAGGGACAAACATATTGGCGCTAATTGCTCTTATTTTCTGTAATTATGTGCTTTTCTTCTCTGTTGTTGTTGTTATGGAAATAGTTGTTTCTTTAAAAGCCTCTGTGGACAGCTGGATATGCAGCTCTAGACAATCAAACCACACTGAAGTCCACCTCCATGTCTGGCTGTTTGTATGTTTATGAATTTAGTGTATTGTTCCTTTACCTTCAGTTTCACTTTATTTAAAGACAGGTCACGGTTCAGTCTGTATGTTATGTTCAATTTCAGTCTGAATAAATGTTTTTGGTATTTTATATATAAATAAAATTATCTAATTTATGATTGAGATTGTGCTCAGTGTTTTAATAATGTCTGTTTGTGTGTATGTTCCCAAAAGTTTATAGTGACTGCAGACTGGTGTGTTTGCTTTTATATCAGTTTACATCTTTTTGTAATCAAATCAAAGCGTAAAAAATTAAGTATACCACAAACTAGAATGGGAGTTACTTATTTACATTTCTAAACTGCACTTTTACACTACATGTACGGTAGTTTTAAGAAATATCTGCTGTGAAAAAGGTTTGTTACACCGGTTTTATTCAAGACATGCTTCAGCATCACATGAGTTAAATTATATGAGTTAAATTCATTGACGGTTTGCTGATGTATAAGACCAAATTTAATTCACATTTCAGTCAAAATGCCCAAAACAAAGGGCATATCAGGGAGAACAAGCCTTATACTGTTTATACAGTATAAACTGGATTCAATTCTGATAGGAAAAAGTGATGTATTGATTGAAAAAAAATCTGAATAGTGCATAATTTCCTCTGCTTGATAGCGGTGGAAATTAGGTTTGGTTTACTTTTTTATGTTTGTCCTTTTTGTTGCCCACTATTTTCTTGGACCTGATACAGAGAGGTAAAACATTACATTGAAAACCTTAAAAAAAAAAAAAAAAAAAAAAAACACACCATGTTTTACCTGTATGCCAAATGAGTAGACATATTTATTCATCACTCAAACAAAACTGACCTCCTCTATTGAGGGACAGTTTTTCCTCACATGTACAGAGAGGGAAGATGTAGCAGCTAGAGTATCAGTAATTTTGAATAAACGGCAAATGCCTCGATCGCTCAAGACTGTTCAGGGCAGTCTTATGTCCATCCAATATACACGCACAAGAATCAAGTAGCAGGAATGAAAGTAGATGATGACACAAGTTTACATTCAGTTATGCGCATTTAACACTGCAATACAGTGTTTTATTATGCAGCAGTGGATGCTTTCAAGTACATTTACTTCCACTACTTTGTTATCATGCTATTGTTTTGTTCTTGAGCATGTGCATTTTAACTCACAGGGTAAACTCGAGAGTTAAATAATGTAACTCACAATATGCTCCAAGAAAGTATTTACAAGTAATAATAATTTTCCAAATTTTAAAATTTACACACAATTTACATATATATTGAATGTTTTCATACTGTCTTTGCTCCTCACCGCTCCGCACGTTCATTTACGAGGTGCATAGGAACACATCGTTCCCATTACGTCACTTCCTGGAAGCGACTGCAACCTGGCATCACAGAAACCAGCAGGTGGCGCAGCTGGGCTGAGAGTCGTGGAGGCTGCTCATAATGTTCGGTGTTCACAATCCTTACTCCCTTATTCACACAGTAAAGTTAAAACAAACAGACAACAACAACAATAGGTTGTAATTTAAATAATCAACAGATAAACAATCATTTGTTTAACTTTATAAGTAACTTTTTGTAATTATTTTTGAATGGATGCCTCATTCTCTCTCTTTTTTTTGTTTTCCTTGTATATTTTTCTGGCCTTGTGATGTCTGTGACTTGGCATTTCGTTAAAGGACATCCTGTGATGTGCACGTGGAAAATAAATCATGACACTGGACCAGTTTTAAGTCAAAGAGGATACAGTAGAAACTGGTAAATAAAAATAAAAGAAAAAATAAAGTACACAGAGATCAGAGTGATAGCCAAGGAGTGCAACAGTAACAGAAGAAGGGGGCAGTAATGCAATATTACAATATTAGGCCTGCCATAGAACACTAAAGAAAAATAAAAGGGTTACATCGATAGAAATATAAAAAAGTTACTGTAATGTATGTATTTACAACAGCTATCCATATAGTATTACTGAGTGAATGGCCTTTTTATTAGGTACACCTGTAAACTTTAATGCTATCTGCACATTAGGCTGCACAGTGCGTTTTAATATATAATGCTGGAAATATCATAAGAGTAATTGGTTTCTCAGTTTGCCTCTTTCTACCGAAGTCATTCAAGGGGCGGGTTTGGAAACTAAGTTTGGTCATGTTGTAAGACACTGTTGCAAAAAATGTGCAATAGTGTCGTTATGACGTGTGTGTGTGTATGTATGTGTCCAGATGGAAAAGGTGCTTTCTGAGAGGGGTATGGAATTCAGCCGCAGGCATGGAGTGTGTGCGCGAGTGTGTGTCATCCTGGCCAGACAGCCAACAGAGCCAGTCAATCATTTGATGCTTATGCATGGTCACACACAAACACATACGCTCGCACACCCATGTTTGCACTTCTATCAGAGTGAGGACCCTCATAGACATAATGCATTCCCTAGCCCCTTACCCTAACCCTAACCCCAATAACCCTAATCCAAAACCTCTTAAAGTCTTACCCCGGAAAAAGCCATTTTAAGGGGTGAAAAAAGTAACCCTGACCTTAACCTTAACCTCAGACTAACTTTAAAACATGTCTCCATCTTAAAATGTAGTAATTTATGTTATGGGGACTTGATTTTTGTCTCCATAAGGAAGACAAGTGCCCATAATGTAACTGATTTAGGTCCCCACAACATAAGGGATGCCAGGTACACGCACTAAACCAACCATCTAAACTAACATCCTGACCCCAACCTAATTCTAACCCTAACCATAAATATAAGTCATAACTATCAAGCAGATCTTTGAAGATGTGAAAACCTGCCAGTCTGTTCTCACTACGATCCTGAACCAATATTTTACTCAGTCTAATGGAAACACACACACACACACACACACACACACGCACACACACACACACGCACACGCACACACACACAATCTCTCTCTCATCCGGCTCGAGAGCCCGGCAGCTCGGGTGACGCGTTTTGCGCATTTCCTGCAGCTCGCGCTTACTCGCGGATTCAGGAGAGTGGGGACGGGAAACGAGGGGGGGCGCGCGCAAGGATCGAAAGCAGAGAAAAAGCCAACGGGAGTGGATCACTGTGATGTATTCAGGGTGATCGCGAGCCCCCACACAAACGCTGCAGTCGGACATTTGAAAGACTCTGCACTCCGACAGAAGGCGCAGATACCGCGGCACCGTGAGGTCGAGCCAAGGAGCTTATAACTGCGAAGAGAGAGAAAGAGAGAGAGAGAGAGAGAGAGATCCGCGACGGGCTGGACACGGAGCACCAATCCCGGATGGCTAGGCGCGGCAGCTCGTGCTCTCTCCCACCCTGACCTGGGACAGACACACAAGGACCGTGGAGAAGCTCCAGTGGAAGCAACCGGATCCCGGTAACGTGCACCTCCCTCCCGCCCAGACCTTCGTATCCCGGCCTGTTTCCTTATTTACATGAAATCAGGTCTGGCGCACTGGTCCTACGGTAAACAAACACGGCAGCGTTCAGAGCGGAGCTGTGAAGGGTGTGAGTCTGTGTTAGTGCTGGGTTTTCCACCACATTGAGGACCCACCGCCTGTGTGTGTGTGTGGATAACACAGTGTTCTGATATGGCTGTACTAGACTGAGAGTCAAAGGAGCCAGTGGCATTATGGGATGTAGCAGGACTGTGCAGTGACCCCGCTCATTGGAAGGAAACAGTCTGTGTACAGGAGCAGGAACAGCCTAAACACACACAGAAACTCACTCACACACACACACACATACACTGACACATCCCTGTACAGCCTGTAGCCATGCCTGTGTTCAGTGGCCTGTTGAAGGTGCGAGTGTGTGAGGCTGTGGACCTGAAACCCACTCCGTGGGCCCTGCGCCATGCTGTGGGAAAGAGCGGATCCTTCCTTCTGGACCCTTACTTGGCCCTGAACCTGGACCAAACCCGTCTAGGACAGACCGCCACCAGGACCAAGACCAACAGCCCAGCCTGGCACCAGGAATTCTGCACTGAGGTCCGTGAGGGACGGAGTCTAGAGCTGTCTGTGTTCCACGATGCTCCCATTGGTTATGATGACTTTGTGGCCAACTGCACCATCCAGCTGGAGGACCTGCTGCAGAATGGAACCAGGCACTATGAAGACTGGGTATGTGTTGGCAGAAATGTGGTCCTGAAAGCTAGGGATGGGCCCATACAATACTCAGTGTCAGTATCAGTCTGATGCCTAAATTAAAAGCCAATACAATCCATAAACCCTTAATAACGTGTAAATGCCTTAAAAAGCACATGTGTCATGACCGTCGTGTATTAAAAGGTGATTTTGGTGTTGGCGTTGGACCCAAAAAGTGGTATCAAGCCATGCAGTTCTACTAAAAGCCTCGGGGCGTCATGTCGTTACATTTGCCACATATTTGACATTGCAGTCAGATTTTCTGCCCATGTGGCTGAAATTAAACTCAATAAACATCAGGCTGAGGGACCAACAGAGGCCTCAGGTGGTCAAACATTGAGGTTCTGCCACAGACATACACTTCTACTGTCTGCATAGCACATTTAACATGATGCATACTGTGCTTGCAGGTACTTGTAGACATTAGACTGAAAATGCAGTGTGCCCAGTGGCTCCCCATCATGTTAAGCATGTTTTATTGAGTATGCAGCCAAAATCTGTTCAGGAAAACAAAATCCATGCACACAAGTCTTCCTAAGAGGTTTATAACACTGTTGAGTGAGGTCATTGCTTTGCTTATGAGTAGGGATGCACTGATCCAGGATGTTGAGTGATGCTGAGCAAGGACCTAGTAAAGAATACTGGGATAGAGCTGCACAACATATCCAAAATTGGCTGTCATCACAATGTCGACACGAACAAATGTAAATGTAGAGTGTTCCTCATACAAGTTTTGTTTTATTTATTTTTATCGGTTTATTCCAATATAGTGGTCTAATGTTTTAAAAGCCTCCTCACACTCACGACAGCCTCGTGCCTCAACTGCCTGGCGGGTAGAGAAATGCGAAGATTTGTCAGACAACTGCAACTGGAGATGCTGCAATTGGATATAAGTTTTTCATGTTTCCATTTTTTTTTATTTTTCCTATATCATGGAGCCCTATAACACTTTATTCGCAATCAGAAAGACTTGTCTGTCGTGACTGAAACTCACTGAAAGCTTATAGTGTAAACTCAAATATACATATTTATAAAACAAGTCAAATACCTTCTTTACAGCCTAAGGAAAGCATACACTACATGTAACTAAAGTGGCACAGTGTATGTATGACTGATCTGAATTGTTTATTGCTTTACTGTACAGGCTAAACCTACGAACGAGACATAATTCAGGTCTTTGAGGATTCTAGTCAGAATCATTCACGTATGCATTTTGTTTTGTTGCTGAATCCAGGAGTGAAGGGACTGTTGGCGTCACTTATAAGAAATCTATACTTCCATCTCCACCCCCCTCTTCTCTTTACCACAGCAGTGTGTTCATTAACTGTGAATTCAATTCTCTGTTGTCAAACAGTATTTGTATCCCAGTGCTGCTGAGACAGTGGCTCAGCTGCTTGTCCACCCTGGTCTGTCTTTACCTGTGACTTGTGTCATGTTGTCTGCTGTCACTCAGGAGAACGTATGGAGGAGCTATTTGCTTCAATGTATGTCAACCCTGCAGCTTCTCGTCCCCCTTATCTGTGACATGGGACCAGTTTGAACTCGCTTAAGATCAGATTTGTGCGTCTCGTCTCCAGCCTGCACTCTTCCATTCCCACTCCTCAGATTCCTCCTGCTGTTTTTGGACTAGAAGAAATAAAAGGTGTCCTTGTCTTCCCTCCTGCAGAATTAAAACAATCAGGCTGACACAGTTGTGTAGATGTTTGGAGACTTAACCACTGCCTGGTTACTGTATGCTCCGAGACACACTGGTGTACTGTAAATTAGCAGCAAGAATGATTAAAGTTCCTTTCATTTGTCATGGTTTCTTGTCATGTAACATGTTGGACCGCCACATGTGGATCTGTATGTGAGGGGATAAAGAGCTAGTTGTTTCTGGTCTGCGAGTTTTGTCTCCAGTTCTATCATGTGATCTCTTTCCACTGCTACGCTTTGTTTCTCTCTCCTCTTTATGTTAGATGAAAGGCCCGTGAAGGTGACATCAAGTCAAGAATTGTGGGAGATGAGGACATGCGGTTTTAGATTACCACACGCAATGTTTTGTATGTAGCAGTAGCCACAAATTATACATATTTTCCATATGTGTTCACCTGACGGTGACTTTAAACCTGTTAGAAACATAGTGATAAACATTGATCTGTTAGGTCTGGTTGCAGCAGTAGCACTGTTTCATCAGTCAGGAATTTTTGTTGCATGGTTAAACTGTTGAGTAGACACTCGAATGCTAGGTTTTTTTAAAAACACATGCTCTGCCTTCAACTGGATTAACATGTGAGCATGATTAAAAGTAACCCCCAAACCAGAAAGGCAACAAAATGTTCATTGTGGTGAATTAATCTAGAAGCTTTTTTTTGCACTGTATAACAGTAAAGCCTTGTTTATGTACAGTATATGAGTTAATAGACTGAAGAGTGCAAAACTGCAAAGTATGGTCCCTCGGGGGAGGTTTTATTGATGTACGGTTATGTAACTTCATACTATATCAGCATACATTGGCATATATAAGTAGACACACACCTCATCTGTCCACAGTAAGGTCAGCATATGGATCACTCTGTAGATTGAGCGCATCCCATTGCTCATAGAGCTGGCCCGTCAATACATCTGCCTCACAGCAGACATTGTCCCTCCAACTTCCCCTGCCCTCTACTGTCTATGTTACACCATCCTGGTTCTCCTACTTCCTCCTCACTCCCTTCTCTCATCCTCCTCATACATCCCATCCTCTGCTCCTTCCCTTCATTTACCCAGTCATCCTCCTCACATTTTTTATTATGATTATTATTACATTTTATATTTAGTTCGTTTGGCACATGCTTTAATGCAAAGGGTAGTGAACATACAAACAGGAAGCAGAAGCTGTGGGCAGCACACATCTGTACCTGTGGAGCTATGAGGGGTTAGGTACCTTGCTCAGGGGCACCTCAGCCCTTGACCTGTCCTGGGATTCAAGGTGAGAAGCCCAGTTCTCTTCCTCTTGGTCACAGGCTGCTCCTCATATCAATTCGATTTGACTGGATTCAGTAATGTATTATATTCACTGCATCACCAGTTTTCTATCTCTAATGCACTTGTCTACATTTATCATCAATCAACACATAGTTTGTTAAATATTAAATCTTTAAATATTTCTTAACAGATTCAGTTAAAACTAACTCTTCTGCAGTGGAACTGCAGCTTCTAGCAACTGGAAAAAAACAGGAAAGCAAGCTAAAATAGGTTATGTGCCGTCAGTGCGTCGATGCTGAATCATCCATGTCAGCATTGCAGTGCATCTAATAAGCGATTATTTTCGACACCCCTGTGGTCACCTGTCAGGAAGGAGGAAGTAAAGTCCAGGAACAGCCAAGGAATGTGAGAAGTATCATTTCAAGTATTTCAAAATGAGATGCATCACCACATTAAAAGTGAGCACTGCCGCTAATAAAAAGGGTTTTTGGCATCAAACAGCCTCTTTCTGCCTAATGAATGCAGGATTTTCACTTAATTAAACTTAAAATCTATCATTAGACCCTCATCTATCTTGGTGTGTTCTGTTGTAGGAACAATGCGTGTTAAGAATTTGCAACTGAAGCTTTAACATATGGTACTGTGTAAGGGGTAAGGACTCATGGGCTCATAATTACAGTATTTTCATTATCTATTAATGAGCAAATTATTTCTCCTGAACTAATTAATTATCCTTTATTATCATCAGGAGAATGTCTAAAAGTTGTACATGAATAAATAAAGTGCAATCTCCAAATTTTGGCATCTTCAAATAGCTTGTTTTAACCAGTTTTTATTTTTTTAAAGCGGAAGAAATCTATATTCCATAATAATCTTTCGGTACAATGTATACTCAAATGATTTAAAGTAGATGTTTTGTCCACGCAGCAGTCCATAAACCAGATTTGACAGTGATTTAAACCTCATAAAAGCTGCCAATTGATGCATTTAAGTAGATGGAAAGAGATAGTGTTTTGGTATTTTTGCTTGATAAATGTTATCTCCAAATCTTACTGCTGACAGTTTCACTGGTGATCAAATTATTGCCAGCACTTTGAAGACATTACCTAACCAGGGTTTACAATAAATCTTTTTTGACAGGTAGGTTAAGAGATCACACAAATGAGGGTTGGTAGCAGTTGCCAAGTGAACATATCGTACTCCTGCATGCACACCCAAATGACAGGTACACAAAGAGGGCAGGTTCACAGTTGTTGTTTCTAGTGAAACGTCTCAACAACGACTGCATGGACTGTAGTGAATTGTATACTCAGACCACAAAAGATCAATTATAATCACTTTTTATAATCTCTCACTTTTCCACCCCATGACTAATGATACTGCCTATGTGATTTGCTTATTATGTACTTCAAAATGTGACATCTGTTTGACAACAGTGTATTGTCAGTCCTTTGTAGCTCAAATCGGCAAATGTTCGAATGCTGAAACATTAGAGCCACTCAGTTTATGAAGTGCATTCCACGAACCACAGGAAGAACTTATTTCATGTTGTGACAGAGAAGTGTTTAGAAGCACAAATTCCAATGTACAATAGTGGAAAAAAAAAAACCTGATAACCTTCCTCAATATGATGCCATAAAAGCACTGAATCCAAGCAGAGTCCAACCAAATTGTATACGTCCTGCTCCTCAGACAAACACAGATTTGTGTACCTCTGCTCAGTCTTTCTCACTTCCTCCATCCTTCTGCTGCCTTTCTCATCTCATCTCATCATCTCCCCCAGTCTGTTATTCCCATCCTCTCCTCCTCCTTCTTCTCTTTTTTTTCTTCTTCCACCTCTCAATGGTCCATCTCCTGTGGACCAAAGTGCTGTGGGCAAGGTTCCTGCTCTGTGCCCCCAGTGAAATATTAACCAGGCTTTGATGCTTATTAATTGTCCCACTTAGTAATTGAGATGCTCTGTGGAGCCCATCCCCATGGTGACAGTGACAGCCTGTCCCCTTGGTGACAGCCTCTCACCCACAGAAACACCAGGGGGAAGGATGGGTAGGTGAGAGTTTGGGGAGTAAGAGGGAGGGAGGAAAAGTGGAACAAGTCTTGGTGGTGCTTCTTAGAAGTCAGAATAATATAAAGCTGCAGTGTATAACTCTCTTTGGGTTGTGTGAATAGAAATGATGTAACATTATTTGTACACTGCATCCTTCATCTGATAACAGGATCTGTCAAGCAACACTATCAGACCTGACTGAGGGAGCATTTGTGTGTGTGTATATACAGCGGTCAGTGCAATGTTAACGTTTCCTCTGTCTGAGTTAACATGAAACAAAGTCACTTCCTGTGTGCAGCGTGGGAATTTTGCCAGGTGACACAAGATCTAAACACTGCTACACAGCGAATTACTGAGAGAGTTGTGGGGAGCTGACTTAAACAACACTGCGTGAACTTATTTGACAATTATTTTTTTGAGATGGAAACTTGTTTATCTTTAAAGATCTCTTTATATCTTTATGTGACATTTCTGCATTGAAACATCCAAAACCGACATGTTATCTGTATTTATATTCAGTGTTGCAGACAGTTTCATTTTGATCACCTTTTGCTGACGTGCACAACCACATTTATGTACCACCGTATATGACAGCTACTGTATATCGTCTGAGGCAAAGTCACTATGAAACATCAATGTGAGGAAGGTAATATTTGTTAGCACTAGTTAGCCAGTGTGTTGTCTTTTGTTTTTGCATTTCACTGTGTGTGCCCTTGATTCCATTTTGCTTCATGACATCATCAAAGACGGTTCACTGTTATTGTTTTGACTGAGACACCCCCCCCCCAGCTGCAGGAATTACATAATGTGTGTTGTTAAGTTCAGTAGTACAGTTTGAAACCAAAGGGTTTCTCATTATGACCATTCTATTCACAGCATAATTTTAGACACTGTGTACGCACTGTGTCAGCAAAACTCAATACTACATCATTTTTACTGGGCTCATCAAACTCAGACCCAGACAGGTTGAAACAAGTTCTCCAGGTTTAAGGCACAAAGACACAAAGTACACTAGGTATAAAGCTGCAAATAGTCATGGCTGTAAACCTTAACATACCATGTCCAGTCCATTCAATTTTATTTGTATAGTGCCAAATAACAACATTCATTATCTCAAGGCACTGTACATTGTAAGGCCAAAACCTTTATAATATTACAGAGAGAAAAGAAACCCAACAGTTCAAAAAAGAAAAAACTCCCTTTTAACAGGAAGAAATCTCTGGCAGAACCAGACTCAAAGATGTGCGGTCATCTGCCTTGACCGGTTGGGGTGAGAGGAAAATCGGGGGACAGAAAGAAAAAGAGGGAGGTGAGGGAGAGACAGAAGAGAGAGACCAGGGTCAAATATACAACAGTTGTATCAAGTTTAGAATCAGTTATGTCATGTTTATAGAACTACAGTGTCATTTATACAAGCAGCATACTGATGAACTTTTAATCAAAGCATAATTATAATGACAATAATATTACTGTTAGTGATAATAATAATAATAGCATGGAAAAATGGATCTGGATCCTGCAGCCTGCAAGATGAGGACAGAGAGAGAGAGAGAGAAAGGACGGGAAGGAAAGACACCGACTAGGGAGAGAAAAAAATAAGGTTAATGACACATAATTAAGTCACATTCATACCCTGAGTGTGAAAGAGTGCGTGTGAAGGAGTGAGTGTGAGTGCACCACAGGAAATCCCCCAGCAGTCTAGGTCCATAGCAGATGGTTCAGGTTTCCCTGTACCAGCTCTAACTATAAGCTTTATCAAAAAGGAAGGTTTTAAGTTTAACTTTAAATACAGAGACAGTCTCCGCCTCCCGAACCGACACTGGGAGCTGGTTCCACAGGAGAGGAGCCTGGTAACTTAAGGCTCTGCCTCCCATTCTACTTTTATGGACTCTGGGAACCTGTGTTTTGGGACCGAAGTGATCTGTTGGGTTGATAAGGTGAAACTAGATCTTTAAGATATGATGGGGCCGGATCATTAAGTGCTTTGTACGTGAGGAGGAGGATTTTAAATTGAGTTCTAAACTATACAGGGAGCTAGAGAAGCACTGGAGTGATGTGGTTCCTGTCAGAACTTGTGCTGCAGCATTTTGAATTAATTGGAGGGTTTTAACAAACCTACTGGAACATCCAGATAGTAATGAGTTACAGTAATCTAATCTTGATGTAATAAAAGCCTGAACTATTTTTAGACAACTATTTTTTCGACAAGGATAATATGTCTAATTTTCATAATGTTCTGCAGGTGGAAGACGGCTGTTTTGGAAAATTGTTTAATATGTGAATCAAATGATATATCCTGGTCAAAAATAACAGTAAGGCTCCTTACAGTGGAACTGGACGCCATGGTGATGTCTTCTAAACTGACAATATGGTCAGAAAGTTTATCTCTAAGGTGTTTAGGGCTGAGTTTAAAAGTAGAATTCACCCTGTATGTAAACTGTCCCATTAATCTATGTCTTGCTGCCATATACAGTATATAGTATCCCTTGGATGCCTGGTAACCTAAACCACATTGAGTTCACTTGCAGTGAAATGTGCCTTGCGTTGCCTTTATGTCGAGGTGAGCCACATGCCACTGTAAACAAAACTCTGTCTGCGCATTCCTGTGGTAAAGATGGTATGACTGTGGCAGAGCAATGCAGCGGACAATGGCATCTCAAGTCCTGGCTCACAACTTTTAACTTAACCCTTCTAAATAATCTGTTCAGATGAATGTGTTATGGTTGGCTGCTGTCACACATATTATTGCAAAGACTTATATCAAAACCCTGAGGTGTTTTGACTTCTATCCGACCTCTTTAAAATTACACTTTCTCCACACTCAGTCACCTGGTGAGAGGCAGCAAACACCCTGGACAGGTTCCCAGTCCATCACAGGGCCACATAGAGACAGACAACGGGCAATTTAGAGTATCCAATTAACCTAATCCAGGGGAGAACATGCAAACTCCTTGCAGACTCCTACTAAACAATGCAACTCAAAGTGCTTCACAACATAAAAATAAAGCCCCGTCCCGAACTCATTCACCACCCTCCCCTACATAAAGATCGAGAAAAGGCAGATTACAGGTTGTTTCTTAACAAACTGTAAATATCAGAAACCAACATATAAGGAATTACAATAGTCCAGTCGAGACATAATGAAGGCATGAAATGGCCTCCCAAAATCTTTGGCAAGAGGCCTTAACTGGAAGAACCTTGTTTTTACTACAGACCTTATCTGTTTCTCAAGTGTAAAGGTGCTGTCCACAATCACACCGAGTTTCCTTGCACATGTGTGACAGACTGAGTGTAACAGGTCAATAGCACCATCATTTCAGTTTCCGTAAGTTTAACTAAAACCATGTCTGTATGTCTCTGAGACAGTTTAGCAGAGACTATATGGAAGCTGAGCCCTTTGACAGTAAGGGAAGGTGTTGTATGTTTTTAAATAAAAAAGTATAAGTACAGGTAGGAAAGGATTGGACCCTGGATAGAGCCCTGCAGACACCCACAGGCAAGTGGAGAAGTGGCCGAGGAATATTGATCCGAGATAAACAGAGAAGCTTCTGTTTGATGAACTGGACCAGAGCCAATTAAGGGCTGTGCCCCGGTGCCCACACGCAACTCAGGGCAAAGCAAAAGTATGTTGTGATCTACTGTATCAAAGGCAAGAGCACCAAGTCAGCAGAGTTTCCACATTCAACTGTAAAAAGCAGCTCATTAAAAACTTTTCAAAGTGCTGTTTCTGTGCTGTGGCATGGCTTAAACCCAGATTGTAATTTCGAGACAGGACTGCAGTTGATCATAAACCCACTTTCTCCAAGACCTTAGAGAGAAGAGGGAGTTTAGATCTAAAATAAATAACCGAGGGTGCCAAGATTATTTTTCTTCATGTTAAGTGATAAGAGTGATAAAAAAGTTCTATCTTTGGATCGAAAACCAATCTTACACTTCAGGTTTCTGTTAAAGGTACAGTGTGTATTATTCAGAAACATCTATTGTCGAAGTTGCATGTTGCAGCTGAATGTCTCTCATCTCACCCGTCCCTTTTGAAACATGTCGGGGAAGCTGCGGCAGCCTTCAGATATTATTAAAACTCAAAAGACGTATATTGAGTTTGTCCAGTAAAAACATTTGGGGTCGAACATGGCGGCCTACATTCACAGTCCAACTGACATCTGTAACCCTTCGCATGACTGAAAACACAACTTTGAAAGGCAGCCCTCTGCAGCGGTAATATACGGTATTGTTATTTATTCAGTATTTTTGTTTACTTTCGCTGCCTTTCATTACCAGAAGACCTTGCTGTCGACGGCCTACCCTTCACTGCTTGACTAAAAAGGCAAATTCACAGGCAGATACGGGTCACAGCTTGTTTAAACATGTGGCCGGACATAAACGGCTGAATACATTCTAAACTGTGAGACTCTTCACTTTGAAGGTGACAGCTAGAAAGTTTGAAAAATGAGTGCTGGTGAGTTTTATGTGTATGGACAAAACCCAAATTGTTAAAGGAGTAGACACTGAATACATTATTGTCAATATAATATATATGATCAAGTGTATCAGTTTGTTATTTATTCTTATTTTTTTGGCATTTGCTCTTGGTAAAAAAAAAAAAAAAAAAAATCAGATGTGTTATCTCATTTTTAACTTTTTATTCTTTTGCCCTGTCATGTTACTCAGTTGGGGAAAAAAGTGGCATTGAGGCTGTAAATTAAAATGTTACTAAATTGACCTCACAGCAGCAGTATTTAATTTAATTATTAGGGATGAGCAGTTCAAGCAAAAATATGCAATAATTCACTAATTCAAATTCAATAATCCAGTCCAATCAAACATTATTCATTGAATATTTGCTATTTGAATATTCTAAACTCCAAACATGCATTACTTTCACCAGGTAATGCCGGCTTCGCAGGGTGATCTTTAACAAACACACATGGAGCCAACTAACTAAATGCTTGCTGCTTCTGTCACCTCATGATAATAGATCTCATTGGAGTACAATTTTTTATCAAAGTAGTCATTGATAAAACATTTTTTAGTTGTTTATCTTTTTAATATAAATTTAAATAGTCATATTAGCTTTTTATAATCAAACAAATTAACTAATATTCCACTAATGAAATATTCATGGCCATCCCTAATAATTATGGGAATTAGGAACACTTTGCTGTTTTACTTGATGGAGAGTAACATTTTCATGACTAAAAAGTGGTGGTATGCTGAAAGTGTCATTTGTAGCAGCAAAGAAGTGATTTTTCAGGAAAATAAAATTGCCGTTATATTTAAATCATTGTGTTTTATTTTAAAGAAATGCTATTGCATATATTCATTTTCTCAAAAGCCCTCTCCTTTGGTATTTCCAGCACTGCCAGCAGCATTTCCGGCACATATTAGAATCTGAACGTCTCTCGTAAGCAGAAGGAGATTGAAAACGCTTAGAGGTAGGAAATAAATACAGGAAATAAATGAAGACTGGGGATGGAAACTGATGAAGGGGCTGAGCTGTAGATGTTTCTTTGTGTCTTCCTGGAATCTGAATCTGAGACGTGATGACCACACAGTGTAAAGTTTCCTCACAGCGACATGTCAGATGTCAGCCAGCCATGGTTTAACTCTTGGCATCAACACACACGCACACGCACATGCTCACACTCATGCACTCACATGCTTGTGCTTAACAGCAGCCAGAATTAATGAAAGGACTCCAGTTAGAGGCAATTAAATCATATTACCACTCTAAAATGGTTAAAACCTTTCGTTTGCACACACTTCTAGTTCCAGATCACATAACTCTGAGGTTAACATTTGAGCCTACAGTAAACAACTTTGTGGAAAAAAATCTGAAAACCTGTTCTTATTTTCTTATTTAACAGCAGAATAATCATTCTTTATGTTTTTTTTTATCTGATTGGTAACAGATACAGTGTTTAGCTGAGTCTTTTATATTAGTGATATTACTGGATTTCATTTGATGTGCTCGCGTTTCTTGTGTAGATTCTTATTTGATCTGAGATTTCTGATAAATCCAGATTTGGCTGCACATATTTATCGTACTGTTGTGGAACCAATTTCTGCAGTAAGTTGTTTAAAACATGACCATCACAACGGTCACCAAAATTTATGTCACAGCCTGGATACAAAAATTGGCTTCACATGTGGGGGTGAAGTAAAAATTTGAGTTCCTTTTTCGTGAAGATTGAATTCTGATGCATGGATTTGCACAATGGGCCACATGGTTGATCTAGTGGTTAGCACTCTTGCCTTTGCAGCAAGAAGACCCAGGTTCATGACCCAGGTTTGGGACCCAAGTCCCAAACCTGGAATCCATGGAGTTTGGAGAGACCATGGAGTTTGCATATTCTCCTTGTGTGTTCATGGGTTTTTTTTTTCTGGTTTCCTCCCACAGTCTAAAAACATGCAGATTTGAGAAACCATGAGTGGTTGTTTGTCCCTGTGTAGCCCTGTGATGGACTAGTGAGTTGAATTACTTTGAATTAACTGTGTGAATTCATATCAGAATCTACGTATATCTAGTTGCACAGTGACAGTTAGGATTGGATTTCATCTTAAATAACTCATCCATGACACATAGACATCAGATATTTGGTATTGTCCTGTGAGTTCATCATCATTACCTTCATAACACCATTGTACTGGGGTTTAGGGGCAGCACTGCGTAGCCATCATCCTTGACCCTGCCATCCCACTTTACTTTTTTGAAGACATGGAATCATGGAGGTCACAGACATATTGTCATCATCTCGTTCTTTATTCCCGACTCCAAGACTCCATTCTCTCACCATGGCATGTTGCCGGACAGTGACATCATGGACTCCACCCCTTGATGACCTGGAGCTTGTTAAGTAGGACAGACTGGATTTAAGATGTGTGTGTGTGTGTGTGTGCGCGCGCGCAGTGTTGCCACAGTGACAACAGACACACACATTGTGCGGCCAAATCAGGTCAACCTTTGGTTTGTGTGTGTTTCAGTGTGTGTGTGTGTGTGTGTGTGTGTGCTGGGGGCTGTTTAATGCATGTTCTCAGTGGAAGAGAAGAAATGGGAGGATATTTGAGAGTTCTGGAACAGCAGGTGAAACGACACTGTTTGTCCCATCTGTCTTCATGAGACTGAGCGGGGTTTCCATTTTTAGAAAATTAAAAAAAAAAATCTAAATGTTGCCATTTTTTATTACATCTGAAAAGTGTTCTTTTGCTGTTTCTGCTTGCATTTAATTGGCTGTTTGGGAGCTTTGTTTCTGTTTTATAAAAACACGTTTAATTGACAGAAATTAAGTTTAATTACATTTACAGAAATGTGTTTAAATCAGAATATTGATTATAAAACTTAAATTAGGCATTGAAATTCTTCACCTGCCAGGACGCTGCTTCCTGCTGTCCTTTAATTCCACACACCATGCACAATAAGTGGAAGTATGCTTCTGGTTTGCAGGTTGAGTCTAGCCAGGAAGTAAGTATTGAATAGCCAGAAGGGGGCGATACCACTGGTTGCTACTTTCTGGTCTGCTTTAATAGAATATGATGTAAATCCATTTTTTAAAATGATGTTCCCATTTACAGGGAAATTGACAATACAACTGGGCACGTATGAGTAGACATCAGTTACAGGCGACGTCTGTTAACTTCAGGTTTCATAAACTGGCACGGTGCCGGCCCACTCATGAATCCCGAGGCTTCAAAGGGAGAGTTCGTTTCGCAACAGGAGGACTTTGTCCACTTTTTATACTCCGTCTATGTTTACTTCAGTCTTAATGAAATGTGTTTCCATTTATACAGGCCGTCTCTCTGTCCATCTGATGTCACACGCTTGGTCTTTTCCCCTTATTCCAGTCCGTATCCTGTCTTGTCTGTGGTGCTGCTGGACAGTTGGACTCATCACTCATGACGGGGATCTGGCTTTGCTGACAAACCCCCCACCCCCCTTCACCCCCGCCCCCCACCACACAGCTCAGCTTCTCTTACATTATTAGCCGTCTGTGATGTTACATTAAAGATGCATGCCTCTCGCGCTGTCTCACTCAGCATGGGCCTCCTGTCTGTGCGTGTGTGTGTGTGTGGCTGCTGACTGATAGAAAGTGCACAAGCAGCGACGCACACATGCCTGTCATTGTGTGAATGTGGTCAAGCTCAGTCAAAGCCGAATTTTGTGATGCGACAGATGGATGTGGGAGGCTGTCACTGAGACTAAACGCTCCAGAGAGAGACACAGAGAGTTGTCTGCTTGGACAGAGATAGCGAGCTGGATGGACAGAGAGTGGGAGGGGGGTTAGCTCCACAGTATTGATATAATGCAAGCTTTGAGTGGCCTGTCTGCTTGGTTGAGTGCTTCTCTGTGCTGCTGCATATGGTGTGTGTGTGTGTGTTTGGAGCCCATTCGTATGTGTGTTGCAAGCGGACATGCAACAGAGTTAAGCTTGTGTATGTGTTATTAATGTTTTAAACATTTTAAAATCCCCAGACACACACACACACACACGCACACACACACAGAAAAGAGTGTAGAGAGAGTGAGTGAGGGAGGGAGTTTGTGAAGTTATCCGTCTCCCCTGGCTCGATCAGTGTCCTAATTGGTCTAACAAGATTAATGAGAGGAACCGGATTCTCCAGCTCTCTGTCTCCCTCTCCCCTCCTATCTTCTCCGTCATCAGGGTCAAGAAGCTCAGTGAGTGCACGTGAGCGTGTTTGCACATGACAGGTGGAGGCCTCGTTATCTTAAAAGGTAACTTTGTGAGTGCCAAAACAAAAACATACCCTTAAGTAATGCTTTTCTCTGCGGAGCAAATAACACTACAGTATTTGTTAGTTGAAGGCACAGTCTGGAATTTCTGCTACTAGGTGTCTCAATAACAGAAGACCTGCGTTGATGACATCTATATTTCCCTCCTCACTCTGGCAGCAGAGACTGATAAAGCGAGTGATGTCATTAAAAGAGTTTCTTTGAATAGAAAAAAAAAAGAATTTCTATAGATTTCTGAAATGTTGGAAATGTTATGTCCAATGTAAGCACACTTGTCAACAAAATATATAACATCAGTCTTATCGTTTTTAAGATATGTCAATGCAGAAATGTTGCATAATATATCTTTCAAAGATTTTGGATTATGCAGACAGTATAACTTTTTGTGCCCAACGTTCATTTTGTCTCTTCTCTTGTGAATTTAACATAGTATTTTGCCTACTCATGTCGCAGCAGTTTTAGATATACATTTTCTTCATTGAGCAAAATAAATAAACGCAATACTTGTGGAGGGCGCAGCATAGAGATCAAGGTGCTATAGCAGCCTGTTCAGCCTTCAGTTTTAGTCATAAGTCATATTGGCAGAGCTTGGTGTGTTTCTGATATATCTGATAAAACATTTTAAAGCTATCAATCCTTAAATATAACTAAAAGTTACATCCATATCTGTTAGGGAAAAAAAAATCCCATTATAATTCTTTCCTTAAGATGGTTTTTAAGTTGATTACAAACGCACATGTTTTTCATAAAGTGTGCTAGCCTTATTTTCCGTTCTTAGCCTTTCTGTTCTACACACTATCTTATGGTGGGCTTTCAACTTCCAGGTTATGTAATCCACCTCACCACGGACCATGTCATGGAACCATTCTCTGTCAAGGTCACACTGCAAACTGCCCACCGAGTGCAGCTTCTGGACTAAAAACTCAAAAACAGAAGACACAAAATGTGATATACCATATACATTCAACTCTGGACTTTCAATGTGAGCCATTTAAACTAAAAATAAATGACACTATCTTACAAGCGCCTACAAAAGAAAGCACGACTGCAGTCCTGCTTGATCTGTTGCTAGGTTACATGGTTACACTAAAGTAGAACGGTCACCATAGAAATGTCTGCATAGCTAACATCAGTGTCAAATGAGAATCTCTGACTCTTAAAATTCTACGATTTTGTTTATTTTGTTTAATATTTCTGCACTGACACATTTACATTGTCTGGTATTTCAGTTCATTTATGTGATGACACCAGAGTTAATAGATGTTTTATAGATGTATTATAACCCATTAAAACAGCCTATGGCTCCAAGTAAGGCCACGTGAAGTCTTGTAGAAGAACTGATAATCCTTTTTGGTGCAACTCCAACAGTTTCACTAAGCTGTTTAACTACAGTAACTACAGTATAAAATGATTGTTTTGCATGTATTAGAAATATGAAACGTGAACGAACAACAAAATTGAGCGTGTCTTTGGCGATAACATGGCTCTGGCCAGTGTGAGGCTCAGGAGCAGAGCACTAAACCAGCGATGGTGCCGTCCATGTGCCCCACTCTGTTCCAAATTACTCTGAGTCCATCTTTCAGCTGGAATCCTCGCTCAGATACAGCGTTATGCAAGTGGTTACATTTGAGGATTAGCACAACATTTCAAGGGTAAACAGGAAGAATCTAATGGTGTTTATGGGTCACAAACACAAACTGCAGTTGTTGTGTGTGTAGAGTACACATTGTTGGAGTTAGGTTTAGTGATTCCTTTAGGGTTGCAACTAATTATTCTGCTAATTTTGTTTTGGATGAATTAAAAAAAGGTTATATAATATTACATATTATAGAACCTTAGCAAAGCAATGTCTTAAAAAATATTGTTTTTTTTTTCAGCTAGGAAGTTCATAACATTAAAGCGAATACATTTACAGTGAAAAAGAAAATAGACTATTTTCACTGATCTGAAAAGCAGCTGTCAATAGTTGCAGAAAAGTTTTTCTTTCTGTTGGAATATGCTAAACTTTAAATGAAAGTAATGGTTTATTTTTTTTTCCTTCCAGTTGTCAACTTATATCACAAACTCATAAATGCAAGACTGTGTGTGTTATTAGATTTGTCATGTTATTTCACATTAAAGAAACCATACTGCATCAAGTAACATTTTACATTTTGCTGATATTAATATGAATCAGTATTAGGTATAAATAAATAATTTGCAAAATCATTTTTTTAGTCAATGTGCACAGTGTATGTTTTTGCTAAATAGTGAAGTCTCATGTTCAGCGATGTGTGTGTGTGTGTGTGTGTGTGTGTGTGTGTGTGTGTGTTGCTGCCCGTGTGTCAGGCTGACTGTTGCATAAGAGGATCTGCTGCTGTCCCAGAGCTTAACTGCAGATTTAAACCTCTCTTTCTCACTCTCTCCTTCATTCTAACCCGTCTCACTCTTCCTGTGCCGTGTCTAGTGCTCTCTTTTGCACTCTCTCTCTCTCTCTCTCTTTCTCTCTCTCTCTCTCTAATCTCCATAATTGCATGTACATTGTCAGTGGGTGATGATGTCACTATCTGTTGAATAAGTCCGTGCGTATGGATTTGTCGTGTGGTTGCTTCTCCTGTGAGGAACTTTTCTGTATTGTTCTGTGATTATGAAAATTCCCTGCACATGAAAGCTGACTGAATACTGAAGCAGTACTCATTATGGGTTTATGTGCTCATAAATATAATAGGTAATGAACAAGAATGACATAATGATTAATAAATATAGTGAGGTAAATGATGATACAATCATCTGTAGTTAATAAATCCATTAATTTCTGCCATATATATATATATATATATATATATATATGTATACACACACACACATTAATAGATTAATAGATTAATACTACTAGTCTTTGCTGTGGCAGCACAAAATATTAATTCTGGCCATTTTACAGTCGATTGACACACTGGACTGTGCTCACTCACTGGTGATCTAAAAATAACAGGTTTGGCTGAGACTCCACAAGCATAATTATGTCCAACAATGCAAATTTGTTGGCCCCAGTCTCTTCACTGCACAAGGGCATTTTTGTCTTGAAAGAGATTTGACGCTCTGCTGAGGAGGGATTTAAGTACTTTGGCAGCAATAGTTGATATACCTACTTTGTATTGTTAAACATAATGCAAAGTCTTTTATTGCCATTTTGGCTAATAGTAACGTTAAAAAGCTACAAAAAAGATTAATGTTGAACCTTAAATGCTCTTGCTTCTCTTGAGTGTTCACTGTTTTTATTTATTAATTTATTTTGTCTTCTGCAGAGAGTTAAATGCAGAGTAGATCCAGTCTGAATGAGACCCGTGTAACTCTAGTATTACAAATAAAGACAAGAATAACAATGTGACTTTAGATTCACCTTAATGCTGAGAAACGATGAATAAATATGCATCCCGACTTAACTTTGAACTCTGTATTATACAATTAAAAACAGCTTAACAGCAATTTAATAATTATCTACTCACAAACCTTCTACATGTTCTCATAAACCTGGAGTGGAATCAGTGTTATTGGTAAAACCTGTGTTTGTGCTACTATTTCATGCTGACAAATATCTGCTATGAAAAAGGTCTATTACACCAGACTTATTGAAGACATGCTTAAGCATCACATGCACATGTTGAATGAGTTAAAGTCGTTGACAGTGTATTTGCACAGAACTGTATATTTCAATAATATAGAGAGATGCTGAGGCTGTGAAAGCACAGTCATCTTACTGTAGGTCATTATTATTTGAGCTGTTTTGACATCTTTATTTACCCGAATTAAATGTTTCTGTTTCTGTTTAATGAGTGAGGTAATTGACTATTTATTTTTAAATATTACGGTAGTGGAGTTTTCATGCATTTTTAACACAGTGTGTGAGTTATTTGTCTCACATGGATTAAAAGTCAGATAATAATGTATACAGAGATAGAGATAGAGGTATTTTGTTTAACATCAGTAAATGGGGTCTACATTAGTGATGCTGAGGAATTCAATTAAAATGGTTCTGATAATGATGATGACTTTAAGGCTGATGTTGGTGCAAGTCATTGGGAGAAGTGACCCCATCCATGTGAATGATTGTGTCGTACCCACTGTTTATCTGCGTTGTTTCTTAATTATTTACGCTCTCTTTCTCTTTCTTTGCCTGTGCAGATTGACCTGGAACCAGAGGGAAAGGTGTATGTGGTCATTGATCTGTCTGGATCCTCCACGGAGGGTAAGACCAACACAGTGACACACCACTCTTCTACCGTAAACACAGAAGGAGAATAAGAAAGAAGTTTAACACACATACAGCATTATGTGGTGGCAAATCCTGAAACATAAACGAGCCTCTTTCAAAAGCTGATATTTTGGACTTTATCACAGATCAACATTTAAAATTGTCTGACAAAGTAAAGACTTTCGTCATTTTTTTTGCTTTTAAAGGGGGCAGGCGGACGAGCTGTAACACAAACCCACTTTCACCTCATGAGGATGATATGATGACACTGTTCTGTTGGCAAACAGTCACACAAAGTCTTAGAGTACAAAGACACATTACTGTTCATTTCGATGGCTCATTTAGATCGTCCTCCTCCATCTGGTTTTAGTTTCCTGGAGCTCCTGATGGAACTCTCCAGCTGTGTAGCTCTTAAATGCTCTGTGTTCAACAGCTAATCGTTAACGGCTGCCTGGTACAGGTAGTGTACAGTGGGCTCTAAAGGGCAAAAACAAAAACATCAACAAATGAAGATGATGAATAAAAATAACTTGAGCCTCCTGTGGCCTGAAACGAGATTGATAAGAGAGCAGTGAGACAAAATAAGTAATTTGCTCTCGGACCATAACCGACCGTAGACTCTCACATGTGTAAATAACGGCTTTCTTTGATGCCTCTTATTTTTCACGACACATCGGCATGTGGACTAGCGGAGCCAAGAATCGAACCCGCCACCTTCAGTTTGAAAGACAACTCGCTCTCCCACTGAGCTACCTTTGCTCTGTGGTAATGAAGGATGGAGAAAATTAAAATAAAGCTCTTTTACTGAACAGTTTTTATTTTTATTGCTTCAAACCTTGCTTAACTCTCTTATCTCTATAATTGTTTTTTTTGTTTTTTTTTACAATAAGCTAAAAATGGCTATGATTTCTCTTTTAATGACGATGTATCAAATGAAAACAATCTAAAAGAGGCTGTGTAGTGATAATACCCACTGAGAATAATCAGCTGATTCTGCAGCTCCTTTTGAATATACAGAATTGTTTGAGTCTCAGCTCAGCTGTGAAGCTTTCCACATGTAACTGTTCTGTTTGGGTCGACTGTCACCACTGTGATAAAGCCTGGTAAGAACAGCTGAACATTCTGTCATAAAATAGTGTTGTTTGTCCCCTGTGTAAATCCTGGGTATGTAAATAAGCAACTGACTGAAAACTAAACTGAAAGTTCAGTTTAGAAACTTAAAATCAGATAGTATGATAATAGTTCACATATACAGTAAATTCTGCACACTTACACTGGCTCCCATGTTGACCAGGTGTAGATAATAAAGTGGCTGGTGAACGTAATTTCCCCGTGTAAAGACAGATAAAGAGTGAGGAGAGAGTTAGTAGATTCTTAAAATAGTAGGTGAGATTGAGCCACGGACTACACACACACACACACACACACACACACAGTCTCATGCGTCCGTGTCTTGCCCTCCTCAGCAATGATTGGACTCTCTGTTGTAACCTCTTGACCCACACTACACCCACTCCCGAACTTCCTCTCTGAGTTCAGCTGGCTTGAGTGCCCGTCATGTTAATGTGTGCTCAGAAAAACAAATCGCGTGTGCGCGTGTGTGTGTGTCTGCACTGATAGATAGGAGGGATGCAGAGATACAGGGTGAGAAGTAGAAACTAGAGGAAGAGGTGGTATTTTTAGCAGATTTATTTTTTCCCCTGGTGCAATCTGTTCTCTGCAGCTTCAGACGTTGGGAGGACATGTTCCACTCCTCTCCTCCTCTTTCTTCTCCATCCCGCTGCATCTGTGGGTTTTAAGAAGTGAATAATAATCTAACTTAATCTGAGTCCCCCGCCCCCCCTTCTCCATCTTCATTCTTTTCAATCACGTCGTTATTTTGTGCCCTTAATCTGAATACAGCTTTCGTTATTAGATGCTGTCAGACTTGTGTGAGGGAGCGTTTGTGTGCATACAGCAGCAGCGCAGGGGTGGGTGCAGTCACCGCACTTTACTAGCACAATGTTGCTGTTGCCTCCATCTGTCTCAACATAAAGCAAATCACTTCCTGTGTGCAGCACATGCATGTCACCAAGCCACGCGGGATATAAATACTGCTGTACTCAGAAACATCTAGAAAGATGTGTGGTGCTAATCGGCCTAATAAGCATTTTGTGAACTCACTTTGGACATTTGTTTGTATTTAAAAGTTACGCACTAGAGCTTTAAATATTTTCCTCCCATTTCAGTAATTTAAGCACCGCCTAACTGTTTTTGAGCCACTTAGTATGATTAAAAAGGATTCAGCAAATTTGGCACACACATTGGAAGGTCTAAAATATATATTTTTTACACTCTAAGACTCCCTACAAAAGTCAGTGAAGTACCTGTCCGAAATAGATTTGCTGTCTCATTGAGAAAAGTATCTCATGGCCCATGACCTAAATCTGACAGGGATTTAGCAGTTTTGTGTAAAATGTCTTTGAAAATAACAAAATATTCTATTCTTAAACAAAGAGAAGAGTAAATAAAATCAAATTGTTTGTTGATTTCGGAGGAAATGGAAAACGGTACAAGAGCCCTTCACTGCTGTTTACAGCTTTATCGTTTAAATTGTACCAGATCAAGCTAATAACTGATGTCTCTTTGGTCTGCCTCTTCAAACATTTCGACCGTGTGTATGATTTATGATTTTTGGATTTTTCTTCAGAAATATTGACATGGGCTTTGACATGGGCAATAATTCACTGACTATTCTGTGGTACAATGTCTCTCAAAAATATTAATATAACTAATTCTCTTTATGTATTAAGATAATGCTTATGACTTATGATTTTTTCTTTTTGTTTTCTCTCTCCGAAGAAATTTAAAAACAACAATTAACTGTTTTACCCAGGAATAAAACTCTGTCTTTACCTATCTGACATTTATTATTAATAATTATTGATATAGACTAATATGAAACTTTTTTTAGCCCTTAACCCACGACATCCAGCCACACTTGAACGATCATGTTAAAAAAGCACCTGCACTCAAGCTACTCCAATGTCAGTCACAACCTTGCTTCCTCCAACTGCTTCATTCTGCATCATTTTCACAGCAGTCTTCATGATTTCAGGAACTTTTTTACGTTAGCTTTCGTGTTCATGGGTTAATGTGAGTAGGTTCTGCCGCACACGTCTACTTGTAGTCTTATTCATCATTTGAGAAGCAGATGGGCTCCTGCATCAGGGGTATTATTCATTTTTATGTCATATTTGTTTATACCACCATCTGCAGTTCAGTGTTTTTCCCTCAGCTCTGTCTGCTGGTTATCTGCATATTTGTGTCAGATCAGATGCTCTGTCTGCCCACGTGTGTGTGTGTGTGTGTGTGTGTGTGTGTGTGTGTGTGTGTGTGTGTGTGTGTTCACTGGACAACCAGCTCCCAGGTGGTCATTCAGTGGGTCCAGAGTACGTCTGTCTCCACGACAATCACTGCTAACTGTTGTTACACCTTATCACTTACCACCACTTCTTGTCAGCATGCCTGTGTGTGTGTGCATATACTTGCAAGTCAGGACATTTTGGCTGGCCCTCATGTTTTGTCCCAACTTAAAAGAGCGTTTTCAGGGTTAAGGCATGATTTTAGGGTTTGGGTAGTCTTAGGTTTAGGTTGAGGTTAGGGTAAGGGGCTAGTGGATGCATTATGATTATGTTCTTACCAAGAATACAGTGCAAGAATGTGTTAGTGTTTGTGCGCTCATTCATTCATTCGTCTTTTACCACTTTATCCTCCACATGAGGGTCACAAGGGCACGAGAGCCAATCCTAGCCGACAAAGGGGCGATAAGTGGGGTACAGCCTGGACAAGTCACCAGTCCAACACACAGGGATGAACCTACGGCCAAGTTAACTTAATCTACGTGTTTTCAGACTGCGGGAGGAAACCTTGAGAGAACCCTGGCGCACATGGAGAGAGCATGCAAAGGCCCTCGGTCAAACCGGGAACCGAACCGGTGACCTTCTTGCTGCGAGACAACAATGCTAGCCACTGCACCTTTGTCCGTAATATACGGGCCTGTCCTGAAAACAGATGGATGATGTATTATGTAAAACAAAGTGATCCCAGTAATGGCCTGTTCAACCACCCCCCCCCACCTCCTTCAACAACACCACTGTCTCACACACACACACACACACACGGTCCCTAGACTTCCTGTCTGTAATCAAACTCCGGAGAGGCTCTACAGTAACCACGTCTATAATGCACCCAGGAGAGAAATGGAGGGAGAGTGAAAGAATAGCAAACTGGGACAGGAGCGCAGAGAGAAGCAGTGTGTGTGTGTGTGTGTGTGTGTGGGAGTGAGAGTGGAGGTGGTTCTGTTGTCTTAAGGTTACCCTCGGAAATCATTTATCTTTGTGGGGAGATGCAGAGAGGAAGGGAATGGCTGGTTAGATGTTGCTCGCTGAGGAGGAGTATTTTATTATGCTGTCCTTCGTTTTAGTGCCCACACATGAAAGTATAAATAGTATGCACGCGCACATACATATGCATAGGCCTCTGGTAGGTGTGTGGTGTTTGAGAGGGGGGTGGAACGGAAGATGAGAGGCCGTTGAATGATTAAACATCTTGAGGAGTGTGATGCAAAAGGTCCTTATTTGGACGGGGGAGAACAGATGGACTTAAGAAAACCTCTATAGCACCAGACGCGTGTGAATCCCTGTGTGTGTGTGTGTGTGAATCCTCATCTCGAAGTTTTAACATATCTCCCTGCAGTTTCATTTCCACTGAAGGACATGTGCTTGTCTGCTCACTCCACAGCCTCGGGAGCCAATGACAAAGAGGAGCGAGTCTTTCGAGAGCGGATCGGCCCTCGCCGAAGACAGGGCGCCGTCCGAAGACGTGTGCATCAAGTCAACGGACACAAATTCATGGCCACCTACCTGAGACAGCCAACCTACTGCTCACACTGCAGAGATTTTATATGGTAGAAAACACACGCAACACGCTAATTGATGTGCTTTCATGTTTCGTTAAACCGACTTGGCTGAAATGCAAACTCCTCTGTGTGTGATGTGATAGGGGTGTGCTGGGGAAGCAGGGATACCAGTGTCAGGGTGAGTACTTTTCTCTGGCCGCTTCCAATTTCTCAGGTAACATTTCACCTCGTATATTATTTAAGCATAATGAGAACACAAGAGGGATTACGTCTTGCTGAATGAAAAACCGTGATTTGGGCTGAACCCAGCATCACCCGGCACCCAGAGCCAGTTAGGAACAGCATTTTCAAACACCCACATCATATATCTGTTGGTAGCATTTTAAAACCTCATTGTCAGTATTTAGTTTCTGACACAGGAAGTTGCGTGTTTAATTTTTGGTCCTCCAGTGCAGTGGTTACTTGCGTCCAAGACAAACAAGGCCCCCAAACCTGACCCCTGTCCACACAAACACACACACCAAAAGAATAAAGTAAATAATAACAAACATTTACATGCAAAAATAAACAGCAGTTGTAGGTATTTGTTTCTGTTTTCATGGTGTATATTGATAAAAAAACTGTCCTGTGCTTCCATAAAATCAAAACCAAGGTAACTTTTGAGATATTGCCTTGCTTTCTTTTTTGATGCTGGTGAGTCTTTGGTACTTTGACGTTTCTCAGACATGATATTTTGTTGTACACATGCTGTCAACGGGAACACAATCAGGTATAGTTACTAACTGACCTGATGAGACTTTTTTATTCGGTAATGGTCACAGAAGGTCAGAGGTCACAAAGGTGTTGATAATAAATTGCTTAGTAAATTTAAGAGGACCAAAAATGGGTTTTGATTTGGGTGATGCTGAGTTCTGATTATCCAGTAGAGTGAGCGATTAAGATTTTCTAAATTTAATTTGCACAAATATATATTTAATAACCTCACAACCTCAGCGGAAACAAAGGTCTTTGCTCTGGCGCCCCCTGGGGGTTCGGACCCCAGGTTGGGAACCATGGCCCCAGTGCATTTTTATTTATTTACTGCTACATATCAAGCATTTTTAACAGGTTTACTTTCCAAATGTAGGATTCTTACTGATTTTGTGTCTAAATGTAAGTGCTGCTACAACACACAGATCCATCTGTCTATCTTTTTGCTCTGTAAAAGTTTCACTTTTTTTGTGAAACGTGACTCTGCCAGCAGTTGTGATCTACTTGTGAGTTTTGCTTGCAAATAACGTTTTTGAAACAGATCCTCGTATGCTTCTATTTTAATCAGTACAGCTGATGAAATTCACACATTCTTGCAACATGAAGCACTTTTTTGCTCTTCAAATCTGTTTTTATTTTTTATTTTTACTGCCTATGGTGATCACCATTCACATTTTAGATTACATAAAGAATTCTGAAACCCTAAAGTATAATAGAGCAAAAAAGTACATGTTCAATTTAATACTGACATTTAAAGCTGATGAGTCACAATACCTGACACCTTTAATAAGGTCAGCTCAAAGAAGAATTCACTTTTGGATCAGGATTATGTGAACCCCCCTTTTATTTTTCCTTCCAGCTTTTTTTTTTAAATAAACATAGACAGGGAAAAATTATTTACAAAAATCTTACTATTTTGAATTACCTTTTAATTAGTACGTTCTCTCTTTGATGCTGTGCTTCCAGTTTGTACATGTGTCGTCCATAAGCGCTGTCATGAGCTCATCATCACCAAATGTGCTGGGATGAAGAAGCAGGAGGACACACCGGAGGAGGTGCAACACACACACACACAGACACACTGAAAGACATTTTAAATTAAAACATACGTTTTAAGCTCTCTTCAGCATTATGTGATCATAGGTCAATATCTTCCTAATGTATAAAAATCCATCCTCAGTGATCTGAGGTCTGAACAACCCCAATCTATCCTGAACGCATCCTCAGATCTGATCACAGAAACCATACTTGGCACGTTAAGGACACATGTGGAAACACTCCTGAGTGTGCACAAGTGCAAAATGTCCCCAGGACAGATTAGGTAGCAGCTTGTCAGCTAATGTCCTCTGAGCCACAGTTTTTACAGTAAACAGTGGCCATACATTGAGTTATTTGTTGCTACTGCCACATTATTAACACTTTGTCACCGACACACACAAACACGTTTACGTCCGCCACAGGTGGTCACATGACACAGAGGACACATGTTAATGCCAAATGTGACCAGGTCCATAAACACACATGGTCAGTGCATTTACATTAGAAAGAAACAAATCATTGTGTTCATCCAATGAACACAAGAGTTTTAAGTGTATTATGATAATGTGATTGGCAGTAGAGCCACTACAGCACTTCATGTACTGTATACCGTCATTCAGACCAAAGTCTGATTCAAGCTGGCCAAGGCACTCTGCATACATTAGATCAATGGGAAACCACCTACAACTAATAAGCTGACAGAGAGTGGATTGCTGCCTGGCCTTGCAGAGGCAGACACACTTCAGTCTGTAAACTGATATCCCACTAGTGCTTGTATACTGGGACAAGGAGAATAGTCCAAATAAATGGCATAGTTGAGCTAAAACCATAGTTCGACTTAACTGTGCATAAAAATGTACTGACTGAACTATATACTCATGGACAAAAAAACCCATTCAGGCCTGTTGTTAGGAATCTGGGTTACTTGGGTAACGTGTATACACTGCACACACTTGAGAAACATGTATTATTCCTCTCATAATTAATCACCAACACCTGTGTATGCGTGTGTGTGTGTGTGTGTCTGTAGGTAGGATCACAGCGGTTCAGTGTTAACATACCCCATAAGTTCAGTATCCACAACTACAAGGTCCCCACCTTCTGCGACCACTGTGGTTCTCTGCTGTGGGGCCTCATGAGGCAGGGCCTGCAGTGCAAAGGTGAGTTCAAGTACAGCTGGGAATTTATCGTGTTGGATCACAGGGGCCCATGATAATGTAAATAATATGTTCATCACAGTTTAAAAATAGAAAAAAAAGGTCAAATGTGCCAATTAATTTTAATTTTGTCTTGTCAAGAGTGGTTGTTTGTTAATAACTGTCAACACACACATATTATTATTATTATTATTATTTTGTATCCTTTTAAAACATTTGAAAACAATTTGAGATCTCTCATTTGTTATGGGATACCTATAGGGATGGGCATCCAGTGCAAGCCCTCTATAGCTTTTCAAATAGGTATAATTTATGTATTAGTCAATAATCAATTACTTGTTTCTGAGTCTGGTGAGACTAAAGGTAAACACAGATTGTAGCAGCACGGTACAGTTATTAAGCTGATCTACAGGGATCTATATACATCCAGGTCTGACCTAATCCTCCTACATATGCATTTACACACATGCCCTTTATCAACGCATGTGTGAAGCCAACCTTCACTGCAGTTCTACTGTCTTCTGAGGAAATGGTTTAAGATAAATTAAATAGCAGATCATGGCGAACCAGAAGAAACAGACAAGGAGCTAAATCATACAGAGAGATCAACGGCTGGTTTGTTTTCACACAAAAGTGGCAATTGACGAAAACAATAATAATGAGGATTATGATAATGATAATAGTAACAATAATAAATGGGGATCTTAGGTCAGGCTTAGATTTACATGAAAGTAAAGTTTCTTGTGGTCCAATTCCATCTGTGCTTTTAGTGATAATTAAAATAATTTAAGATTCTTGTGTCCTCACTCATGTCTAATATTAAATTCTGATTAGATTTAAGTTAGATGAGAGTAGGCAAGTAAATCAAATAAAAATAAATTTAATTATTGTAATGGATTCAGTTGCAGCATCGACCCTCTTCTTTCATAACCTTCAGTGAGTGGCATCAGGGTGCAGTGTGTATTTTAAGGTTCCTAAGGCATTTTAATACTGCACCTTTACAAAGTAAAAAAGAACAACAAAAAAACATGAACAATCATGTTCGATTTTAATGCCTACAGTGTTTCACTGCACAGTTTGATGGCTGTAACCACAAAACAAAGAAATGTTTGAGTCAGAATACCTTCATTGGCGTCACTCCAACCCACTCAGGAGTTTTTGCTCTTTTGCAGTGTGTAAGATGAATGTGCACAGGCGGTGTGAGAAAAATGTAGCTCCTAACTGTGGTGTGGACGCCCGAGGAATTGCTAAGGTGCTGTCTGATCTGGGAGTCACGCCTGACAAGATCTCCAACACTGCACAGCGCAGGAGGAAGGTACCATGTTTATTAAGGACGATATTTGCATTATTAGTTTATACAGTTTTCAGTTCAATAAACTATAATATGATTTTAAAAAGATACTTTGATTCTGTAATGGAAAGACATTTTAGGCTTTATAAAATTGTACTATTAATTATTATTATTTCTTTTTAGTACAGGTACAGACATTTCTACTGATATTTTACTCCCATTCTGTCTGACATATCTGCTTGACTGTGCATTATTTCATCTGTGGTTTTTCAGAAAATTATTCAAAAAATATAGGAGACAGTATAATGTTAAAGTCATGACCGTGACCATAATGGTTGAGTAAAATGTTTCAATCTTATCCTTATTAGAATACTGTACATTTGCATCATTTCTTTGTCATCTTCGAAAACATTCTTTAGCCTTTCAATGAAATAATCTAAAATTCTGGGAAACCCACTCATTTAATTTCTTGGAAAGAGTAAAAACATAAAGAGATGTGTGACCTTTCCGATTTATGTTTTTGCAAGAGGTTCCACACTGTACACCCTGTCCTCCAGCTGGCTCTTTCACATACTTGTTATCACCCTCATCAGTGTATCCGTCTGTCAGCTTGTATTTGTGTGGACATCTATTTTATTTGTTTGTTTTGATGCTCATGAAAATATGATAAGAAAGAAAGAATAAGAAAATTCTAACAAGTGCATGACATATTGTAATCACCGAGCAATATCGTGGACATGGCAATAGAAAATGTGTGTATGGGACATACGGGAGGATGAGTTTCAACTGTATAAGATTATAATTATTGATTTTGATTTTACCAAACAATTTTATGTGAAGGTGTCACACTCATCGTGGCCTGTTGCAACTCTCCTTACCAAGCTATTACCTGGATATGACTTGAGACATAATATTGTATTGTTGTAATATTATCACATCATTACTATTGTTATTTCCAAGCTGGATATAGCACTGGAATTAGGATGGTGCTACCACAATTATCAAAATATTGCCATGTTTTTACTGTACTGTAAAATGTTACTGATCTATCAGTAATTGATATCAGATTTATCAATTACTAAATTAATCGTCAACTTCTTTGATAATCAATTAATTGATTTTCTTGTTTTTTTCACTGCTTAAAAGAAGTTTTCTGATTTTTCATCTTCTTAAATGTGATTATTTTCTAGTTTCTTTGCCCCATATAATAACAAAGAAGTCCTTTTTGTGGACAAAACAAGACATTTATGAACATCATAATTTCCTGGCCTGGGAAACACTGACCAACATTTTTCAACGTTTTCTGACATTTTACGGACCGAACAAGTACTAGATTAATCAAGAAAAGAATCGTCAGATGAATCTGAATATGATTATAAACATTAGCGGCAGCCCTATGTGCGATGAATCTCGCAGTGACTCATGATGCACGTTTTGAAGAGCTCAAAGGAACGCTCATGTTGTCTCTATCCCTGCAGTTGACTCCAGGGCAGGACCCTCCTCAGTCTCCTCCTGAGCTCACTCAGACTGAGGAGAACAGCTTCAGCCAGCCAGCTGTCCCCACCTCCCCCTCACAGCAGGGTAACGCTGAACACAACACACATACACACGTACACACACGTTATCCTAAGATACAGATCGGACACAAACACGCAGACATTTCAAAGCCTTCTGAGATGTTTTTACCAGCATGTAGTTTTACTGTGTTAATGTTATCAGCAAGAGACAGTAATTTGATTTCAGTATTATTGCACCCTTAATAAAAAGTAATTTCATGTGTTTATTTATTGTCCTTTTAGAAACAGTATAAGACTAAGCGTGATATACCTACAGTAGGACATATCCCCCGCCACCCAACACCATTTGTTACTTAGTCATCATGCTCTTACACTTTACAAGCTGGGAGATTAAAGTTAACTTTTTAAATGTGGAAGGATTCCCATTTTTCTTACTACGGTGAAAACACTACCAGTTGCAGCTGCTGTTAAATCCCTCCGTTCAGAGACACTTGAACGGGTCATAACAGAGGATGTGATGAAAACTTTGAAGGGTTATTGAAAAAGTAATTGTTGCGAAACTGTGAATAAGTTTGAGCCAAACAGCGACAGGAAAAAGTGCAGTCCGCCTGTTTTCACTGATGTCTGATCTGCTCTTCCGCTGACTCCCACAGACTTGGCAGAGTTGGATCGCCTGCAGGACGCGCTTTCGCTCGACCAGCAGGGACCCCAACACTCCTCCTCCTACTCGTCTTCTTCCTCCTCCACCACCTCCTCTTCCTCAACGTCCTCTTCGTCGGCAGGCAGGGAGAATGGACAGAGTCAGAGAAGGACCCTCAAGGACTTCAACTTCATCAAGGTTCTCGGCAAAGGCAGCTTTGGCAAGGTGTGACAGCAAAGGCGCCCATGATTATTCACTTACTGGCTCACTCATTTTCTACCGCTTTATCCACCGAGGGTCGTGGGGGTGGGAGGCAGGGTACACCCTGGACAGGTCGCCAGTCCATCACAGGGCCACATAGAGACAGACAACCATTTACTCTCAAATCCATACATTAATGCATTTACCTACTATTTATAATTAATTTACTTTGTTAAAGCTGAAGTGTGTGTCTTTTAAATACGAACAAATATCTGTCACATTCAAACCACTGTCCATTGAGTTCACACAATGCTGATTAGGGCCGTATGCTCCACACGACTCTTTTTTGTTTTTCCTCCATACAGCATGCATGTTTAAATCTCATGTTGCACTGAAAACAGGAAGTGATTCGTTTTATATCAAGACAGATGGAGGCAGCGCCAACATTGTGCTAGTGAAGTGAGGTGGCGACAAACAGAGGTTGGAGTATGACTGAAAAAAAACAAATAAGTGCCCACAAAAAGTTTCAGACGTGAATTGTAGCAGTTTGATGGGATACATGTTTCTTGCCTCCACCCGCCTCTGTGCTGCTGCTGCTTTTACTCAGAAACACACCCTCAATCAGGTCTGATAGCAATGAATTGCAGAGCCTGTTTTCAGATAAAGGACGCAGCATACAAATCTGTTCATAAAGACCAAACAGAGGCAGACTAGTAACATCAACAGCAGCAAAATCATCTGAAAATATGCTCAGTTGGGTAAAATGTAAAGGGTAAACATGATGACTAGTGACTTCATGGGAGCAGGACCTTCTTTTCTGTGTAATGACAGATTGTAACTCCTCTTCTACCCACGTGTCTGTATTCCTTCTCCGTCTTCATCTGCCTTCTCCTCCTCATGTTCTCCCTCTCAGGTGATGCTGGCAGAGCTTAAGGGGACAGAGGAGGTTTATGCTGTCAAAGTTTTGAAGAAGGACGTGATCTTGCAGGACGACGACGTAGACTGCACCATGACCGAGAAGCGAATCCTGGCCCTTGCTCGCCGACACCCCTACCTCACTCAGCTCTACTGCTGCTTCCAGACACGGGTAGGAGAGCAAGACAGTGCACAAACACACTGACGTTATAGTTAATCTCTGTTTCCTCAGCCTCAGACCTGTTTATCTTTCTCTGACTGCAGGACCGTTTGTTCTTTGTAATGGAATATGTGAACGGCGGAGACCTAATGTTCCAGATTCAGCGATCCAGGAAGTTTGATGAGCCTCGCTCGCGGTTCTACGCTGCCGAAGTCACCTCAGCCCTCATGTTCCTGCACCGTAATGGGGTCATTTACAGGTACACACCTACAGCAACTCTTATATCGTCACATTTTTCATCTGTTGAAAGAAAACAATGCATAAAATTGTCAACATATCCAGCGAGATTGCTGAACAGCAGCAGAACTGCATGACCATGTTCTGTTAGTCCCAACTGTTGTGGGACGAACAGTATTTCACTGCTAAACAAACTTTGAAAGTAATCATGGCAAGCTCTGTGTGTGACGATATGTAGAGCACTGTAATAGGTTTATTTGTGCAATTAATAGTTGTTGTGTGGCAGTGTTATTGTAATAGGCGTTGCTGATTTTAAATGTTTATCTGACATTTGCAGCATTTCCAAAGGGACGAATGAATATATCTATCTATCTATAAATATAAAGACCCTTTAGAGCTAGAAATATATTTGTTTATTTGAAACATATTCATATTCAAATTGCCAGAAAGAGCTGTAGATTTGAAAAATTAATCACAAAATTATTGGACTCTCCTGGAATTTCACGAGTGTGTGAAAGTTCATTAGTTAGACACAGCATACCAGAAGGTGTATGACACCATTTTAATTGCATAACGTGATGATTCTCGTGGGTTTTTCTCACTTTGCATGCTCAATTTTCGCAGTGAGCACAACTGCTGTGGAAACCAGATGGTGCTCATTGTCTCCCGCTCTCTTCATTTGTCTCTCTCTCTTTCTCTCTCTCTTTCTTAGGGATCTGAAGCTAGATAACATTTTGTTGGATGCTGAGGGACACTGTAAGCTGGCAGACTTTGGCATGTGCAAAGAGGGCATTATGAACGGAGTGACCACCACCACCTTCTGTGGCACACCTGACTACATCGCTCCTGAGGTGAGCTGAACTCACAGACACTGGCTTGAAGAGTAGGGCTGTGAGTTGACAAGAATCTAGTGACGTGATACATACTGTATCTGTTCAGATAACTCGAAAAAACCCACTCTGAACTAGGTAAACAACTTTTTCCTACGCTTGCTCATGGAAAAGTCTTCAAAATTCACTATAGCTAGCTAGATAATATAGTCCTTTGTTTGTCCAGCAATGGGGAAATTTACAGTGTGGACTAGGTTTGCACATGAGATATTATTTATATCGCATGCACATGCTCCAGCATTTTATTTCCCTGGGCGAATTCAAAACTCTACTGACAAACTGTTTAACAGTGTAATTGCCATTCTTAAACTGGACATAAATGATGTTATGACATCTAAAGTGTATGTAAGTTTTGATTCTGTTTGCTCGTTTGCCTCTCAGCCAAGTCTTTCTTACAAAAGAGATTTGATCTCAAATGACTTCCTTGTAAAATAAAGGTTTCAAAAAATATCCTGATAAAGGAGTCGCAAACTCTCAGGATACACTGACATACTACAAGCAAAGTGATGTATTGCAATTTATTTTAACCCTAATAGCAATGTTACTTAAAATGCATATCCAATACAACTTTATTTTTAAAGCACTTTAAAACAGCCACAGTGGACCTGTCCAGAACAGTAAATAAAAGACAGAATAAATAAAGATATGAAAGTTCACATTAGGCAATGAAATACATCTAAAAAAAGCTAAAATAGGTTAAAAGACATAAAACATGGGTAATTTGGGATTTGACGAAAGGGAGCCGTCAAATGCAGCCAGAGACAAATACAACACAAAACCATTGTCAACAATATTTCTGATATATTGATACCGTACTTCAAAGAATTAAAACAGTATGATGCTTTGAAATATCATAAATTTATAATATCATAATATTATAAATTTTCTTTTAGTCTATCTAAACTTTCTAAAGGAAAGACGGGGAACTTTAATATCACGGAGTAGAACTTTAATGGTACTGTGGACACTTTCCCAGGAAGTGTGTGGGCAAAATGTCTAAAATAAACATGTATGGTCTGCCATACAGTGACCACATTTTTACAACATTCGGGCCTGTTTAGAATTTTGCCTTCGCGTTCAAATGCAGTTTTCCAAGAAAATTGCTCCATATAACTGAGTTACTCCTTTAAATTCAGATCCTGCAGGAGCTGGAGTACGGGGCGTCTGTGGATTGGTGGGCCCTGGGGGTGCTGATGTATGAAATGATGGCCGGACAGCCTCCCTTTGAAGCTGATAATGAAGACGACTTGTTCGAGTCAATTCTCCATGACGACGTCCTGTATCCTGTGTGGCTCAGCAAAGAGGCTGTTTCTATCCTGCGAGCGGTACGTGTCGTCGCTACGTAGAGATACACCTCTTATAATATTTTCTTTATTTGAGTGTCACACTATATCAGACTGATTTTCATCCTCTTCATCACTGAGCCTGGCTGGTGCTTGTCACTGGGCGGATGTGAACAAATCATTTCTGTTATAATTTATGTGGCGATTCATTATTTATATTTAGTTATTTGTGGTTACCTTTTTTGTTTGTGTTTGCAAAATAAATGGGAAGTGGGTCAATTCATTTTTGTGTTCTGCAGTGGACGGATCATTTTACATTCATATTTTTGCGAGTACTTTGGAAGATGATGACTTTGGAAGCAGCGTCACAGCAGCTGTATGCTTTGTTAGATAACCAAACGTCTTTGTGAAGACATTTCACATCATGCAAAATGGTTTCACTTATAATTTTGAGGTGTTTAGCACTCATTTCTGTACTGACACTTGTACATGTGATTTCATTTTTTCCTCTTCAGATTGAATAACATTCATTTAAAGTGCAATTAACACGTTCTCTTGATTGCAGAGAAGAATAAAAGTCAGTCAGAGAGGATAAAGTATTAACAGTGGCATCATAAAACCACAGTAGATGAAGAGACAATGGACCAAATGGGATGCAGCTTTCAGTCACAGAAAATAATACCAGCAATCTGCTGACCTGGTTCATCTCTCTCTGCCATTACACCACTTTGTTTGTATTATGCACAGAGCCATTAATGCTTCAGCTCTATTATTAGCACTGAAATGCTTTTTGCTCAACCCTTTATCCTGTTTTTGTCCTCATTATTTTATGCATGAAACCTCAACTGGAAGCATCTTTTTAAAAAAGGGTTTGTTTATTTTCAGACAGGTTAATCTCAAAATGTATTGTGTGTTGCTTTTTTGTGTGTCTGTGTGTAGTTCATGACGAAGAACCCAGCCAAGCGTCTGGGCTGCGTAGTGAGCCAAGGGTGTGAGGAGGCCATCAAGACTCATCCCTTCTTCAGAGAGATTGACTGGGTCCTGCTGGAGCAGAGAAAAGTCAAACCACCCTTTAAACCCCGAATTGTAAGAAACACACATCTACTCACCTACACCTGAGCGCACACTGATGCTTTACCTCCCTATAGAAGGGAATATTAGAAAAAGAAAAATCTCAATTTACTTTTGCATAATTCCCGTTTTTGTTTCAGTATCTCACCCAACTTTTTTCACTCAAATAGTGGACCGCACCATTTTTTTTTTGGGAAAATCCAAATATTGTTGGATCTTTAAAGGCTTTTAAACTACTGTTGTTGAATATATACAGATATATTTACAAAGTCCAAATCAAAGTCAAGCTAAACTTAATCATAAGACCACTGTTGCACTATGGGAATTTGCCCACACGATGCACATTTCAAAGCATACTAAATAACAAAAAAATCATACATGGTAATCAAAACAAGCAACTACATTAAACAAAACAGCTAAAGTAAATAATTAATAATTAATGACTTAAACAAATGGGATGACAGTGTTTTTTAATCATAATAACAACACACGGGCGGCTGACGGCTGCCTCGGTGTGTTGGTACACATTGTTTTTTTTGTGTGTGTGTTTATTGTGCTATCTGCTGCGACACCTGGAGTTTCTTCCCCAGAGAAGAGCTTATTAACATCAGCGGAACGAATCGAGCAGATTTATTTCCATACTTTTCTATGTTCATCAGCGGAATTACTGGACATTTTAGTCAAAGGTGCACTCACCTTTGCAGAAATATACTGGACAACTGCTATGAGAAGAGAAGGTGATTGGCTGCAATCATCTGCCACAGCTCTCCTCTGTCTGTCACCTCTGACCCCATAAACTGCTCTTTAAGCCTCCTAATGTCTGTGTTGACAGTTTGCAGTTTTCATATTGCACAACTTTTGTTATTTTCTTTCAGTTTGCACTAGCTCTCTTTTAAATTATTTTCACACTGTTACTTTCTTTGTATTATTTGTCTGTCTCTCTCTTCTTATCCTATACGTGCACCACTGACCAGAAAAAATCCTAGTATAGTGTGAACTTTATCTGGCAATAAACCCGATTCTAAAACAGCGCAGTGCATCTTAATAGTCAAGAGGTGTCACTGTATTATCATTTTCATGATACTAGATTGTGGCAAATATTCATGTTTGACATCCATTGCCCTCTCTCTCTCTCTCTCTCTCTCTCTCTCTCTCTGCTTTTCTGTGTTTGTTTCCAATGTAGAAGACAAAGCGAGATGTGAATAACTTTGACCAGGACTTCACTAAGGAAGACCCTGTGTTGACGCCAACAGACGAGGCCATCATCCGACAGATTAACCAGGAGGAGTTCAAGGACTTCTCCTACTGCGCCCCTGAGGAGACGCAGACCTAACATTAAAACCTGGCACACACAAGTACACACACTGACACTTACACATGTGTAGAAACATAAATCCCTTTAGAAAACACACACACACACACACACAGTCCTTTACTTTGAAGCTATTGGTTGTTGTTGTTTTTGGAATATTCTTTATTTGCATTGTGTTGTTCTTGTTGCCTGAGTTTGTTATAAATATGAATTATAATGTATAAGAATATGGACATGAAGACACTCATCTGCACATGCTACCGCACACATTCCCATGTGCACAAATCGAGCACAGAATCACACAGACACACACACTCCACAATCTCATGTTTTCACACGCTTTCACACACAGTACCTCCAGGCTACTGCATATGCACAGACACACACACACTCACACTCACACACTGCTTCTCTCCCCAGCACCTGTATACATGTGAACTGTGAGTGCTGGGTGCAGAGCTCTGTATATATCCTGTGTTGAGTGGCTGTATTGTGTTGGTAGTGTCTGCTAGTAAAGGAGGATTGTGGCGCATGGACAAGCACCCACCTGTGTTATTACTGTCCTTAATGTGGACCAGCTAGGGCCAAATACCCTTTGTGCAATACCCTATCTATAGATTTTATGTTTTCCCCTCAAAATGTTTTTATTTGTGTTGGGTTGTGGTATGATTGTTGTATGATTGTAAACTTGCTTTCATCTTGTCCTCCTTTCCTCCATGTACAAAGTGAATGTCGAGCATACATGATACAGGCTATTGAACTAATTATGTGGAGCAGAGTGTTACGGGTGGCCCGTGTAGCAGTTCTTTTCAGCTATTGCATCCATCTGCTAGTCCATGTCCCTCCTACCGGCGAGAATGTGGACGTTTTTTTGTTTTTTTTTTCCTTCCGTGAATTTACATTTTTTTTTGTGTGAATGCATGTTTTTTTTCTGTCAGAGTGTGATTTTTTTTTATCCTCAGCATTTCTGTACGTACCATCAGTGTTTCAGCCCCCTTCCCTCCCCCTTTACCTCAAAAGCACCAATTCCCCTTTCCCACCTCTGTCAGCTGTCTTGCTCAGCCAAAAACCACTTGCTTTTCTGACTTTTGCTTTTTTTTTCCTAAGAATGGCTTATCTTTCTTATTGCTCTCTCTCTTTTTTATGGTTATTATTATTGTTGTTGTTATTATTATAATAATAATTATTATTATTGTAAAGTGTATCTGGAGGAAACCTTTGTGTATCATACTATAACTATACTATTGTAGGTCTGTTACAATTGTGTAAAATGAAATGTGGAGAACCAGCAGCTGAATTACCTCTCATTTCAAACACATTCGCACTCACACAAAACACCACATACAGATTCTCTCTTGTACCTCTCCCTGCTCTTCTCACAGTTTTTCCTACAAACACACAAACTCACACACATAAGGACTGTTGCTGCGTGTACTGTAGAGTGATCTGAAGGTGAGCTGGTTGCTCTGTGTGCAGTAGAGTCAGAGTGTAGTGAAGCTTCATGCACCCAGATCTAAGGCTGTTCCTGGTCACACTCCTTTAATTTACTCTGTGCCAAAATGTAGTGCAACAGCCGGGCTAGTCCTGTCTGGTCTGATTCCAATAAAACACTGAGCTGTCTACGTTATCCCCCACCTCCACTGTGTCTTCTTCCCCACCTCCTTCTTTGTTAATTTGTTCTATTTTTGTCATTTTCAGTATAGTATTTTGCTTTGCATTAATCCTTACCCGCAGCTGCTGCTCAGAGGCAGTTCTTAAAAAGGATGCTTGAAATTCTGTGAAGGAGAAGCAGGGAGGAGAGGGTGGAGGAAGGAGAGTGATGCTTTTCCTGGTCAGCTGACCTATCAGTGCACTCAGTTTTGGGTGCCTCTACGTGATGCACATTGACAGAAGAGAGGAGATACTTGCAGAAGTCTGATGAAGTCATATGCGCTGTGGGAGGGTGGGCCACTTGTCTTGTGACATGTGGCGTCACTAATTGCCTCTGATTAATTACACTGCCTGTGATGGTGCAAAGTTTAGTGGGGAGATCTGCTGCTGTGCTGTGAACTCCTGCTGCCGCCTTCTTTTCTGTCTCTGAGCCAATGACACTGGATAGAGTTGCCCGTTGGACACGATGGTAGCCGACAAGGAGAGGAGAAGGTACAGCCACATGAGGCTTTGTGCACAGATATTTTGAAAAGAGTCTTGACTATGTGTCTGTCTTTTGAAAATCTATTTACTGTATGAACATTTTGAATTGAATTTTTTTTCTATGCTTCTATGCTGGTTTGGTTGGAGGTAGGCTACATTGGGCATTTTACATGACTTAAATGTTGACCACAGTAGAGCAGCTACTCAGATCTAAATAATCTATAAAATGTGGTCTATTGGAAAAACCACGCCAATAATCTTAAAAGTGGAGATTTCCTAACTCAACATGATGATGCTTCTCTATATGCGGGAAAAAAGTGAATGTGTCTTTAAATCTAAGATAAGTTCCTTCTAAAGTTTAGGTTTCGGAAGATATACATTTTTCAATAGGCAAAAAAAGTAGACTTTTCAAAAATGAAATATTAAGTTGACTTGTGAAAAACTGATCATTAATTTGTGTATGCACTTTGTTACTTTGACAAAATTTCTGAATGAATATAATAAATAAAATTTGATCACTGACACATTTATCTCAAAGGTACTGTATGTTTGTCTCTTAAGCTGTGTAAGTGTGATGAAATGTTAAGTTATAATTCCAGCTGGTATCAACAAATATAGCATTACATTGATGTGCTGGTATGAGATATTCAGACGGTGTCTGTGGCAATGCATTTGCATTACATGGTGTTCTTATTTTACTTAAAGTAAATTTGCTTTATAATATCTATGCAAATGTGGCTAAGATTTGATTCTTATGGATCTCTGCAGGGCTATTAGCCGTGAGGCGGCCAAAAGGAGACGAAGAGTGGAGTCTGATGTGTTTGGAGATCTGTCTCGGCTCCTGCCTGTCCAACCCTCTGTCCGAGCAAACCTAGACAAGCCCTCCATCATTCGTCTCACAATCAGCTACATACGCATGCACACACTTTTCAAAGGTAGCTGAAGTCAATACCCACGTCAATGATGTGGAACAAACAAAATGAATGCTGTTAAACGTATTTAACACATTTATCACAGTGGTGTTATAATGACATTATTTTAAAAGAAAGCAAAATACTGTGTATTTCAAATTAACGACTGAATGTACATAAGTTATTTCATCCATTAGATCCCAAGTATAACTAAATTGTACTTTTTTTACATAAGTGTATATTTGCTTTTTTTTTTTTAAAGAAAAAAGGAAAAATCTTTCCCATGCGAAGAACAACATGAGAAATTTTCTTTTCTTTTCTTTTTTTTTTTTTAAACTGTTTTTAACTGTTTTTCAGTGAACACTGGGACTAAAGGAGAGACCAGTCGTGGGGTCTCAAAATATGGACGATTCTTGGGAAATGGAGAGGAACAGCAAGTGTGTGACGGAGGATGGGGCAATGTGGAGAATAAGACAGAGGAAATCGGGACTTTGGAGGAGGCAGATATGTATCTGAGCATCCTGGATGGGTTTCTGATGGTCCTGTCTACTGAGGGAGACATCGTCTACTTATCTGACAACGTCAGCAAATACATGGGCTTGACACAGGTTTACACACACACACACACACACACGTTTGCACAACATTTGAAGTAAAGACCCTCCCAAACTCTAACCATAATCTAACCCTAACCCTAAAACCAGGTCCATTAAAGATGTGAGGATCAGCCAAAATGTCCTCACACAAATACAAGAACACACACACATTTAGGAAAATTGTTTAAACATAAATGTATAATTTGTTTTCTGACAGATCGAGTTGATGGGACACAATATCTTTGACTTTACTCATCCCTGTGACCACGAAGAAATCAGAAACAATCTACGTCTAATGGCAGGTGTGTCTCAGTGTGTAGACATTTTGTCAGAAGTCAGTGGTGTACATGCCGTTGTTTTTTTGAGAAATCAAGCTCATTTAAATTTTTTTTAATGCTTGCTTTTGTAGAGGAAGTCTGCTGCGATGCAAAGAGGGACTTTGTCATGAGGATTAAAAGTGCACTGACAAACAGAGGAAGAAGCAGCAACCTTAAAACAGCCACGTGGAAGGTCGGTGAGAAACAGCAATACTTTGGCTTGTGAACATAATGGAGCATGGAAAATTCTCTGATGGAATTTCTTCAATGAGTTTTATGCGAGATTTTGTGTGGTTTTAGGTTCTGCACTGTCGAGGCCGGGGGAGTGTTTGTGCCTCTCCCTCCTCAGTGCCGTCTCTGCTGCTAACCTGCCAGCCTCTGCCCCTGTCACACACACTCCTCAGCACACACACCTTCACCAGCCAGCACAGCATGGACATGAGGTTCACATACTGTGACCAGAGGTGATCTACACATACGCTTGACATCACATTAGTTCTTGTGAATCAGCTAAAATCTTCATTTCTAATGAGCAACAGCTGAATGAATCTGTTTACATTTGGCGCACAAATCTGTACATTTTAATGAAAGTTAAAAATGGGCTGTTATGACTCACAGTGAAAGTTGTGAATGGTTTTGTACGTTATGGTACAAGGAGGAGTTGTAATTTCGTTTTGCAGTGTTGCACATTATGAAATTACTTTGAAAAAACGGAAAGAAATTTTTAAATTCAACAACACCAGTGTTGCAGCAATGCACTAATGTGATGGACACCACTTCACTTTAGATGTTGATTTTTCAAATCTGGCTCTCTATCGTTTTCAGAGTATTTTTTTTGATTGATTTTGTTATTTAAACCTCTTACCCATGCAGTTCAACCTAAGATTATTTATTATGTTAAACTATAGAAAGATACCAAATATGTTTAAAAAGATACCAAATATGTCAAGCTACATTTTGAGAACAACAATTATAAGCATTTGATGCTTTGGTGGAACCATTACATTGTGTTGTACGTGTGGGATATTGAGGTTTCAACAGTAGCAACTGTCAGGAAGAACTGAAACCAAGTGACTTGGTATTTCACTGTTACTCTGTTCTTATTGGGTCAATGCACAGATTTTTACACTCCAAACAGCACATTTGAATCATTAAATCATTAACATGTTTTTTGAAGACTATTTTAGAAGTAAACAATTAAATAGATGCACACTGCTGCATTATGTTTTTGTACAGAGTGACTTTGCTGTTAGGCTACAGTCCTGAGGAGCTGCTGGGTCGTTCCATCTATGACCTCTGTCACATGCTGGACACAAACTGTCTGACACAAAATCATCTGAACTGTGAGCAGTGATGCACACACACACACACACACACACACGCAGTCTCACTCTACACTCACACACCTGTATATATTTGATTTCCCCTCCCTCTGTGTGTCTCTTTCTCTCTGCAGTGTGTTTGAAGAGTCAGTCAGTCAGCAGTCAGTACAGGATGCTGGTGAGAGGCGGAGGTTATGTTTGGGTGGAGAGCCACAGTGCTGTCATCCCCTCTGTCCGATCCTCCAAGTCCAGACGCAGCTCCCACCAGCCACTGAGTATCCTCTGTGTTACCTATGTCCTCAGGTGTGTGCATGTGCTCGCCATCTCAGATAATTATGCTAAGAAATCTAACAGTGTTTTGAAACCACCTTGATACAGTGAATCCACTCCACAAAACAGACAGGGAACATGCATTTTTGAGGCTTTATGG
>JAFBJR010000123.1:2562751-2707751 GCA_016785285.1 Brachirus orientalis
TCTGTGGACCAGACTGTCAACAGATATTTGAGCTGATTAATGATTAATTAATCATTGATTAATTTTCATGCTGTAGCCTGTTCTACCTCCTTCTGTGCATTCCTAACAGTTATTTTTGATGAAACTAAATTTCATTACAATTTTTTCCTCCAATATTGCTAAGAATACCCACTATTATAAAATATATATATAATATTTGGAAAAAGCTGGAGGTATTAGAGCTACGCGACTAGACACTTAAACCAAACTTTGACGAAGATTCAATAGCCTCTTACCTTTTCACCTGTCTATTTTCCCCAGAACCACCTGTCTATACTCCCTAGAACCATGGTTTTTCAAACTGTGGTACAAGTACCACCAGTAGTATGTGAGCTTCCTTTGGTGGTACTTGGAGAGAAATCAGAAATACTGTTCTGTTGAATATACCAGGTTATATGTGATTGGGTGGAGCTGAGGAATTTTGACCAGAGTGCATAGTAAATTAAACAAATAATAAATAAATAATAATACAGAGTCACCGTATGTCTTGCTCCAACTTAATCAAATGTGGCTATACTGTACCAGTGTCTGAAGTATATGTGAGGAAGAGGAGGATGATGAGAGAGCAAATGTTTAAAGAGCAAAAGTCCCTGATGCATGTCTGATTTATGTACCCGTAATTTTGCACAGACTCTTTTTGCATAAATGTTGCAGTAACACCGCATCTGACATCCTCAAGGAAAACTTAAAGTTCAAGCTGTAGACTGTGATCAAGAGCCAATAATTTATGGTGGTGTATATCAAGAGCTGAAATTCATGTATGTTGATGAAACTAGGTTGTTTGACTTTTTCGTGACCGCTCTGGTCCTGACCCTACTTCCTTTGGGGTTTCCGTCTGGGCCACCTGACACGTGGGGTGATGTCTAACTGTCAAATCACACATGATGTGCAGCACACACACACTGAGTGGCTATATGTGCATTATGCTGATGATGAGGTCTGAATAGACGCAAGTCAAAGCCACAGCTTCCTGATTAGGCACTGAAGAGGAAAGTTCTCGTGGGAACGTTTTCAACTTTTTACCTTTTGGCCTCTAAATGCACACACACACACACACACACACACACACACACACACACACACCAGAACAAACCCTAGAGATGCACTCAGATAGTGTTAATGTTTCAGATAATGTTTCTTACAGTATTTTTCTTCCCTCTCTATTTTACTAAGTGTTGTTGTAAATTAAAAAAAAAATCAGCTACTGCTGCGGCGCTTCATGAAACAGATAATCTCACAAGAATTCACAAGAATGCGAAAACATTTCTTTCCTAAAACTCCAGCAACTGGCCTGCTCACTTCCCAGACGTCTACAGACAGTTGTTAAAAGAAGAGGGGACGCTACACATGAATAAAAATTGCCCTGTTCCAACTTTTTGAGATGTGTTGCTGCCATCAAATTCAAAATGAGCTAATATTTTTCATGAAATTGTAAAATGTCTCAGTTTCAACATCTGATATGTTGTTTATATTCTATTGGGAATAAAATACGAGTTTATGAGATTTACAAATCATTGCATTCTGTTTTTAATTACATTTTACACAGTGCCCCAACTTTTTTTGGAATTGGAGTTGTAGTTTCAGTAGCTTACTGTCTTACTTCTTACTGCAATATCTCTACTACATTTCTGCATATGACAGAATATAACATAATTCATCATTTAAAATAAATAAAGTTGGATATGACAAATGGTACAGAGATATCCTTGTTAGTTGTTATAATTAAACTACCCTATCATATGTAAATAATTATGATGAGCACTACATAACTCGGCTATAAAAGAAAAGTAAAAGTCATTACATGAAATAACTGCTGACAATAACCACATAATTTCATGAAATATTTTTTAGTTTGATGCATTTTCACTGATGTGTTTTTTTATTTCGGCTTCTCCCTCTCTAGGGTTCACCACAGCGGATGATCCACATATTTGATTTGTCATAGATTTTTATGACAGATGCCCTTCCTCATGCAACCTACCCATTTATCTGGGCTTGGGACTGGCACAAGGAGTACAATGCATGTGACCCATTGTGGCTGAGGTCAATTTAGAGTGTCCAATTAACAATGAGCAATGAGGATTGGGTACTTTGCTCAACGGTACCCCAGCCCTTGACCCAGCAACCCTTTGGTCACAAGTCAAGTTCTCTTTCCGCTTGGCTATAAACTGGCCCACTTCACTGACACATTATTCAACTACATGATTATTTCTGTATTGTAATCAATCACCAGCTTTACTCAAGAAAACTCTGACTTGAATCTTTAGTGTTTACCCTGCCTTTATTAAATAATCCATCCAAATAAATAGATACCCAAACTCTAAATAGTTAATATTAATAATACCATTTGACAACTAACTCTTTGGTTCTAGTTCTTATGGACTCTCTTTCACTCACTCACTCATTTTCTGCTATCTTATATTTTACTGCTTTATCCTTCACAGGAGGGTTGCGGAGGGGCGCTGGTGCCTAACTCCAGCTGACTCTGTGGTAAGTGGGGTACACCCTGGACAGGCTGCCAGTCTATGTCACAGGGCCACATAGAAACATTCACTCTCACACTTTCACACCTACGGGCAATTTAGAGTCTCCAATTTGCCTAATCCCCATATCTGCATGTTTTGGACTGTGGGAGGAAGCCGGAGAACCCAGAGAAAACACAAACACGGGTAGAACATGCAAACTCCATGCAGAAAGGCCCTTGATCCAACCAGCTCACAAACATGGGACTTTTTGCTGCAAGGGAAAGCATGCTCACCACTATACCAACTGCGTGGCCTCTCTTATGGAACCACCGGTATAAAAGAATTCACCATCAGGTGTACTATCTCACGTACCACTGCATGAATGTGCATTGCTTTATGCTTTAATGACACTTTGTGTGTCACTCTGTAAACTTGGTATGAAGGCTGTGCACCTGCATGCCTTTCTATTTTCATTCTCACACTGATGCACTCAGACCACAGCCTGCACAACTTGCTCCATCTAGTGTTGGAGCAAGTTGTTTGTCACTAAAACAGCCTGCATCTTCTACATGGCAGCCATGTTCCTTAGTAGGGTTTTGCTGAGGCAAATTATAAATTACCTGATGGGACAATTTCACCCATTTTCAGTATATAACTTTTGCATGATATTCTATATAGAATAACTTCAAAATAAATACTGGTGCAAAACATGCTCTGTAAACGTAAATTGAAGAGTCTAATATACCTCAGGAATTGCGTTAGAAGTAATTTGTATTTTAGAAAGGACACCATCTCATACATTACTTGCCTCAAACACATCTAAACTAATACAATACAACAAATACAAATGCACAAAGGCTAGGCTTGTCATGACGCTGGCTGACTCAGAGGACATGATCATTCGCACGGCTGTCCCCCGGGTTATAGCAGGAAAGAAGTGGAGTCCAGTTAAACTGGCTTTAAAGCTGGGGGACCTGGCTTCAGGTTTATCCCAAGCACTCCCCGGTGGCACAAAGCAACAACAGGCCAACAAAAACACCTTATATGAAATATTATAGGAAATATGAAAACAAGAACAAGCAAAGCGGCACACTAGGGCTTTGTCCATGACCAAACAAGGTCAATGGACTACCTGGGAAAGCTTGGAGAAGAGGAACCTTAGCTGGAGAGACATCTGGGAGATGGAGGGGTCTAGGCTGAGCTTCCTAGTAAGGGCCATGTATGACCTCCTACCGTCACCTCAAAACCTGAAGCAATGGTATGGAGAAGACCCGAGTTGCTTGTTATGTCAAGACCCAGCAACTTTAAAACAACTTTGGCAGGATGCTCTACGTGCCTTGAACAGGGAAGGCATACGTGGCGACACAACCAGGTTGTCCAACAACTAGCCTCAGTCTTGGAACAAAAGTGAACCAGGACAACCGCCTTGACACCAAACAAAAAAGTACCTTGCAGAATGCATGGGACTGAAAATTGGAGGTGGACTGTCAAAAAAAAGCTTGTGTTCCCAAAGACAGAAATAAATTTCTAATTTCTAATTAAAATTTGCATTAATATTTGGTATAAATAGACTTACAAGAAATGACTTTAATTCTAATTTCTTTTTAATACATCACAAGAACTGACTTGCTGTATCATAATGTTTATTTAAGACTAAACTGTAGTATATTTTTTTGACCTGCACCTATAAATCATTTACCTCAGTAAGTAAATCAAATATACTTTAAATTTATTTGAAAAAAAATTGTCCAGCACTGTTCTTTGATTAAAAGGATAAGTATGATTGTTGATAGTAATCCTTTAACCAGATTCATTCTTTCGTTTGAAGTCACAGTGGATTTTAAAAGAGAAAACACCTATGAAACTGTATCAGCCACTGAGTTTAAAGTTCTTCCTCGTTTTAAGTATTTTCAGCTTCTCCAAACTGCCATTTGTTCTTTGACTCTTTGACACTGTATGTGGTTTTCAAGGTGACCTTGGTAGTTTTTGTTTACGCAGTTTTAGTCAGGTTGCGGTAAAGTTTATTTTACTTGTTACATTTTTGATCATTCCAGTATGATCCACGATGAGGCAGCGATAGTGCAGGTAAGTGGTTCATACTAGCTGACAATCAGAAGTTTGAGACAAACTTTTCACAACCTTCATGCACACACAGGACAATGGTATCACTTCCTCCAAGCTGTCCTGCATTTCCAGGCAAAGCCCCATGTGACCTCACTGAACATATGTCTACCCCCCCCCCATGTCACCATTTTTTTCACCCTTCCCCATGACACACCTCCACATGGTTGGGTGGGTGTTGTCCGGCTGTGAGCCAATGACATGACGGTGCTCACCCTCTGAAACACAGCCAGTATAATAAATGTCGGAAATACTGTGGGCCGATGAAGGAGAGAGAGGGACAGTAAACATAAAATGCAAATTAATGCTTGGCTTTCATGTAATTTAATTATTGATGCAGTAATTATGGTTTATTTTGCAGAATTAATGTGAGTTAGGGCAAGAAGAAAGAGTGTATACAAAAGAGCTGACTGAAATAACCTTTTTCAACCTTTTTTTCTTTCAAAAAAGGTTGTTTTACATGCAGGTATACACACAAGTGCATAATAAAAGAAGTAACACAGGTGTTTTAAAAGGTGCCCGAAATAAGGTGAAACAGTGCCATATGTGATATTAAAATATGAGATTTGGGTTAATTTAGAAAAGCAGTCATTAATAAGACAAAACCCTTGCTTTAACCACTTTCCCTTATACTCCATTTTTGCTGGTTTGCCTTGGGGTGATATTATTTATATTATTGCATCAGCAGTAGTGGCAATTTGCCTTCACTTTGTTCCATTTACGAAGGTTTGGAAAGGGCAACATGGTTGCTATTGATTATTTCATCCTATTTTATGACATCAGAGAGAGAGAGAGAGAGAGAGAGAGAAACAGGTGGTTCAGGACACACAGATTTACAATGTGACTATGCAAATCTGCACCCGACCTGTGAAGGTTTACATATAATAAATACACTCTATGTGTAAAATCACATACTGTAATTTAGTTTCCCTCTCACATTGTGCAATTGTGTAATTGTATCACTGTTTAAGTACACAGTATAAATGTGCAGTTGCACCTGTGCCCAGAGGAAGCATCTAATCTTATCTCCTGTGCAGAGTCCATGGGTCAGGGCCTTCAATCAGGTTAGCTCAGCACTAGTAACCTATCTTTCTGGAAAACAAAGTTTGCAAGTGCAAATTCTGATTGAAAAAAAGATTTACGTAGTAGCCACTTTGACTTAAGGTACCATTAGGCAGGGTGTGTTGGATGCACTTCCCACAACAATATAATCATCGCAAAAATTGCAGTTTTGCAGTGTTGCATATGCTTTCACCAACAAGACTTTAGTCGTTTGCAACTGCATGGGAGCAAAGATTCACAGCTGTACTAATAAAGCCTGATGCTGACTACAGTGTGGGTGACATGCTGCTTGACATGATACCATCTCATTTGGAGAAAATGGTCTGTATGTGCACACATTATTGCACCACATCCCACATGGATATAGATCGCAAATGCAAAAGTCTAATGGATAGATTACCACAAAGGCTGGTGCAGATATTCAGGGTTATCAGTACTTGATTGGTCAGGCATTAGAAGCATGTGGTAACACTGTCTGCACCTCAGTGATGTAGCATTGTTACTAATGTCATGTGAGCATGCAGACTTACCGAGTCACTAGCTTCTCTGTAAACTTGAATTTACAGGTAGCTGTTAATCATTATTTTTACTCCGAGAGTCACCAGCTTTTACAAAACCCCTCCGATTGACTCTGCCACTGATCTCAGCTACCCATAAGGATGGTCAATGGTGCAAACCCAGTGGGCCTCTCCATTATCTCTCGCCTGATTCCCCCTCTCTCATCTGTTATGTTTGTGTCACTGAACAGATAACTGGTGATAACAGCAGGCCCTACTGATCCTTTGATCAAGCCACAAAGTACAAAGCTCTAACACTATTGTTGCTGTACAGAAGCTAATGAATGACTAGGCTGATGCACCTTATACTGTATCTACCAGCCAATCTTCCTATAAAATAGTGAAGTTTTTATTATAGTGTTAATTAGATGTAGTAGCTTTATTACCTCTGCTACAAATTACTGGATTTTTGTGGTAATACAGATCCAGCCTTGGCGGAAGTTTGCACTCCTGTAGTGCTTTCTGTAGTTTTGGGATGGACCTTCAAGTTACTGTTTGGTCTAAATTAAGTACGATCTCTAACTCCTGCTGGGGAAGGTACTGGTTTCTCAAAATTATCTGTTTTATTTAGAAGGGCCTTGGTTTGCTGCTCTTTTAAATTTCACTTTCAATGTTTTATAATAACTGAATTTAAATTTAGTCAGCTAAGAATGCCATGGTTGATTTTAAGGACTAATTTCACATTTGGGTGACTATGCTTTTTGCATAGTGCATTGCAGTACATCTGTCACTGTCATTGTAGTCAACACAGTCTCTCTGAGACTGGTGTCTCAGAGAGACCATGATTTATCTAAAAAAATACATAACAGAATATGAATAATATAGAAGCATGTTCAAATGGTATTGTACAAATTATAATATTGTATTTACAGTCTTGAATTGTTCAGTGCATTAACAGCTGGTTATAGTCATAAATTCAGGACAACTGAGTATATCTTGTAGAGGGATGGTTTCTAGTCATAATTAAAGTGTAATTAAAATAGTCTAAATTTAATTGCAGAAATGTAGATATTCACAATTCATATGTGCCTCCAACTTTATTTGTAATGACAAACATGAATGGAAAATGCTATATAAGGTATGTATGCAATACGTATCCATAAGGGTGTGTCTGTGTGATGGGGATCAATGGTGAGCTGCAAACTCAATCGCGCGCTGGCGACTGACAGCACACGGGCGCGCGCCTCTGTTCGTTGGTCCTCCTCTTCCGGGTCCGTACAGAGAAGCCCCCTTTGGGTCTTTGGTCTCGTGCTGCCTTTTAAAGCAAACATACACAGTATGTCATTCCTCACTCGGCCTGAGGACGTGACTCGGTGAGGAGCCTCTCATCCGCCCCTTCTCCTCCTGTCGTCGCTCCCATTGTCATCGTTGTTTAGTAGCCTGGTTTCTTAGTCGTCCGTCTTCACTGGTTCTTGGTTTCAGTCATGTATCGGTGTTTCGGGGAGCTGCTGACCCGCTCAGCGGGTACCGCTCTGGCCTCGGGGTGCGTGGACTCCGCTCTCCCGGTGTCCTCATCCCTGATGCGGGTTCGTCACTATGCCGACGCAGCGGACAAGCCCGACGACCCTAACTTCTTCAGGATGGTCGAGGGCTTCTTCGACCGTGGCGCTGCCATCGTGGAGGACAAGCTCGTGGAGGATCTGAGGACCAGGGAGAGCCCTGAGCAGAAGAGGAACCGTGTGCGGGGCATCCTGCGCATCATCAAACCCTGTAACCACGTCCTGAGCGTGTCGTTCCCCATCAAGAGAGATAGCGGAGAGTGGGAGGTGGTGGAGGGCTACCGAGCCCAGCACAGCCAGCACAGAACACCCTGTAAAGGAGGTGAGAAAAGGGCCGGACCTCGCTGGCTGTCCCCTGACAGTTAGCTACAGCCAGCTACTTAGCCGTAGATAATGTAGCAGCAACGTTAGCTACTGGAAAAAACACAAAACACAAGCTGCTGCTTTTAACAGCTGCGACTCACCGCTGCAAACAACTACACTTGTTTTATCCGGCGCTAGCCAGCGCTACGTTCCTATTTTTTAACAATAGTTTGTGTGTTCACATGAGTTGCCATCAATCTACGGTGACCTTCTTCTCACCTGTCCCCGTGACGTTGTCTTTCTTTGTTAGCCGAAGAGCCAGCAGAGCGGGTTGTGTTTAACTTCCAAGTCAATTGTTATGTCAGCAGTAAAACCATACTCTGTTTTAAAGGGTTCACAGCTCAGTGGGTGCACCAGTTTATATGTGGTGGTCTTCTATTCTCTTTCTAACGTCTGCGTAAGTTGTACGCTGGGCTGCAAGTAATGTCGTCTTTGTTAACTTGTTCATAAAATATTGTTTTCCCCCAAACTTCAAAATGAAGGCATCCACAAAGGTTTTGTTTACTGTCATAGAGGTGCGAAGAAACCAGAAACATTTAAAAAGCTGAAAGTACAGAGATCAAACTGATTAGTGGATTATTCAAATAGACAGGGATTAAATTAGTCATCCATTATTAATTGTTGCAGTCTGAGTTGTATTTCATGAACAAGGAAGCAGTCATTATGTCACTGGGCAATTCAGGCCTCATTGAATGACATAAATAAATAGGCACACTACAACACTGAGCAAAGAATGTGGTCCGTCCCATTCCCTACAGTAGACAAATGAAATCCATTTGGAGAAGGAGTGGCATGTGCTATGTAACAGGCTGTCGTAATATCCTCAATGCTCAGTGATGTATGCCCTTTGGTTCAGAGTTTAAGGTTCAAAGCTGCTCTGTAGTGCACTGTGGGTAAGATTTGAGCAGAGGGGCCAAATGCATCGGATGGTGGGAGGTGTGAGCCTTGGGGAGGGGGGTGGTTGCGTTCTCAGGCACTCCTATTTGTCAGCAGCATGACAGGTGGGGGAGGGTGTTGTGGAGAAAAGGCTTTCTCACTGGTGAGAGACATGTAATTCTGTCAGCCAGCCAAAAGGCATAGTTGAATGGTATGGAACTGACATTGGCCCGGTATGAGCACTATGAAACGTCCACTACATCTGCTTGATGTTTGAACGTAGGCCTATTCTACAGAGGCCAATCCACTGCACAAGACTATGCACAAGAACTATAATTATTTTATTGGACCATTGTCTGACAAGTTGGTTGAGAGAGGTATTATTTATATAATCAAAATAAACAGGATCAGTGTTCCTGTTTATGAAATTACAGTGCCACGAAATGATCAGCCAGTTACCAGTGAGAGAGCGTGAAAGAGTCACTGTAGGTCAAATTAGATGAACATATCTGCTTGTGTCTATCAAATAAAAGCCTGAGGAGAAGAAAACATCGCCAACATCAAAATCTCTATCAAACTTGCATGGCATTAACAGTTCTCTTTAGTCCCGCAATGATACTTGAAAGCTTCCTCTTTTTAATTTTGTCAACTGTAGATCAAATAAATAGTTGGCCACTTAAATTGCTAAATTTATTTTCCTATAAACAACTTTCCAAATCTCAACTCTCAACTCAAACAGATTATCACAGAATTCTCTTGTCTCAGATCCTAACTTGGCCCACACATCGAGTTTACATAATTTTATTGAACTGATAATGTATTGATTCAAGTGGCACGGTAAACAAGAGCGCCGGTCCCTTTTATCAAAATTCTTTCATAACATGTGTGTAATAGGAGTGAAAAATAGTTGGTGCGTTTAATCATTGATATTGTCCACAGACTCTTAGCTGCGTTCAGATTAAACTACAAAGTCCAAAGGCTGTTCCTGTCACCTGAACAGGTCTGAACGAACCAGACAGAACCAACAGCTGCAAGATTATGCTGCACTGGTCTGTACTGAAGTAACTTCCTTGATGCTAGAGATAACAGCTGTGATTTTTTTCTTGGAAATTCACAATTAAATTTCAATCCTTGGCCACCCTCCTTTTTTTGTCACTTCTTAATAGCTTGAAACAGAACACAGTGTCAGTTCTGCTTAATGAGCATTAGTGAGAACATTGCCTCCCTTTTTAAGTCCAAGCAACTTGAATTTTGTTGAGTCTGCTAGATTGCCAACTTTCTTCTCCTTTCTGTGCAGAAGTTGATTTTCACAAAAATCCACGTCACTGTTGTCACGGGAAAGCAGTCAGCGGCTTGTCAAAGTAGCAGCCATTAGTACAACTCTAAAACAGAAAGTGCTGTCATGGTAGCTTTTCCGTAAAAACGTCTTCTCTGACTACAGTGGAAACTTTGAATTTTAGTGTGGGCTCTGTTAATTTCCAAATCTGTCCTTCAGTTCAGAGGAATGTGTTTATAGCTGTATTCAGCTTCTTGTTGCTGTTGGTTTGGGTGGATAAATGGTTTGGGTGGTTTGATGGGGGGAAGGGTAAACAGCCAGGCTTTTCTCTCCCTTGTAATTTCATTACTGAACTCAAGATTGTCTTTGGCTGTCCTGAGGTAACTCAGCTGCTTTGTGGATGAATGGAAATGTAGAGAGAAAGGAGACTCGTGGTAGCACACTTAAACATGAAACCTTGTTTTTACAAACTTAATCTTTTGTGTACTGTCTACTGTTGTGTAATTCGATATTTCTTGAAAGGCTCTGACTTAAGTCGCGCAAATGAAAGTTGTGGCCGTTAAGTGGCACTTGGTGATCCATCCTGTGTTTTGCTTGTAGTCAAATCACTGCACAGATACAATTATATAGTGATTCTATAACTGTAAAGATTCTGCAGTCTTCTCCTTGTGCTATTTTCCGACGGGTTATTCTCTGTAAGCTAAATATAGATATGTTGTATTTAGTAATACTGTTTCTAACTCGCCCATGGCAACTCGCATATGGAAACGTGTTGTGCCAATATGGAGTAGTAGCGTGGCACTGAGACTGTTCCAGTAGCTGGGTAGATGCTCTTATGTAGCAATGCTTACACATGTTGCCCTGGCAACGGTAGTAAACTTTAGACAACAGGAAGAAATGGCTGCAGCTCTTGGGCTGAGGTCAGAATGAGGGGCTAGGATTTGCTCCTTCAGACTCCAACCACCATTACTGTGACCGCCAGACAGTCAGTGATCTCTGAGCTGCTAATGTGGTTGTGGAGAACATACTGTGTGTAATTAAGGGTCCAGTCTTTCTCAGTGCTCCATCTATTCATTTTGTTGACCTGTCTATGTGGTATACAGTGTAAGTGTAGGCTATTAATCTGTCTTTCCCATGAATATGTAATCATAGACTTAAACTAGAAAATATCATTTAGATAGCAGAGAAAATAAAAATGTTTATTAATTCCATGGTCATTGTGTTTAAATTGTCCCCCCCTTGTTTGTGTGTCTTCTCAGGTATCCGTTACAGTACAGAAGTGTCTGTAGATGAAGTGAAAGCCCTGGCATCTCTGATGACCTACAAGTGTGCTGTTGTCGGTGAGTATTAAAGTCTAAGCTTTCCACAAAGCCTCTTGGTAGTTATCTCTTGAACAGTCCACAGATATATTAAAACTGTGCTTGTTACCATGATCTTGTACTTTTTTCACTGCTTTGCTAATGTTTGAAAGCATTTGGGGCACTCCATTTCATTTCATTTGCCAGGACATTAGGTTATTTGTCATGCAGATTTAGCAGAGAATAGTAGTCAGTGTTTTTCACCTCTTCTTTGGATATAATTTTTGTGTTTGCACTTGTGTATTTATGTGCCTGTGGTTTTAAAGCTGTATTTGCTTCCTCCAGATGTGCCATTTGGGGGAGCCAAAGCTGGAGTCAAGATCAACCCCAGGAATTATTCTGTAAGCCTTCTCATGTAACGACTCTTCCTCCTCACACTTACACGCATATGTAGAGTGGCACAGAAGTGAACTGTGTATGATAATGCTTGTAGGAAAGCAAGACGGCCTAACCTGAGCACTTCATAAGTTATTAGAGGGATATTGGATTCACTGGAGTTTTCCTCAGTCTCTTTCTCACATCCAAACAAACCCAGAGGATGATTCAGTCATTCAAATATGCAAAAGGCAGGGATGCACAGTCTGAGGCTTTCCATGCTGTATTTCATTATTAGTCATCCACATAGTGAGGGGAAAATATAGTGGAAATTAAGACTAACAAAAGAGGCAAAGATCAGAATGGGAGAGAGAAGTTTATTTACTCTGAGCTGTTGAAGCACTACATTATTGTGTATCTTTTTCTCAACTGAATTTAAACTGAATTAAAACTGAAGATAAAGGAGTGCCAACAATTAACCAGGTATAATTCAATTTCAATTCAATTCAATTTTATTTGTATAGGGCCAAATCACAACATACATTATCTCAAGGCACTGTACATAGTAAGGCCAAAACCTTTACAATATTACAGAGAGGAAAGAAGCCCAACAGTTCACACAATGAGCAAGCACTAGGCATCAGTGGAGAGAAAAAACTCCCTTTTAACAGGAAGAAATCTCTGACAGAACCAGACTCAAAGATGTACAGTCATCTGCCTCGACCGGTTGGGGTGAGAGGAAAATGGGGGACAGAGGAAAGGTGGGGGACAGACAGGGGGGAGAGAAAGAAAACAGTTGTATCAAGTTTAGAATCAGTTATGTCATGTTTATAGAACTACAGTGTCATTTATACAAGCAGCAGCAAACACTATTGATACGAAACTATACTGGTGAACTTTTAATCAGAGCATAGTAATAATGACAGCAGTATTATTGTTACTGATAATAATAATAATAATAATAATAACAATAATAATAATGATGATGATGATAATAATATCATCAAAACTGCAAGCCTGCAAGATGAGGACAGAGGGAGAGAGAGAATGGAAGAAAGCAGACATAGACTTGGGAAGGAAGAAAAAAAAATAAGGTTAATGACACATACTTGACAATAAATTATTATTTTGTGATAACAAAAACATATTTTTATCTCTTATCAATATACCTGCGGTATCTTTCTACATGAAACAGTCTGATTGAATCTACAATGGAGGAAATACTGTTTAATTTGCAGTAAGTAATGTCATAAATGTGACAGCATTTCTTTTTCTGACCTCCACACTTTGTTGGTTTGTAGGACAATGAGCTGGAGAAGATCACAAGGAGATTCACTATTGAGCTGGCCAAGAAGGGTTTCATTGGTGAGATTTGTTTGTATGAGTGTATCAAGTTTAATTTGGAAGTTTTAAAACTTCTTACCAACAGTCAGAAATGTTTTTCTTTTTAATTTTGTCAATAATTGTTAATAACACGGCTATGTATATGTTTCATTACTGTTTTTGCAAAATAGCATCTTAATTTTCTCCTATTTGTTGCTGATGGAGATACACATTTGCTTGCATTCATTTGCTGTTTATTTAGGTTTGGATAATTCTGTCACCTGTACAGTTGAATTATTGTGGATAAGAGGGAATGGGACAGATTTTTATTTTGAATCTCATATTTACAGGTAGAGAGAGAACAAAAATCTAGTGTGTACGCTGGTTATAGAGAAAGATAGTGGATAGGTAGATATAGGACGTGGTAGTCAGGTCTTTAATTTAAGTAGCAATACTACAATGTAGAAGTATTTTTTGTTGTTGTTCTAAATGGCCCAAATAACAAAAATGCACATGATTAAAGTATTATGAATAATTATAGTTATTTTGATCTTCCAGTCTGACTGTCGGATATTTTGTGAATTTCCTCATCAGGATGATAAAACTCTTAATCCATGAGAAGAATCGATATTTCATTGTTGATTATATTTTGTATTATAATTCTGCAAAGTAACTTCATTCAGAAAATAAAGTCAGGGTAGTGAAACGTACAATATAATATATAATAATATTATATAATAGTGTGAACAGTGCCAAGGGAGGTCACACATAAATATAAAGCTGGATCCTCAGGTTAACATCCCCTATTGATACTTCCATCACCAGTGCCTTGATGCATGTTGGTGTTTAAAGTGTGTTCAGTTCAAACACAACAGTGAGTGAAAGTTCACACGCTTTTCGACTTCCGTAGTTTTATTTTGTGAAGTTTTATACAAGGGTCTTCTCTAGTCAAGTCACACACTTTACTTTACCCCCCCCCACGTTTTCCCTCACCAGGACCTGGCATCGATGTTCCCGCCCCAGACATGAGCACAGGAGAGAGGGAAATGTCCTGGATTGCCGATACATACGCCAACACCATTGCACACACTGTGAGTCCTCAGACATGAAGAACCAATATGCTTTTTGGTACCAACCTCACAATAGGCCAAATATAAAAAAAACCCATTGTATGACTCATATGTAAAGCATGAACAGTGCTTTTCCTGCCGCTCCCTTCCCAGCTTGCCAGGGAGAGATTCCTGCTCTTTTGAAAGCAGCTTTACAGACTGCTACAGGCTGCATGTGTGTTTATCATTCTCCTACCAAAGGACAGTTTTCATCCAAACTTGGTGGTAATATGACTTTAGCAGAAATAAGAGTATTTTGGGGTGTTTAACTTTAGGAGCTGGTGGGTCGAACTTTATGATGTTAACAAATATATATACGAAAAACACATTTTCCAAGATACTGTATCTCTGCAAACAATAGAGCTGAACAGATGAATTGTATTGATTGATTATCAAGGTTATTTTCTTGATTACTCATGTAAGTGATGAAGAGAAAATTATTGAGAAAGAAAAATGAAGTTGCATCGTTACAGTATTATAATGGTTAGCATTTGAGTTTTTATAACCTATGTGGTGCTTTCATTTTTGATGACATGTTAAATCAGATGATGCATACTTAGAAGAAGCATACATGAAGACGAAGGATTGTGACCAGGTTGGAACAAGGACCTTTCTGCATGGCCTTTGCATGTTCTCCCTGTTTCTGTGCGGCTTCCTTCCACAGTCCAGAAACATGCAGATTTGGGGATTAGGCCAATTGGACAAATTGCCCTTAGGTGTGAATGTGAAAGTGGACGGTGATTTGTTTGATTATCTATAAAAGGGTTAAGGTATAGTATTGGCGTGTCTGTTTTTCTTGTAAATATTTCAGTGGAGTGCTGATCCTGGTGGGTAATTTCATTGTATCTTGTGTTGAATCCAAAATTAGGCTTCAAACACTTATCGGTGCTGTTTATAATATTCCAGAATTTCTTATGTGTTTACAGGACATCAATGCTCATGCATGCGTGACAGGAAAACCCATTAGTCAGGGAGGAATCCATGGACGTATCTCGGCCACTGGTCGTGGAGTTTTCCACGGCATTGAGAACTTCATTAACGAGGCGTCCTACATGAGCATGCTGGGCCTGACACCTGGCTTCCAGGACAAGACCTTCATCGTCCAGGTATGCATACATACACAATTTGACCATGGTAGAAACTAGAAACATTGTTCTGAAGAGTAAATGGACCATAGATATTTGTCCGCCAGTACTCACAGGATTTAAGTTTTCATTCAGTAAGGGGTTTTAGAGCTTTAATCAGAGCCATGCCATCTGTTATAGTCTGACTCTGATCTTTGATTTCCACTTGTCTTAAGGCTGCTCTTCACGTGTGATAGACATGGAACACAAGGACCCACTTGTTCTACATGTTGAGCTTTGCCACTGCTGTTTACTGTGTATCGTGTATGATTACAACTTTTTAATGTCAATCATTTTACCCGATGATCTTGATCAACCTGGTATATTTACACAGCTCTCTCGCTGGATCTTCATTTGCTCACTTTGGTTTCCTCACAAGATGGTTATTGCAACAGTAAATATCCTGTTCTTGTTTTGTAGTGGATTCTATTTAAAAAAAAAACAAAAAACAAAAAAAACATTTTTCCCCAGCAGTAAAACATTCTGAGTTGATGTGTGTGAAGGGAGTATGCTAGTGATGGAGTGAGGGTGTCACTGAAGAGTTGAATGTTCACAAAGTTAATCCTCCTCACACAGAGTGTATATTATGAGTATGTGAGTGTGTGTGTGTATCTGTTTTTTTTTAAGGATTACATTGTGTGGAGATTAGATTTTCTTCGATGTTTATCAGAAGGAGCGGGGCAAACAGATTTCTAAAACAAGACACATTTTTACACCCTCGCCAACCTGGATTCTTTTTAATCAAACGTGTCAGCACTTTGTGTCACTGTTTTCCTGCACGTCTGTAACATGCAGAGCTAAAGTGTAATAAATCATGAGATGAAGTTTGCCTGCAGATGATACATTGCGGCAGAATTAATCTAAAAGAACCAACAGCCATGTACTGATAACAGATTTTATTGGCATTATAACCAGGCAGCAGAATGATTTTCTCAAGAAAGTGTTCTTAATAACCATCTGTGTCAGTTACATTCATCCGTCCCATCTCTATTTCTGATGAATATTAACACAAAATTTTTTTAATAAAGCAGTCTCACACCTGTCAGTGGTTTTGCCTACAGGTCATATACAGCAGTGTCTCTCAACCCTGGTCCTGAGGGTCCACTACCCTGCATGTTTTAGATGTTGCCCTGCTCCAACTCACCTGATTTCAAATGGTCAGCTTGTCATCAAGCTCTTCACAAGCCTGATAACGGCCTCTTTATTTGAATCAGGTGTGTTGAAGCAAGGAAACCAGGACCAGGCTTGAGCAGCATAGTGGTCTTATAACCTTAGCTGGCCACATGGTGGCACTACAGTTTTAGTTGCGTGGAGTAACTGATGTGTACTTTCAGGCTGAATAAAACTGTTCAAGTGAAATTTGTCACTTGATGTGCTTTTTTCTAGTTGTGTAATCAGATTTGATGTTTTGTCAAGGTTGCTGTCACTGGCATTAATATGGACCTTGAGAGTTGCCACTCTTCTGACATAACTTAGCAGTGTGTATCAACCTAAGTATCCAGTTAAAATTCTGTGTGGTCCAGAGAGAGAACATTTCTTCAGGCAAAAGTCGGTGCAATATCAACATTTGTGTATGGTTGATAACTGACTTTCAAATGAAATAAAATATTGTAAGTTAAAAATAAGTTAAAAAATGTAAAAATGACATACATTATGGAGGATTTACGAATGTAGCACTTTATTTGTCATAATTGCCTGTATACAGATCAAAGTTATGTTAAATTCACATTTCACTGATGGTTTTCAAAAGAGGCGCAGTCTCCTTTCATCAAATACATGTGAAATATTATCAATAATGTTGGACAGTGTTGATTTTTATCTTGGTCTGATTCTCGCAGGGCTTTGGTAATGTGGGTCTCCACTCCATGAGGTACCTACACAGGTTTGGGGCCAAGTGTGTGGGTGTTGGTGAAATTGATGGTGCTATATACAACCCAGATGGCATCGACCCCAAACAGCTGGAAGACTACAAACTGGTACCATCACAGTTTCCTTTCTGTCACTTTTTTTTGCATCTTCTTTATTCAACTTTTTATTTGTTGTTGAAATGCTTTAGTTCTTTTTGATCTTAGCAATTCATTCTCTTATAGCAATATTTCTGTTGAATTAGAGTACATTGCTTCTTCCTAAAATACAAATACGTCTAACTCTCTTCTCTTACTACAGCAACATGGCACCATTGTGGGATTCCCAGGAGCCAAACCCTACGAAGGAAACATTTTAGAAGCCGACTGCCACATCCTCATCCCTGCTGCAGGAGAAAAGCAGCTCACACGTCTTAATGCGCCCAGGATCAAGGCTAAGGCAAACAGCTAATTATGTCTAACCTGAAACCATTATTTGGATTGATATAAGTCACGTGATGTGTTATGTGATTTTCTTTAGATCATTGCTGAGGGGGCCAATGGTCCCACCACCCCAGATGCTGACAAGATCTTCCTAGAAAACAACGTCATGGTTATTCCTGTAAGCTCACACATCACAGACATAAATTTTTACATTACGGTTTGCAAAATTTGGATTGAAAGATGGGAAACATCCATGTACGTCCATACAAGTACAACATCCATAGTAGTAATTGTAATATGATTTGATATGAAAACAAAAAGACTTTCTTTCATTGTTTCCTTCAGCAGAGAAATATTCAAAAGTGATTTTGGGTGGTTTACTTGATTTAATGAAGTAATGAAACAGAAATTTTAAGTATAATATCTTACCTTGGTCAGTAGGCAAAATAAAATGCCTTACTTTAGGGTTTATTTCAGTGTCTTTATTTGTCAGCTTTTGTTAAGAATTGTTCCTATACAGAGGACAGGTGAGGAAATGTTTCTCATTGAAGGAGGGTTAGTTGTTCAAATCTTTGAGTGTGTGATGTTTGATTCTACAGGACATGTACCTGAATGCTGGAGGTGTGACGGTGTCATATTTCGAGTGGCTGAAAAACCTCAACCATGTCAGCTATGGAAGACTGACCTTCAAATATGAGAGAGACTCCAACTACCACCTGCTCAGTGAGTTGAAGGCAGCTGTGCAACCTTTGTAATCTGCAGGCTATACTTTTGAATGTGGAAATAATTAAGGGTCCAACTTCCTGTTTATGTGTGGCACTTCCGGTGTTAATTTCCTCCACGTATCTGTGAATGACATCTCTTTGGAAGTTTTACCAGTGTTTAATTACATAGGCAAGGCCATTTTATTTGTATAGCACATTTCATGTACAAGAAAATTCGAAATGCTTTACATAAAACATTTAAAAGTGCTTTAAAAGGAAAATAGTCTAAAGCAAAATAAATTAAGAAGAAGTTAAGATATAATTAAACAGATAAAATGCAAGAAATAAAAACCCCAGTGCATTGTGGGAGATTACTGAAATGCAGCACTAAATAAAAATGTTTTTAACTTTGATTTAAAGAGTTCCAGCAGCTCTGATACATTCTGGGAGTTTAAAAGCTGAACGCTATCTCACCTTGTTTGGTTTTAACTCTGGGCATAGAAAGTAGTCCTGACCCTGATGACATGAGGGTTCTGGTTGGTTCATAATGGACCAGGAGATCACAGTATTTTGGCCCTAGACCATTCAGAGCTTTATAAACCAGCAGCAGGATTTTAAACTCTATTTTGTGTAAGGCTGCAACGATTCCTTGAGTAACTCGATTACAAAAAATGATTGAGGAATTTCCTCTGCCTCAAGGCCTCATTTAATTAAATTTAAAGCTCATGTTTCGCACGGATTCTTTTTAGTGTGATACAACCTGCTTACGTCACAGACTATGCGTCCCCTACAAAGCGGAAGAAGACGGAGCGAGCTTTGGGTAACGTGCGTGGACAGTTTATTTGGACAGAACGGCAGACGCTGAGACCGAAAAACAGTGAATACAGCGAAAATGAGCGAACGCAGCAAAGCGAAAGTAATAGGAGGAATAGGATAAAAGTGTGTTTTATCAGATTACTCGATGAATCGATGGAATATTCGATAGAATACTCAAATACCAAAATTTTCGATAGCTGCAGCCCTTTCTGTGACGGACAGGAAGCCAGTGCAAAGGTCAAAGAACCGGAGTTATATGGTCCACTCTCTTGGTCTTATTGAGGACTCGGGCCGCAGCATTCTGGACAAACTGTAGCTGTTGGACTTTTTAGGCAGACCTGTGTGGACAGCGTTACAGTGGCCCATTCCACTGAAGATGAACACATGGACAAGCTTTTCTAAGTTCTGATGAAACATCAATTAATCTTTAATCCTTCATATGTGATAATAGGCTGACTTCACTACCGTTTTAATGTGGCTGTTAAAGTTCAGGTCTGAGTCCAGAACCACACCCATATTTCTGGCTTGGCTGTTGGTTTTTAGCATCACTACTTGAAGCTGAGTGCTGACTTTTACTTCCTTAGCTCCAAACACTAATATTTTAGTTTTGTTTTTATTTTAACTGAAGAAAATTCTGGCACATTCACTCTTCAGTTTGATCAATACTTTTTAATCAATGTCTGAATTGGACTGTAGTCTTCTGGTGAGATGGTTATATAGATTTGTGTCATCTGCATAATTATGATAAAATATTTTGTTGTTTTTTATTCATTTGAGCCAGAGGGAGCATTTTAGATGTTGAACAACAAAGGCCCCAAAATCAAAACAGCCATTTAATGTCTGAATTTGTGCATCTGTTGAGAAACAGCCTTTTCTATGATCTTACTGAGAAAGGGAAGGTTTGATATGGGCTTATAACTGTTCATGAGTGAGGCATCCAGGTTGTTCTTTTTTTAAAAGTGGCTTTATTACAGCAGTTTTAAGGCATTGAGGGAAGTTACCTGTGAGTAGGGACATATTTACAATCTCTAAGATACAGTGGGCAACACTTAATTAATTGATCCACTGAAACAAAATTGTACAACGTAAAAACACCTATTTTAAGACAAGCACAAATAAAGTCCAAAAAAGGTTTACTCTGTAATCGTATATGAACTAATAAAGAGACCGCTTGGGCTTTGCCTTTCTTCTCTATTTTTTATTTTTATTGCATTTTAACTCAAGAGAGGGACTGTGGTCACTTTGATCGTCACATTCAGATTTAATTTCTTATTCTTCCAGTGGTTCAGTTATTTTCAAAAGATATGTATTAATTTCTCCCCAGAATCTCAAAACTTAGGTTAAAAGCTTGCAGAGCCTCTCAGGTTTTTCTCCAGGGTATTTTGATACTGTCTGTCCAAGAAGGTGGACTGCTTTGGACAACCTCTTTCCAATAATAAAATTGCAGCATATGAATTTTAACCTTGCATAATAATATATAATAATATTTTTAATATTGTCAATAATATTGTGATACTGAAAAACTACATTAACCTCTTAAAATACCTGTGTGTTATTCTTGGTATTAGTTTTTGATGCAAAAACAGTATCAAGATTTGATATACGATTGATTTCTCTCTCCTTTTCTTTTAATTCTTGCAGTGTCTGTGCAGGAGAGTGTAGAGAGGAAGTTTGGTAAGCAGGGAGGACCCATACCCATTGTACCTACTGCTGACTTCCAGGCCAGAATTGCTGTGAGTAACATCGACTGAAACACACATCCAAGCGTTGACAGCTGCTGTTCAGAAATGATCGATTGCTGATGATCTTCTATGAGTTTGATGTGTGCGATACACGTCTTCACTAGTCAAAACTACACACAAGAAATGGTCCGAATGAAGCTCTTGCTCTGTTGATTCATATACTGGAAATGCAAATGTGTTACAACCTGAAAGAGAATATCCAAGAAGCAGTATAGCACACTAATACATGTTTAGTGTAAAGTTCTTGACTGAACATGCTTACTCAGTTCCCGATAATACCCACACATGATGTTGGTATGCCTCTGTCCATGTGGTGAAATAAACATTAATATGAGGTGACATGAATGAACCTTAAATTGTCGACAACAGACAACTTCAGACTGCTATTGACATTGTCCAGAGCCAACCTGTGTTTTATAAGGTGAAAGATGTAAAACAGATTTACATCAAGTGTCATAAAAAAAAAATAATAATAAATTGAGGTAATGTTTCTTATTACATATAATACCTGGGAAATACCCTTGAGATTGACAGAGTGATTCATCTTTGTTTGCAGGGTGCCTCTGAGAAGGACATTGTTCACTCTGGTTTAGCTTATACCATGGAGAGATCTGCCCGCGTAAGTGATTGATTGATTGATTGATTATTTTAATAGACAGTAATATTTGTTGATTACTAAATTAATTAAGAAATAGTGGAATATTGAATGGAAGGTCTCCGGGTTTAATACAATTTAAAAAGTGTTACTAGCGTTTCACTGTATCTACTAAGTGCATGAATATCCAAATGTTTGTGTATACATCAAAATTATACAAGGTTGGAAAGAAACTCATGTGCGTGGAAGAAAATGAACCTTCATATATAATTATTTACCAGTTCTCCACTCCACTTCTTTTGTTTTTAATTCATTAAATTCATCATTTCATCTTTAAAGCACTTTGTAGCCTTGTTTGGAAAATTCTCAGTGAATTAAAGAAAGTTGTTATTTATTATCTGTGTTTAGATCATGTTAGTTGTTCTACCCTTGAAGGAGATCTTTGAGATATTTAGGAATTCAGTTGTTCAAGATTTTGTTTTCAATTGTTGCCATTGCTGTTTGCCAATATGAATAAAAAATGTTTCTTTCCCACATTTTTAGCAAATCATGCGCACAGCAAGCAAGTACAACCTGGGTCTTGACCTTCGGACGGCTGCTTATGTCAACGCCATCGAGAAGGTCTTCAAAGTGTACAACGAGGCTGGGCTCACCTTCACATAAACAGCCTGTCATGAGCTACAATTCCTCTCCCTACTTCCACCCTCCCACTATTAATCTTCCTCTCCATGCATTTTCCATCTATTCCATAGCCTTAATAGATGACATATCAGTTCACCGCTGCTTTTTGGCTTTTAAACAGACATATTCACAGCAACACAATGTTTAACGTTTTTATTCAGTGATATTTGTGCTGCCATTATATTCAGTCTCTGTTTGCCCCTATATAAATGTTAATGTTCTTACTGTATGGTGGCAACGTTCAAAGCGCCCTTTTTGTGATCACTGAATGCACGTTTGTCCCTCCTGTTGCGATTGTTTCAGTTGTCAGCACAATAGATGCCTTATGTCAAGAAGAGATCTGCTCTGAAAGTGAGCACCTTTACTTCATTTAAAGGGGGTTTAGATCAGATAACCTTATGTGAATATGAGAACAGTCATTTTTATTACTTTGGCTTTTATCTTCTCACCCTCAAAGGTGTTAAATGCTTGGCAGTGAAGGTGTAGGATTGCCAAAAATGATATCACCATTTTTATTTAGTTTTACCTTTCAGGTTCCAGTAAATGCTTCCCCACCTCCTTTTTCCCCCCTCTTCTTCTCACATTGAAAGCAGCTTCTCCCCAATTCCTCCACTGGCCAAGACAAGGGAGCAGGAAAAGGGTGAGGCATCTGTTCCCAGGTTGAATTTTCATAATTTTTAACCGTCCACATAGAAATCGGCTTAGAGGAAATCATTTTTTATTTTTATTTTATTCATCTTGTTGAAACCAATAAAAATGTTTACTAAAGCGTGTGTCATTTGGGTTTATTATATTCCTACACTGACTGTTCACTTATAACCTGATTATGACCATAATATGAAAATATACTCTCCTGTAAAAGCTTTTTTTGATTACCTTTAATTTAACAAGGTCATACAAAGAAGCAATAATCTGATTAGGACTCAATCGAGTTTTCCAATCCTAATCCTAGTTATGGAGACATGTTATAATCTGTGTTTTCCCAGCAGGACTATAATGAAAACTTTCATTACAGTACTGCTAATCAGACTGAACTCTTTAAATTTAAACAGGAATATGCATTTAATATTCTATTGGCAAGTAAACCTGGAGAGTAAGTTCAACAGAGTTCAGTAGTAAGATAATCAGTATCCATGTGTAAATGTAGTCAGTGCCACAAAGTTAGGGAATTGTTAAAATTGTACTGCTGTGAGTGAAAGATTATATTTCATAGAAGCTTATTCAGTAATCTCTTAAGCAGAAAAGTGTAGTAAACAAGATATTTTAAAAACAATGATTTGTCTTTGTGCTGGGGCTTATGTCCTGGATTTCATTTTTGGTTAGTCGGGCTCATAAACCCCTGCAACAAAATAACCAACTCTGCTTCATTTAATTAATTTTTGATTTTAAAAGTTACAAAGCAGAAAGGGAAGGCTTTCAGATGTTCAGTTCATCTGGCCCTGACTCCGTGATAATAATGTAGGTATCGTCACTCCAGTGTTGACTCTTCAATGAATTCTGACACAGTGTGTGGATTTCAACAAAACCTCTTTAATTTCACCGGTACCGTTTATAAAATCAGCGAGTCTGCTTTGATGCCAACTTAAAATGTGATGTGTAGTTTGTGTTTGCGTATTTGAGGTGGGCTTGTTTGCGTGTGTGTGTGTGTGTGTGTGTGTGTTAGTACAAGTGCTGTGTAGTGCACGTGTGTTTGTGTGAATGTTAGATTGCTTGATAAGGCAACATGCAGTCATCAGTTTCCATTGGCCTCAAAATAAAAACACGCGAACCTGCTCCAGACACAAACACACACACACATATACACACATACACATGTTGCTGGCTGAATCCATTCTCTGTCAACACAAACATGTACACACACATATACAGTGCATACGGACTCACACTGATGCCATGCAGATGAGCAGTGAAAGGTGGCTTATCACAGTGACAGGAGAGAGTCCTCTGATTGGCTAAGACCAGTGATGCATGGGGACTTTAGAAAAAGCGGGGATTGAAAACTACCCTAAAATTAACTACATATTCCAGAATTCAAGCTATACACATCACTACACATAAAGCTGGTCTATAATGAAACCCAAACTTTCATTCTGTTCTCTTGCTTGTTTTATCACAGAAATCTGAAAAAGCCTGCTGGTTTTTCCTCAATGACATGCAAGCCAATTTCACAAATACCAAAAAGCAACTACTGGGAACATGTGATCATTATCAGCTGCTCATTTTTTTTTATTTTTTATTATGCCTCTTTGATGGCAACAGCCAAGGCCGGAGGCATAATGTTGTTCTTTCCTTTATTCTTGTAAACATGGTATCTCAAAAAATATCTTGAGATAAAGTCCTGTGAAATATGGCACAAATTATCACTTACACTAAACAACTGCCGGGCACTTATTCCACGCCACTTTGATCATTCTGTCTGACACACCAGCCACTTTTTTTAAATACACCTTGCTGGTACCAGATTGGACCCATTTTTGCCTTCAGAACCAGCTTCATTCTTAACATGACATAGATTCAACAAGGCACTGTAGACATTCCTCCTTGATTTTAGTCCATACTGACATGAGAGCATCATACAGATGCTGCAGATTTGTCTGCTGCACGCTCATGTTGCAAATCTCCCTTTTCACTGCATCCCAACGGGGCTCACTGGATTTTGATGTGGTGACTGTTGAGGTCATTTGAGTTGTGAGAACTCATTGTCATTACCGGTTTGAGATGATTAGAGTATTGTGACATCATTCTGCTGTTCGTGGCAATCAGAAGATGGGTAGTGTGGCCATTAAGGGGTAGACATAGTCAAGAACAATACTCAGGTAGGCTGTGGTGTTAAAATGGTGTTCAGTTGGTACAAAGTGGCCCTAGGTTTCCCAAATTCTAACTCTACTATCCAAACATCACAGCAGAAATGCTCTTCTCCTATGACCTATGACCTCTGGCATCCACAAGAATCCCAGTAGATGAGCATTTTCGGAAACACTCCAGCTTGTCTGGCACAAACAACCGTGTTATATTCCAAGTCACTTAAATCACCTTTCTTCCTCACTCTGATGCTCATTTTGAATTACTACACACCTTAAATGCACTGAATTGCTGCCATGTGATTGGCTGATAGGATATTTGTGTTTATGAATAGTTGAACAGGTGTAGTTAATAAATTGGCTGGTGACTGTTTACTCTATATTAACTTCTACCGCTTCACTGAAGCTATTTGATGTCATATCTGTCAAATCCATGAATCTTTTCTCAGCGGTTTACATTTTGTGCACATTTCCCCCTAAATTCTTCCTGACCTGTTTGGAATCAATCATTCTTCACTAGGATTTAAAAGCTCTTTCAGTTTGAACAGGATTGGGGATAAAGATGTTAAGCAGTTAACTTTATTTTCTGCTTGTTTTAGCACCAACTGGCTATGTCTCATTTTAAACACTGCTTGTGATGGAAACAAAACTCCATGAGCCGATCAATATTTAGCATTCATAACTGTTTGTTTGCAGGGAATGTCACGGTCAGTCACATCTAATCAACCCAATCAAGTGCGGACTGTAGCAAATATATAGTAAATATGCTTATTTATGTTTCAGATAAAATACTGCTTGCGTTCTCATACGATTTCAATGAGCAGCGTGTTCAGTGTCTTGGTTAATGTCACTGTAGCAACCCTGTTTCTACACATCAAGCTGAAACGCACACTAAGCCACACAAAGCCACAGAGAAAACAGCTGCTACTCTAGAGATTCAACACGTGACGGGCCATTCTACACATCAGTTCATGCAGTCTACTGACGCTAACTAACTACTGCACACACACACAACAGGAAGAAATCTGCCACCAATGCATGATTCCCCTGCACAGGCCTGTGGAGGTTTGTTCTATTTTTATACAGCTGCAGCTACACATGCACACACACATACTATATAAGCTGACACGGACACACACGGACACAAACAGCAGCTTACACCCTGCCTCAGTCGCACAGAGGGTTAATGTTGTGGACTGCAGAGGCTCAACTGTATTCACAAAACCACAATTTTCACTTCCTACAGTAACCACTCATGTGTCCAGTGTGTGTGTCTGTGCTGGCATTAACTCTATGCACTGTATATGTGTGTGTTTCATGCATGTGCCTAATGAAGGTGTGTCTCTTTTGTGTGCGTGTGTGCGTGTGTGTGCGTGCGTTTGTGTGTGAGGTTTCCCTATCAGTTGGTAGGCGGAGGGAAATAGCAACACCAGGATTCATATCAGGACAACACTAACACACACAGGTGGGGGTGGGGAGGGGACGACGGGCAGTGGAGGTAAAGCTACAGGCTGCAGAAAAGTCAGGGTGGAGGAGTGGGAGACGAGGGCTGAGGTGCGACATCTGGAAGAGTCTGTTTTAGTTGAGTTTGTTCCGTAAAGTCACAGAAAAAATATGTTAAACATCTGGAGTCAGCAAGGTGAGGATAGCCGGGGGCTGACGGAAAAAGATCGGAGGGGAGGTCCTGAAGATGACTAATAGCCCTGGAAGGGAGGAAGGAAGGAAGGAAGGAAGGAAGGAAGGAAGGAAGGAAGGAAGGAAGGAAGGAAGGAAGGAAGGCAGAAAGGAAAAAAGGAAGGAAGGAAGGACGGAAGGAAGGAAGGAAGGAAGGAAGGAAGAAAGGAAAAAAGGAAGGAAGGAAGGACGGAAGGAAGGAAGGAAGGAAGGCAGAAAGGAAGGAAGGAAGGAAGGAAGGAAGGAAGGAAGGAAGGACGGAAGGAAGGCAGAAAGGAAGGAAAGAAGGAAGGAAGGAAGGAAGGAAGGAAGGAAGGAAGGAAGGAAGGAAGGAAGGAAGGCAGAAAGGAAGGAAGGAAGGAAGGAAGGAAGGAAGGAAGGAAGGAAGGAAGGAAGGAAGGAAGGAAGGAAGGAAAGAAAAATTACAAGCTTTGTCAGGTTTTAACAAAGTACTTCAGTTCAGAAATCAGGAAAACAATATGATAACGATATACTTTTCATCAGTAATCTGTCAATTATTTTCTTGATTAATTGGGTAATCATTTGGTCCATAAAGTGTCAGTGTTTCTCAAACCTGGAAATGATGATTTCCACAAAAGCCCACAAAACCAAATGTGAAATCATTTGGTTTTGTGGGCAAAATAAGACTTTTTAGGATTTCTTTGTTATATGGAGCAAAGAGAGCAGGAAAATATTCACATTTAAGAAGCTGGTAAATCAGAAAACAAATACTCAAACCAATTAATCAATTATCACAATAGTTGACGATTAATTGAGTAATCGATAAGTTGAGGAATTGCTCCAGCTCTAAAATATATATTACTATTTTTACACCACATACAATATATGGTGCAAATATACATTTATGCATATACAATGTTATTTTACTGTGTCATTTTTGTTTTCTGTTATTTTCTACTTCTACTCCACTACATTGCAAGAAAATCTATTTTTTTCAGTTTTTATCTGATAATATCTGATAATATAAGTACATTTCTCTGTACATACAAAATATACAGTAGATGTGATACAATGTGATTTTATCAACAGTCAGTGCATTTTGTTTCTTTTTCTGTTCCTTGTATGTTTGAGAGTTGTAACATTTAGTGCTGGGTTTTGCTGATAAACAGACACTCTGTGCTTTGGATTTGGATCACAGATTGAAATCTGTGAGCAAAAAATGTCAGTCACCACTTCAGTTATGCACTTAATTTTTCCTCTGAGAAACATGCTTATCGCTGCTTCACTTGGCAAATCAACTGAGCCGCTGCTTATAAACAATCTGTTCTGCTCCAGTTCCTGCTGCAATCTTGTCGATGTTTTCTTACCTCTCCTCCTTCACCACCCTGCTCCATTCCCCCGTATTCTCCCTGTCAGAGATGAGAGTGAGTTAGAATAAATAAGACTCAAAAGACTGGAGTAAACTCTTCTGTGAGGATGAAGGGTGAAGTCATATCAGGGCAGAAGGCCAGAAGCACAAACATCCATAACTTTCCTACAGCTCATACAGACATAATAAGGCAGCACAGGCTACAAGGACCATGCTGTGCCTTTGATGACTTCTTATCATGCGTAAAATAGCAAAGGGGGATTGGTTAGTTGATTAAAAGCTTAACAGCATAAAATAGTGAAATAAAACCTCCACCTGGCAAACTGTGGCTGTAAAGGCTTTGTTCAGCCTGACCAGCACATGACGCTTTAGAATGACTTCCATATGTAAAGTAAAGTATATTCACTCGCTCTGATGTGCTGAATGTGAGGCTGAGCGCTTGTGTATCCGTTGATGTCACATGAATGAGCCGCAGTGGTTAGAAATGCAAATAGTTTTAGTATCTATTCTTGCACAAACCATGTGAATGAGCAAGCGTCTGAGTGGTCAGAAGAAAGTAAGTTCGGTATTCAAATTGCAAAACGTACTGTGATGTTTCTATGTTTGTGTAATTCATCAGACGTGTTTGATCAGATGCTAAATCGCTACAAGATTTTGCCTGTTTTTAACTGTTTCTTCTAAACCCACTTGACGCTCACTCAGTCTGTCGTGGGCCGTTAATTAGAAACACTGAATTGCCAGTCTATGAAATACACCTGTACAATTTAATGTATTAATACCCACATCAAAGATGTTACATTTTTTACGCGTTTAGTGAATCAAATTGTACAGATGTAACTAATAAATCAACAAACCATGCAGAGTAACCCCTCTACTTCTGTCTAATTCACCCCAGCCCTCCCCAGGAATGACTTATGACCCCACATTGTTCTGTCCAATAGGCACCTCGTATACAGGCTCCTCCTATTGGGAAGACACAGATGAGACAAAACAGTGTGAACAAGAACAAAGTGAGAACAACAACAGCAACAACAACAACAGCACAGAATGATACACTCGACAGTGGCGTCGCCATGATGTTTGAACAAAGGAAAGAAGCTCACAAAAAAACACATGCATGAAAGACACATGGTAGATGGTCTTAACATCCAACAAATTTGACAAGTTTGACGACAGAGTTCAAATTAGAAAAGCACAAGGAGGGCCACCTTAATGCTAATTAAGATGGACTGCTACGTAAAAAAAACAAAAGAAAATGACTTGAATTGCAGATTAATGATGATTACACTGCTCTTATTGCATATCAAACCAGCCGAAGATCATTCAGTCCGAGTTTCGCTGAGAATTTAATGGCCCATTTTGGGGGAATTATTTAAAGAAATATACAACACATACTGTAAGTAAAAATATACTTGTGTATAATCACTTCAAAAATAGAATTTGTTTTTTGTTGTGTAAGTCTTAGATGTACTGTACTGTAGAAAAGGGCCACCATCTTCATCGGCATGCACTTTCAAGCTAAAGTTTACTACACAAACAAAGAACAACACCATCCCGTTTGCTATTCCAAGGCCATCATAGTTTCCTGATGTGCTTGAGAGCGGGAGGAGTGCGTGGAAGAGTCATCTGTTTGTTACAGTCTGTAGTCTGACCATTAGATGTCAGTAATTCTTACACACTGGACCTTGAACGTCTGCACCTCTGAATGTCCTCAGGTTTAGAAGGTGATATTGTCAGATCTTCTCACTGTGCTGCAGACTGACATTTTTGTGTCAAACCAAGTTATGCTCATTTTTCTAACATAACATTCTTGGCTAGATGGTAGACACTGGAGGAGCTCACTGTTGCCAAGGTCACTGACCTGGTTGACCAACCCGGTCGATGCGGCAATGTTCTCGACTCCCTCCACAGCTGCCTGTGACACCTCGTTGGCCCCGGCGACCGCTGTGTCTCCCACGATGTTGGTCTGATCCACAGTCCTGTTGGCCACTGGGAGGCAGAATGGAGGATGGAAGCAGTGCAACATATTCACACACATACACACGTTTGCACTTCTATCAGAGTGAGGACCCTCATAGACATAATACATTCTCTAGCCCCTTACCTAATCTTAACCATCACAACTAGAACCCTAACCTGGCCCTAACCTGAACCCAGTTCTAACCCTAACCCTAAAACCAAGTCTTAACCCTGAAAAAGCCCTTTTAAGGGGTGAAAAAGCTGAGGACCAGACAAAATGTCTTCGCTTTGTAGGGTTTATATGATTTTTGGTCCTCACCTTGGTTTTTTTTGCACGAGAATATTTTTGCCCAGGCCATACCTGTATTTATATCTCATATTTTCCGAACATAGTGTACGTCCAACAGAAGAACAATGGCATATGTTAGAAATAAGACTCTGTAAACCAAAATAAATAATTAATCAACTGTGAAAACACTTCTGATTAAATAAGGCCTCAAAATATGTTTCCTGGTGTGACATCTTCATCTAAGCTGAGTGTGCAAATCCTTAATAGACTCGTTATTGCCCCCTGAGGCTGAATAAGAGAAAACTAGCACTTAAAGCCTTATCAAACAACAGTGTTTATTGGTTTGGTAAAGACTTAAATTGCCACATCTTTTTCAGAGATCGGTGCACAGCTTCCCTGTGGGAACATCGGGGGCTGTCTTGTTTCACTGTGGGCTGTGTATTTTAATCTTACAGTTTATCAAGAAAAGCACTCCTGACACTGCATGGTGGCCCACTCTGCTGCATGACACTGCACAATGTTTCCAAAGGCACAATATGCATAAATACTGAATTTAAAGACTGACTTTTTCTTTCCCAAACAAAAGATGTTTTTTTTATGATGTTCAGGCAGATAATGCCTGCAATATCATGACTAAAATGATCTGAAATGCTTTTGTATAAAGCATGTCTTACCTGTGTTTACTGATGACACAACTCCCTCCTTTGTCTTATTGCCTGAAAATAAAGGAGAGTTCACATTTACAGTTAAAGTCATTCCGTGCATGATGGTGTAACTCAATTATGTCACAGATTTTATGCCACTATTTTGCTTTCCCTTGACAGAAAGTTTTACTGAAGTAGAAATATGAAAATCTCCTATATGCTGTATGAACTTCCTGACAAGCAGTTTTTCTTCAAATGACCTTTGAAATTTGACTGCTCTGATTCTGTGTCTTAATAAGGGACGGGTAAAGAAGTGCTTTTAATCTTGTGAATTTCTTTTTAGGAAAAATGCTTCATATATGAAGAAAGTCTGATCTCAGCAGTGTACCCAGTTCCCCAGATAGGGATAGTTATGGCAGCCTCAGCTGCTGTTATCCACTGCTGTTTCTAAAAATACTCTTAAAGACCTACTTTTACGCATATGGTATGTTTTGCTGCTTGTGTCTTTGGCTTTGAATTGTATCTTTGGCTATCTGCTTGGACTTTTTAATATCCTGTCACCTCTCTGAGTTTTCCCCTCTCTGCTCACCAGTCCGATGTTTATTATAATATGATCCCAAAGCAGATTAAACTGTGGTTATATAATCTGCCTGGGTGAGGGATGGGAAGAGTGAGACACAGACTGTTCTGTCCCCGTACGCTGTACGTTGTTACACGGATGCGGATGCTGCCATCTACATCATCCACCCGTCCTCCCTCTGTTTTCTGCTTTCCTCCATCTGTCTGCACGCTCCCTGTGATACACAAGCCACGTGCCTGAGTGCTGAGCAGCACTGCAGCACAGACTGACACACGCACTGGCACTGCACATACACGCTCTCACTGCAATGACACAGCTCCTTTCTTTCAGCCTACAAGGGAGGACTGCACTCCTCCAATACCTGTGCTCGGTGAACATCATACAGAACTATCAACTATGAGAGACAGAGAGAGAGAGGGAGAGTTTTAAGTGCTTAGCTCTCTCTTTCATGCAAATCACATATTTTAAAAAACATTTATTTTAAGGTGATGCACTGGGTACAGCTGAATGTTTGACAAGAAGGCAAAGGTTAAAAAAAATCCAGATAATAAATGATAATGCTGATCAAAGGCTTGCCTCAATAAATGAATATTACATGGATTACAGTGTATGAAAGCTTTTGCTCATAATAAAATAAAGTGCACAAAAAAATATAGTTTTCTGTGAAGGATGTGTACTTTGGTTGTGCTGTGAGATTAAAGCTCAGAGTGCCCCATGTTTAAAATGTCTTTGCAGCAGCATAGAATTATGTAAAACTATGTGCACTGAAATATTCATATGTGTATTCACACGTATTTGCTGCATACAGTATACACGGATGAAAAGAAGGCTGTGCAGAGTCAGCCACGGGTGAGGGCTTGTTCAAAGAAATCACCTAGACTCAACAACAGAAAGGAAACTGCAGACTAAAAAATAAACAGTTGTAGATAATTTTCAATACAGAGCAGGAGATTCGGAGGAAGAAAATAATACAAAAACTAAATTTGAATATCTGCAAAAAAAAAAAAGAAAGTCTTTCATATTTTTTAATCAACCAAAACACAGAACATACTGTATATTTCAGTTACTGTATATATAAAATTAAATCATAATAAAGTGTGTCCATGTTTGGGCCTGTGTGTTAAAGTAAGCATGCTCATTTCAAATCTGTGTAACCACGCTCACATGCGTTTATCGACTATCCTCCCTTCAGTGTTCAGTGATCACATCCTCCTCTCTCTTTTCTGCTTTTTCCATATTGCCTTTTTCTTTTCCCTTCATGTCTTCACCAACTCCATCTTCCCCCCTCCTGTAACTAAATATCCAAATTTCATTTCATTCCCCCCATCATACATCTCACCATCACTACATGTCACCTGTCTTGAGACCAGAACACACCCCTCCCTTCTCTTTCTAACTCTCTCTCTCCTGTCTCCATCGTATTCTTCACAGTCTCTTCCCCCCTGCATCTTTTCATCCTCTCTTTCTGTGGGATGGGCTGGTGGGTGGAGATTGAGAGAGGGGCGTTATCAGAGCTGTGGGGTTGGAAGGTGGTTAGTCATCAAAGCAGCATCAGCTGGCAGGCTTTTCCTTTGAATTTTCATTGGGGTGGGGGGAATAGGGGTGGCAGGGCAAATACTGCAGTACTAAGTGATGCTTGCCTTGTCTGCACCCCCCCCCCACCACCCACCGCCTCTCCGAAATGCTTCAGCTTGTGACATTGAAATGAGTTTTAAATTCACATCATCCTCATTAAGACTTTTGCCTTGACAGTCGATGACGACACAGAAGCGACGGACTGCAGACGACGTTAACTTCCAGTTCACTCACTCCTCACCCACGCTCACTTTTACACCCCTCCTCCTCCTCCTCCTCCTCTCTTTCTCAGGAGGCCTAAAAGCCTAGTGCTAAGGGTAACCTTGAGATGTGACGCAGTTGTTGCTAAAGCTAATTTTAAAGGGCACCGAACTAAAGCAAGGCCACACTGAATCTGGGCACTGGAAGAGTCTTTAAAAAGTATATGCTCATATTCTTATATATATATATATATATATTAAATGTTCTGTCATCATGTGCTTTCATTTTCATTGTGTATTTGTACATTTATTTTTAAATGAATGTGAAAGGTAGGTTATCTTCATTCTGACAATGTAAAAAGCAGACAGACAGAGTCTTGAGGAATATTATAGCCATGTTTGGTCCACAAATGTTGCACAGACTGCTACCCACTGAATGTGAATAAAAACATGACAAATTCACGTAAATGAGTGTGAATAAAAATGAAAAGTGGTGAATATTACGCAGTTCTGGAGCATCCCTTCTTTCCTCCGTTGTTCATTTGGTTTTAGTCTTTTTTTTCCTACCCCCCCAAGACAAACCACTCCTCCACTGGTTACGGTCTTGATCCTCAGTTGCAAGTTTTTTCATCATCTCTGTCTCCATTTCTCCAGCCTTCCTCCTCATTTTATCTCTCCCTCACTCATTCATACCCCCCACCCTCTGCCCTGCACCAGTCCTGCAGCAGTATCCTGCCTATCCTGTCCATTCTTTCTTTCTTACTTTCTTTCTTTCTTCTTCTTCTCCCCCCCCCCCGTGTCTCACCTGTGTCAGACATGGACACCCATGGGACCTCACCTCAAGTGGTGCGAAAACACATGATGCATTCACACCGCAAGAAAATTAGTACATCTGCCAACAAAACTTTGCACTGATAGGACATTTTACATACCTACATACATCACCCCTTCCTTGGTCTTGGCTGCTGCCTCCTCCATCCCGGCTTTGGTCTTTTCTGCGGCGGCCACCACTCCTTCTTTGGCCATGGAGAACCCCTTCATCAGTACATCCATCTTGGGCGATGAGACGGCTGGGCTCTCCTGCACCAAACTGGCCTGACTGGGTGGATGGCTGAATGGCTGGCTAGCGCTTACAGTGTGTGCAGCAGGGATGTGAAAGTATGTGTGTGTGTGTGTGTATGTGTGTGTGCTGGTGGCCCCTCCTACCTTTGGTGCTACAACAGAAGGTTTGAGAGGACTGCACGGCAGGACGAGAGCACGCAGACTGAGAGGAAGAGGGTGGAGGAAACAACGGGTATGCACGAGATGAAGAGAAGTAGAGGAGGAGGAGGAGAGATGGCCTGATGCTGCAGCATTTTCAAGTCCTGCTGCAGCCCCGCCCCTCAGCAATCCCTCCACTCTCATCCATCTTCCTCCTGATGATGCTCACTCATGCTCAGCACAGCCTCTGGCAGGCTGTTTGCATATTATGATTGGCATGCCACTCTGGACACACCTTTCTAGATGCTGAGCTTGTGAGAACTGTTACATAACCAGCAATTATATTTTTATATTGCATGTCATGTGAGATTTTATCATGCAATCTGAAATTGTGTTTTGCACAAACTTCTCCAGAATGAGTCCTTTCTTTTTTAAGATGTTAAAGAACTGGAGTAATACAAAAATAAATATAAATATATTGTAAAATGAATTATTTAATAAATAATGTATAGTAATTTTGTATTTATTTATTGTAAGTATTATATATACTATGCTTTTTTTGTAGATGGGATGCCGGCAAACCTGCACTGAACTGCATTACCTTGAATTAGGAGCGACAAAGAGAGCACAGGGAGCCATTTTTATTGTTGTGAGAGAAGAGAAATTGCTTTGTCATCTTCACCTGACTGAGTCACAACTGCCCTCCCCCTCCTGATGGTCCCATTGCTGCCAGGTATGCTGAGTCAGCAGTGTTGGTGCTTTTGATTAAACCACAGCTCAATTTTTATTTGTGCATATTTTTTTACTCAAAGGGTGGCAAGCAGAGATAAATAATTGCTGCAGCAGAAGAACATTTCTGGTGCTCCCCACCCCCCCCCCCCCACCCCCTTTTCCCCCCCACCCCCTTTTTTAATGTGTCTGATAAAGTCGAAGAGAGGGGCATTAAGTGATTTACGGTGGACCAACTGATCCATGAAGTGCTGTTCTGCTGTTGCGCAGAGGATGAGGTCTTGTTTTCTGGGTTTTTGAATGTAAAGAGTCATGCTGCCCTCTAGTGGACACAAAACCTTTGACATAATGACACAGCAATATGGCTGTACTCGTGGTTTCAGTGTTACATTGGTTTAATTGTATGCAGTTAAAGTGATGCATTCATTTTCTCCTGATCAAAATGATGTCGAGCTCTGTTACAGTGACATAGTGTTTGTTTTTATGAGACCAAGCCGTGCTGTGAGGCACACTGGGTTTATTCTCCCTGTGCAGGTTTTCTCAGTACGTGCAGCCTCTTCCCATAGTTTAACACCATGCAAACTCGGATAGGTGTGAATGCAAGTGTGAATGGTTGATTGCCTTTGCATGGTGGCCCTGTACTGTGAGAAGCTGGTGATCTATCCTGCCTCTTGCATGATGTCATCTGCTCCAGCTTCCAAATGTGAATATATAGATATAGAAGAAGGATTATAGGATATATATATATATATATATATAGAAGGATATATATATAGAAGGATTTTTCCTGTCAGTGGCATTTCAATCCACATATAGCAGCTGTTTTCCGATTAAAACACATTGTATATAAATCCAGTCAATACTGTCTGCCTAGCTTTAAAGTTCCAGTGTGTAAGTGGGAATTGGTGACATCTAATGGTGAGACTGTTGACCATAACCTTTACCAGGGAAATACTTTCACCTTTACTAACCAGGAAGATACTCTGGTGTTTCGTCCTTCTTCTTTATCGGTCTATGCATCCACTTTTTTGCACCAGTGCTTGCATAGTGAGCTCCCACTTCAAAATATGTAACCGAAGTCCTGTGATATTGGTGTAGAAGCATGTCAGGTCAAGATGCCAGTTTCTGTAGAGCCACCACCTTACCTTAACAGTCAACTCACTCATATTTATAACCTTTATGCCCTAAGGAGGCTATAAGAGGTTAACAGAACAGTGTGTGTTCATGACATAGAAAAGTCGCTAATATTGCCATATTAATGATGATGTTGAGTGCACTTTGACAAAAAAAAAAAAATCTGTAACAGGTAGAACTACCTTGTTTAGAGCTCTGTTTGGTCTGTGTAGTGTTTGAACAAAACCCATACATTTTATTGACTAGTTCCTGCTGGTATATTTGCAGAACATGTTTTGATCGGCTGACATTCATGCTGTCACTTGGAAAGTTGTGAATGTTTAAACTTCTTACTCACACAATGCAAAGTAAAGAGAAGCAAACGATCCACAAAGCAGTTTGGCGATGCTTGATGCTGCTCCATTCAAAATGGATGGGAAGCATTTCAGTTGACACCGTCAGCATACATGTTTGTAACGATACACTATGTAGAAAAAACACTATATGGACAAAAGTATTCAGACACCGGACAATTACAAAAAGTTGTTATGGAGTTGGTCCCCCTTTTGCAGCTATAACAGCTTCCACACTTCTTGAAAGACTTTCCTCAAGATTTTGAAGTGTTTCTATTGGAATTTGTGCACATGCATTTTTATAGAACACTGATGAGGTCTGGCACTGGTGCTGGCTCACAATAATTATAATTCCAAAGGTGCTTGATGGGGTTGAGGTCAGGGCTCTTTGCAGGTCAGTCAAGTTCTTCCACATCAAACTCATCAAACCATGTCTTTATAGTCTTGCATTGTGCACTGGTGCACAATCATACTGGAATAGATAAAGGCCTTCCCCAAACTGTTGCCACAAAGTTGGAAGCACAGCATTGTCCAAATTGTCTTGTTATGTTGAACCTTCATTGGAGATAAGGGTCCGAGCCTAAAGCCGAGCCCTAAATATAAATCAAAATAGTGTTGCTGTGTGCAGCTTGATGTGCAAATTGCTTGCGAAAATGTGGCCTTTATACATTTTTTTGTTGTTCCAAATGGTCAAATCTGAACACGTCTGCAGCTTTCTCTTGCTCATGGAGGGTAGCTGAACATTTTTCAGTAGCTGTGTCACTGTCCATGGTGCCACCAGCTAACATGCAATTATATTTTCCTGCCAAAACCTGTTAGACACTCTGTGTGAATGACATTGTGCTCTGTAAAGCCAGACGTCCTGGTTTCTCTGTGGTGATAGAGAATCTGTGTATTAATCATGAGCCACGAAGAGTGACACATTGTGTTTGTGACAGTTGTTTAGTTTTAAGAAAAAATTTATTCACATTGATATCAATACATTTTCTGAGTGCATATGTTTTTATACATACAGTATTTGTGCATATAGATAAAGGTCAGAGTATGTGTTTATCCTTGTGTCTTCTTGCACGCACGCTGACAGTGTTATAAATCATAACTTTGCGTATGTGGTTTATGCACTGGGTGGTGTAAAAGAAACATGATCAGTTCTGTATGTTCACTTGAATACTTATTGTTTTTTGTACAATTTCCCTTTCGTTTAAGAGAGACATAATCCAAACAGGAAAAAAAGGCAAACCAACAGTAAATGCGAGATCAGGTCTTAGCAGTGGACAGATACATTTGACAGGTAATACTGATCCTATGAACACATGGCATTCTCACACTAACAGTCACATTCTACTAATCTAATACAACAGTATCTCACATCACTGAGGAGTTTCCTCCTCCTGCTTCTTTTTCTCTGTTATTTATCTTCCTCCTCTTAACTCCTTTTGTCCACGTTCTCTTCCTCCTCCTCTCTCTCTCTCTCTCTCTCTCTCTCTCTCTCTGTCCTCTGTCCTGCTCCTCTTTAATTCTGGACATTGAGGATCTGTGCAGACAGTCCATTGTGCCAGTTCTTCAGCTTGGCAAAGCGAGGTCCTCTCATCTCTGACTCAAACTTCTCTCTGATAGTAAGGAAGGCAGGACAGGACTCTTATATCAGGTATTTATTACTTTAAATTTTAGAGTTTGCATTTTGTTGAAGGTTCAACAATAAGTTTGATATCACCCCATGTCTGTACAGAGCATATGCAGCAACTTGGAAAGCCAGGCTTGGTAACAAAACAAAAACATACCTAAACCAGCCTTAATGATAAAGTCTGTAATCTTAAGACGTGAGTGTGAGGGTATGACCTATGCAATACAGTATTTACTATACTGACATGAGACTAGTGTTGATTTTCTTCATCCATCCTTTAAGAAAATTTAAGAGAGGAGAATGTAATAACTCCTCCTTACCTTGACTTCTGCAAGGCTTCCACATCTGGGTCTTGCACTGTATAGAGAGACAAACACGGTTTAGCCCCTTCATGGGATGTGTGAACAAGAAGTGAAGATGAGCAGAGATGAATATGAAGAAGGTCAAAAGAGGGAGGAGAAAAGGCTGTAAGCAGTCGATTTATACTGACGGTATTCAGTGCCAGTGATGTGGGCCAGGATTCTGAAACTCTTGGACTGCAGGTTGGCAGCACGACGAGCCCATTCAGACATGTCCTGGGTTACTGCTTCTGGCCTGATCACTGCCTGGTACACGGGAGATGCACAGTCCACCACAGGGTCCTTGACAGGCAGGGCAACCCCACTGCAGGGTAAAGATTACTGTTAGACGCTTGAATATATTGTTTGTGTGTGCAGGATGCAAAAGGCAAGAAAAAACTTTCAGTTGGAACAATTAAATAGCTGATACTACACAAAGGGTGAAGTATTTTTAAAATACTACTTTGTGAGCATCAAACTTGACAAATGTCTTTGTCTCGTTTGTTAAAGGGAAAACATTGGCTACTTCTGCACTAATATTTCCAGAAATATATTTCAAGTTTCAAGTCACCTTTACATTTCTGAGGGCCGTTATTGAATTTTGCAGTACAGTATGTTCATTGTTTTGCATTTTCCCTTAGTTTGACTCCTGAAGTGCCTCGAGTGTATGGTGCTTCAAATACTGAAATGAGCTCCAACAGCATGACTGGATTATAGTGACTGCTTTAATGTTGTGTTAGAAATGTCAGTCAGTTCCGATTACAAGATGGTTGTTTGAAAACCCGCAATGTGATTCCATGTTATGAAATCCCATCAGATAAATTTAGGCTTTGGAGCTTTTGGAACAGGTCCCCCAAAAAAAAACTCCAGAACAACCTCAAACATGACGTTCACTCTCACACTCTCTCACCACAGTACAAACATGGAGGAGTCCATGTTGACTGAGGGTTAGCGAGTTTATCCATCAAACATCTTGGATTGACGCATACTGTGTTCAGAAGAGCTACAAAAGCATAAACGCATGGAAATGGACAGAAAGATCCAGCGGTATATTAGTTCATGGAGCGATGCACAAGCTGTTATGAAATCGTGACACCAAGGAGACACATGTATGAGGAGAGGCGGGATGGAAAAGGAGCGCTGCTTTACTTACGCCAGGGGGGAGCCTGCCTCCTCACTGAGGTCACAACCAGGAAGGAAAGATGGGGAGACATGGGTGGACAACAGCACGGGTGTGGTTGGTTGGTTGTGGATGAAATGAGCAGAGGAAAGTGGTTGAAAGGCACCGAGGAGTACATTGCACGAACAGAGACAACGAGGAAAAGCCCGGCTATGCGTACACTACAGTCGTAGCAGCATAGGCTCTAAATGTGCTTCTATCTTTAACTACTGCTTTTATGTTTGGGCTTTTCAGGCAAAATATTTTGAAGGAATGGTTCACCCAAAATTATTATATAGGTCTTATCCGTTTTTTTATTTATAGAGGCTTTATTTTAATATGTAATTAAACTACTAACCACCGATAAAGTAATACATGGTGGTAACTGACTTTAACTAGGGTGGCTAAATACCCATATGTTATCTTCTTTTATCTTAAAATACGCCCACAGAGCTCATACAATCACTGTGTCTCTCACTCGTCTTCTGGACACAAAACACAGGTGGCATACTCTTTATAACCTGAGCTTAATTAATCATTTACATGATAAATTGGTGGTTTTGGGTCATATCATATTTTACCTTTTTTTTTTTTTTTTTTTAGTCAACATTGAATCCTGTGATTTTGACCTGTATCAGACTGATACCGATACTGAATCGGTTAAAAACTTCATCATACCCATGAGCTAAGTAAACCTGCTCAGGTTATCCAGATGAATTGGGAGAAGTTCACTTTTTTTTTTATCCTAACATATAATTTTATAAAAAGATATTTCTTTCAGCATTTTATTGCTGGAGGTGACACAAATCTAAGACAAAAGGTCGAGTAGCAGCAGCCGATGTGTAAAAAGTATGTTTGTGCTGTAGTTTGGGTGAACCGACCCTTTATATCTTCAGAGGGCTTGTTTGATCAGTGTGATGGTGATGGTGGTGAGTGAGCATGGAACTGAATAGCCTTGGGGGTGGGGGGGGCTGTGTTCATTGTGTGACCTCACCCTTCGTGTCCCTTGGCCTGTGACTGCCCCGCGATGGCGTCCATGATGGCGTCCTGTGAGTACATGCTGATTGGCGTGTTGTACTGGGCATGAACGATGGTGGCCTTTCCGCCGGGACCCCTCACCTCAATGGGCTTGTGGGTGGACAGGGCAGAGTCTTTCAGAGCTATGGGGTTGAAGCTGGGAGTGTACTCCACACTGTGAGTGTCAGGGGAGGGAGGTGGTGGTTTCAGGTGCACGGGTGAAGGCAGGAGTTGGGAGTTTAGGAGGAAAGAAACAACAAGGAAAGAAGCCAAGTGAAAAACCAGGAAACTGGGTTGGTGTGTTGTGATCTAACAGATGGGGCAGCGGGTGACGGTGGTTAGTGTCGTGTGGAACTGGAACATAGACTTAATCTATCAGGACTTAACTCTATGTTTTGTCACCAATGAGAATATACATACATTTTTACCACAAAGGAAAAATGTCCATGCTGACATGCTAACAGATTATTATGTGCTTTTTTTCAAATGAAACACACACACACACACACACACACACACACTGCAGATGATGGTTTTACTACTTCACTATGGCTCATGCATTTATTCAAAGTTATATACTGCAAATTGATTTATATCCACAAAATGAATAGGGAAGCTAAGAAGGACCAGCAGAGGTGGAAAACATAGGAAGAATGTCTGTGAAGATTCTCAGTCATCCAGGTCATGGTATCCAAAAGGGTAGCAAAAAAAGGCAACTGGACTTAGTTGAATTTCTTGTAGACGTTTCGCCTCTCATCCAAGAGGCTTCTTCAGTTCAGAACTGAAGAAGCCTCTTGGATGAGAGGCGAAACGTCTTCAACAAAGTATTATACATGTATTATATATACATTAAATATTCTTTAGTTTTTAACCACATCTGCATGATGTGTATATTTATCTGCAAAGTCATACTACTCCATACTCATTTTACATGTATTATAATTATTAAGTCTACTTCTTTTTTAAAGGTTTTTCTAAAACTTTTGTTTTCTTAATGCAAAGATAAGTAGTAAAAATAAAGAAGTGGCGCCTAAATCATACATTTAGGTATAGCATGTGAGTTATGGGTAAACTATTCAATTTATGCCAATAAATACTCCTAAATGTTACACACTGGACCTTTAACTTTCCGCCTCTGGGGACCAGATGCTGTTAATTACCTGCCTGCAAATTACTGCTGCTGTTACATGGAGAAACAATTGACCAGCACATACTATGTGAGACAGTTACAGCTTGTGCTTTAATTTGACTGCACACACATGAATCCATGTAATCCATGTGTAGACACCATGCATGTGTAGCCATGTGTAGACACCATGACGTACAGTATCTCCACAAACGAGTACTCTTGCTACTACATGCACCAACTTAATATAGAAGATGTGACGGTGGTACTGACTTTGCAGCTGTGTTTGCGATAACCTGAAACACACCAGAGAGAGACATACACAAGGAGAGAATGTAATCACTCATCAGTGGCATTTCGGTGATAACAATGGCACCGTGTGTGCTTGTGGGAAGCCATGTAGCTGTGCAGACATGTTAATCCCATGCACAGGTCAGAACAGCAGCCATTTGTCATGGCCAAAACATTTCCCAGCTTCCCTTGCATCAGCGGGAGAGAGTGACAACGGCAGACGTGTCTTAATCACAGGACACTTGCGGGGACACATATAGCCCAGAACAGACTCAAATATACACTAACGCGACAGAAACCACCTTATTTTCTTGCGTCACAACCGTTGACGTTACATGCAAGCACAAGTGGCCATTACTGCAACGCGTGTAACACTGTAAAGGATTTCACCACTTTAACCACATGCTGAACTGCTTATATGTTAAAATACAGTCACAAAAATGCCATTGATTTTACAATATCACATATTTTCTCTAATTAAGTGATCATTCACACAGAGGTTGTACATTCGTGGTATGTTTGAGGTTTTTCACCTTTGTCATTATTTGTTTCAAAAAAGCAACTCAAATATCTTATATATGAAACTGATCACTCTGCCACTGCAGTACAATAAAACTGTCAAAAAATACTATATTTCTATATACTCATTTTATTAGTTATTTTTTACTAATTTCTTCTCAGTACAAGAAATTGTACATGAATTATAATTTTGTTATCTGAAATGATTGATTGATGGTTGAATGTTACATTGTTCCAAAGGATATACATGAGGGGGATTCAGGGCTGGAATAAATTTCATCTTCTACAACCCTTGGCTGGGAACGATAAAAAACTGAGAGCCTCTATTCTCTACTGTCCAGATATTTACTGAAGGTAAAGCAGCAGGTGAAGTGGAACGTGCTCAGCAGGGCCTCACATTTGGGATCTCTCTGTACAGACGGGGTGGGAGAGGAGGGTGAGTAATCCCAGGTTTGGAGAAGAGGCATTCAGGGGATTCAGAGTGATAACGTGTAACCAGAGCAGAACATTCCATGGCCGTGTCCGTGTGCGCTCACAGCCGTCATCCTCCCGTGGTCTGTCTGCGGCACGTTTCCTGACACCTGACAAGCCTCTAGCTGTGACTGTAAAGCAGCCCAGCTCCAGAGGGGTAATGCATTAGTAGACACTGCTATCTGGATGTCAAATGTCAGAGGCCGAGCAGATTACACCCCTAAATTTACCTCCACCAGTCCTGACTGAGGCCTCGACCAAAACTCATGCCACTGAGGTGAGGTTCCTCAAAGTAACTATATCCTCATTCCTACTATTGCGACATAGAGTTCAGTCAGTAGAAGTGTCTCAGTGATGTGGCAGAAAAAATACAAACAAATCCTGACAACCCCCATGGGCTATCTCTTTTTAGATTCTTGATAATATAAAAGTTAAAATCTAAAACATAAGATGTTTAAATTTGTTTATTCTGTGTTCTTGATTATTTGATTCAACATATTCCAAACCTTAGGAGAGAACCAAATAGTCTTTTATTGTATCTTATTTCCAAACAATGGGTCTTTTTTTGTGAGGCATTTCAAAACATCTTTGAGACGAATAAATGCACGCAACTGACTTCATTGTTGGTAATTGTCTTTTCATGAATTGTATAAATATATAACTTTGAAGATGTGACATTAGGCACTGGAGTCTTTGATTCCTCATGACTGAGAGTGACATTGTATTTTCCTGACAAATATGAATAAGCACTCTGTCTTGGCCTGGAGACATTTGTTAGTAGATGAGCCTCAAAAGGGGAAGTCAGAGAGATGACTTAGCAAAAATTTCTCCAAAAACGGTTACCTTCTGCACCATTGTCTTCACATTTTCTTCTTATTTCAAAATAAATCAACAAATACCATTCACAAAACTTGTGGAAACTTCTGACCACTTTAAGTTTGAAACTTTTGCAACAGTAACTGAAATGCTGCAATGCAAAGCGATGCTGTGGCCACTCGACCTTTAGTTCAGTGTCACACATCTGCCTCTAATAAAGATCCTCAAATGGCCCTGTACTCTGATCTCCTGCTATTCTGTGACCTGGATGCTGGCCAGCTATGTTTGCGTGTATGCACCCTGAATAGTGCCACATGTGAGAGGAATGACTTCAGAGAGAACGATGGAAAGTTCTGAGAATATCACGGTCCTCTTCACGAGATTAAACAGGGAAAGTCTGACTTCTTGGATAAGCAGTACTTTTGTGGTTACATTCAATTGTGGGTGTGTTCGTTTTTAAAGTTGTTCCTAAAGGAGTTAAATTAGTCTCTGTGTTTTCCCCAACTCATTATAAATCATCCTTTTTGAAACCTACCCCACAGATGAAACTCTCCAGACAGCTTCTGCTGACCCTTCTCCTAACTTGCTTTGCATCAGCATCATTTCTTTCAGAGTTTCAGGTGAGTGGAGGTCAATGGGGGAATTGTACAGCTCCTGCTGGCCCGGTGGAGACGTAGCTGCTGTTGGTGAGGAGGCCGGAGCTTTGACCAGGGTGGAGAAGAGCTCTAGATCTTTTTTTTATGGACTTGGAAATCTTTTTTATCCTGGAAGTTTTCACAGGACACTGACATTTCTATTTTAACTTCTCCAAAATGTTTATTCCAGTTAGACACCTTAGACTGGGTGGGAGTGACATGTTTGTTCTTAATTTTCCTGACATGTGGTTGGTGTTTGTAGAGTGCAGACCTTTGGCCTCTGCAAAGCATGCACTGCAGTTGCATGGTCAATACTTTACACTAGAGGGCAGCAGGACGCTGCCCAATGGCACCAGTGTAGAATTGCAAAGATGATACATCTCACAAACACAGGACAAGTCGTTTACAAAAACTGGAATCACAGCCAAAAATATATTTACATACAGTAAATAAAATGATGTTTTCCAGGACAACCTGTATTTGTGTGTGCTGCTTTTATGTGTTTATTTGAGGGCACTGTGGGCATTTTTACCTTCTGGTGTGGGATGACTGGCATGGGTGAGTCCATTCTTGGAGTTGCTGTGGGAACTGGTGCAGGGCGTCTTGATCTGTAGATTAAACAACAAAATCTTTGTTTTAAATTACTGGTTCTTTTCTTTTTTTATAATCTCTCATGTCCGTCTACACTCAAATATTAGTTTTTCTTATTCCCAATCTTAGACATTTGATCCCCACTGTGTAGAATGACGGATTTGACAACAGTTTTAGAGGAAGGTTCCTGTTCAGTAACTTGTATTTGTGACATCACCATCACCCAATACCGGACAAACTGGTAACTTTCAAAACACTTTGACAGTGCTTTTATAAAAATCACATGCTGTGAAAACATCCTACCTACAGCAGCAGTGGAAAAAGTATTTGCACATATATATATAGTTGTTTTTTTTTTAAATAATAAAAACCAGACATACCAGACACAAATTATCAACTGCGGATGAATTTCATGTGTCTAACACTGATGTAACACCTGCAAAAACATTTAAGCCTTGACTCTTAAATTATTCACTGTGATTTGGCCCCGTGTCCACGTAAATTGTGACCATGGCGGGTCACTGAAAGTGTGCTGGTTGATTACTTATGCATGGAGAGCATCAGTTTGGTGGTGGCAGCTTTGATCTTGTTCTGGGCCTCCAGGTGTGTCATCCCGTCAGTGCTAACCCCATCAATGGCTGAGATGATGTCGCCCTGGGCCAGGCTGCCGCCTGCCGCTTTGCTGCCTGGGGTTATCTGTGAAGGGTCAACAAGGCAAGTCAGACATGGACCAGTGACACAGATTTTCTCGGGAAACAAAACAAGCATCTGAATACGATGTATGGTTTACATAAACGTGCTGCAAACATGCACAGCACAGTGAGTTAACATTTCAGCATACTGGATTCATTGCTTAGAGTGGGTTTAATTTAAGAAAGAGTGAGCTTTGATGCATATCAGGATATATTACTTTGTATTAGTTGTGTAGACTTAAATCCCAGACCAAAACAGCTCAGCAAAACAAAACTTAAAATGGGAGAGGAGAAGAGTTGATGAAGCAAAATAGTTAATCTGCTCTTCAGATGAAGGATCTGCGTGAGAATCTCTCCATTAGTTTCCCCAACAAAGTGGAACCACAGTTATTCTTTCATTAGATCACTGTCCACAGCAGCCTAATGAGACTCTGTTGCTGAAATAAAGGAGAAAAAAAGCAGGAGGGTTTTTGATAACGGAGCAAAAACATAAACTGAAAATGAAAGCTTGTGTTGCTTAAATACAGTTAATTTCTGTCTTTGCAATAAATGTGAACAATGGCCTTACAGATACATTACATTTATCTGATCACTCTCTCTATATATATTTATTTATATGACCTTCAGGTAAAAAATAAAAAATGATACAATTATTGAGCTAAGTATGCTGCAAAGACCAGACATTAGAGGTTAAACCACACAGAGGAGAAATAAGTCCCGAGAGCTTGGAAGCCTGTTGTGATTTGAGCCTTGGCTTACAGTCGACTTGTTAAGAGTTAAAAATAAGCAATACTGCCTGTGGCTTCACTATGATTGTGCCCCCCCCCCCCACACACACACACAGACACACCCAACCAATTCCCCAACCTGAGACACACACACCTGTTGCTAACATTCATACAAGCCTTCCTTTATTCTGTTCTGTTTACATAAACTATCTGCTTTGCATGCTGCAGTGTTTCAAACATCTTGTTTTCTCCTGACAGCCATTCACACTCTTTTTCCTCCTGTCAGCCACTCTCTCCCTATGGTTTGCTATGTCACGTATTCGACTTCATCAAGTCATGTTTTTTTTGTGTGTATCACTGTGTTTCAGTAAAAAAAAATAAATAAATAAATAAATAACTTCGGCATGGCCAGGCCAGTGTGACCAAACACATGCAGACACATGATAGCATGTGGCCCCCTCTTTCGTGCGTGTTTTTATATAAATCAAATACTTCAGATATTATGAGTTGTTTCTTTATGCTTAAAGCGTAGATCAGCACTTACAATTATTATAATTTCTGGTTGTTGTTTTTTTTTTTTGCACTCACTCACTCACTCACTCACTCACTCACTCACTCACTCACTCACTCACTCACTCACTCACTCACTTTGTTTCATGTGCATTAGCTCATGACCGCAGCCAATCGGAGACCAGTGACCAGTTGTTGTTGGGTTTTTTTTTTCAAATATAAACATCTCATCCTCAAGAGAAAATGTAAATAGACCAAAATGACATTGGTGACCCATGTCATATACATACATACAGACACACACACACACATATATAAGCATTTTTTTGTGTAAAATGGCTCACATTTGTCACAAATTTAAATGCCCTCCTTTTCAACTTGACTAAGAAGATGTAAAGAATCCACTCCTCATTCCTTTTCCCCACAGTTCTTGGCAAAAGTAGGCTGAAATCCAAACCCTGGCAGTTATGTCAAACTGTAATGACACCTGACTTGTTACGTCAAACTGCAGTGTTTCGTCTTCACCTGCCGGAGCCCGTCATGACCTCAGGATTGGCACACATCCAATGATTCAATGCTATACCTGACTTGAATCAAAGGTCAATCAACCAAGTGGAGCTGTGAGTCAATACAACATTTCCAGCAGAGCATCCACTGAGAACGAGGGGCTGGAGGTGTGGACACGAGCAGAGTAAGTATCCCGCACTGTTTTTCTGAGGTCCATGTTCACCCCCCCCCCACTTTTTTCTTTCCCTCCATCCATTTCACTGTCATTTTGGTGAAAGGCTGCAAGTGAAGAATACGCTTACTAATAGTAACACAAGCTGCCATGAGCTTCCTCACTCGCCTCGCGTCTTTCCTGTCCTATTCCGACCCCTCTCCATCCAACACCTCATCTGCCATCAATGCTATTTAAAGGAAATGCTGTAAATACACCGGACGTCCTGCCAGCGAGAGGGGAAAGGCAAGAAAGAGAGGGGCAGGGAAAGAAAAACAGAGGGACACCTCATATCTGCTTTAATTTCAACAAATTTTAAGTATACATTATTAATCTAAAACTATAGAACTATTACGTTATTAAAAAAATATCTGCTATAATAATTTGCTTTGTATTGTTGTTGTCAGTTAAGACCTTTTAAGACATTTTCTCTGTTAAAACAAACAAATTTTAAAATCATCAAAAATCACCCTCCCTGAGTGACTCTACTGAACAAAGAATTATCCCTATCTTTGCCTGAGTAAGATTTTCCAAACTTAGATATTTGATGAAAATGTGCATTATGTTTTTAGTTTAGCTTCTTAAGTGCAATTTTCCTAAAAACTAATGCAAGCAAAATGTAACCAGTGCACACCACCACCACCCAGGGAAAGTGCTTCCTCTTGTCTTTCCACTCCTGCTCTATTCTAGATTTGGAGATTTCATCATAAACAGCAACATTACATAATCTCTGTGTGCAGACGCTGCGCGTGCACACTCACTCAGACGCATTAATCACATCATATGCATATACACAAGCTTGTTAAAGTTGAGAACAGCCTGATGTCAAAATGGGTAAAAACAAAATTCCGTATGATGTTTTGGGAAAAAATGTTATATTCAAGCCATTTAGTTTACTTTTGATAGTTCAATTATAATTTACTTTGAAGGAGGTCCATTAACCAAAATCAGTAGCACTTAATTAAAGCAGTAAAACAATAGATAAAACATGTTCATAAAACATGAACCCTGCATCCTAATTTGTTTTTCACTGCTACACCTACACAGCATGATGTATTCTTGTTGTGCTTAAAGTTGGAAGGATAAGTTAGAGGGATGAGTATGGATAAGAATAATGTGATGTGTGTGTTATTGTGCATGTCTATGCTGGTTTGTCATGTTTCGAGTCGTTTCTTGTGACAAAGTCACACAATAGTGCACTGATCTCACTGATGTATGGTCTTTGTCACATGTGATCATAGTGTGACACTGCCAGCGCATTGTTTTGTCACATCAGATTATTGGTTTGCCGTTGCAATGTGCACTGGGTTGTCAGTGTCACCCTGCCTTTTACTTTCTCTTTGTTTGGAGGTGGCTCCGTCACAGTGAGTCTGAGCTTGTGTGGGTTGATTCTGTCCTTACCCTGGAGATGGTGAGCGGCATGTTGAAGTCCTTTCCCCCCTGTAGTCTGAAGCCCCATGGAGCAGGGCCGTTCAGAGTCACTGTGTACGTGCTCATCTTCGGTTCAACTTCAACGCTCCCCCTGATAACAACTCCTGCTGGCTGTGTGGTTTCTCCTCCTGCTCGGCCTTCCCTTGTTCTCCGTCCTCCCCTGCTATCCTTTTGTCCGGACCAGTGCTCCCTGCGTCAGCCCTGGTTTCACCTCCCTGTCTGCTCCCAGTTTTCAGGACAAACACCCTTGAGTGGTGCTGGTGGCGCTGCGGAACGTCTGTGACACACACACGCAGAAATGTGGGGACACACAGCCATGCACACAAACACACACAGGTGCACATGTGTGTAGACAGACAGACGCATGCACGCACACAAACACACGTGCACACATGTAGAAAGAGAATAAAGAGCAAAGCTGAGACAAGGCCTGAAAAACTCCTGAAGCTCTTTTCCCACAAATCAAAGAACTGCCTCAACAAACCTCAACTCTGAGAAAAACAAAACTGTGAGGAAATTGTCAAACAACCCAACATTCAGTTTAATCTTTAGATGGAGAAGAGTTTCTTGCCTGCAGGGTTGCTGAGGGTGAGGGACAGACAGCCTAAGAATAGCCGATGTGAGCAGAGGCACTGGGGCCGTGGCCCTTATAAGGCCTGAAACATGAAGCCCCAGAATGCTTCACTGCCAATTCACATGGCCAATATAGACCCGTCTTACAGCAACACATTCTCTCTCTCTCTCTCTCTCTCTCTCTCTCTCTCTCTCTCTCTCTCTCTCTCTCTCTCTCTCTCTCTCTCTCTCTCTCTCTCTCTCTTTGCTATCGGTTCATGCTGCTAACACCCTATTATCCAGACAGTATACTGATGTCATTTGCTTTTCATTCTTGCATTCTTTCACCCTGCTCAAGAAAAGGAAACAACATATTAGCAGTGCTGATTCCCTAGAAGCAGTTAATCCGATCAAGCGTCCAGCTTTCTGTTTGGGTTTCTGCGTGTGTTTTATTTAGCAGTCAACCACTGCTGTGAAAATTAAATGACACACCAACATCACAATAATGATACACTATTTAAGGGCCCCGTTCCCCACATTTAGAAGAGCTTATTGACAGAAATGTAATATACTACCAATAAGAAAGTATATATTATCACTTTAAATCAAAAGGGATTCAGTTTTTGGAGCCTTGGAATAATTCTGTTATATGGTCTTAAACGAAGGCTCCATTTTGAGTTGCCATATTTCTACAGCAGCTTGATCATACAAACTGGGCAGGCCATGCTTTTTGCATTTTAAAGCGAAAGCTTACAGTGTAGCGGTACTGTACTTGTGTTTGCAATGAGTGGACTGAATGGCATTACTTATATATACTCATGCACATATTCATTTAATTTCTCTTTATTGTATAATATGTACTGAGTTGCAGTGCAACCCGTTCTCTTTCCTTGCGGTTAAAATAACCCGAATCATGTAACTACTCCCATTTCTCTGTCACAAAAGACACACATGAAGTGCACTCATGAGCATTATTACAATTATTTAGAGTGTGTATTTGTGATACACTTATGTGCATGCAAACACACAGAAGAAGCCATTCTTGTAGTGTGATCTCATACAGAGAGATTGAAACGACAACACACACAGCAAAATCAGAGGCTATTTAATGTTTATTATTTTATTAGTATTGTCATATTGCAGTTTAAGTTTTTACAATTTGGTTATTTTATTTTATACCTTCAGAATCGTATTTTGTCGCTGTAATGATGTTATAATGGTTTAAGCCTTAAAATCCACGTTGATTGATCATTGTGGGATGTTTACTTTAGGGAGGATTAAGTCCAAAGAGTGAGAGGCTCTGTTTGCTCTGAGGTCAACAGCTGCAACAGGGATTCTGTCACTCCTCAGTTTATCAGTGAATTCCTCTTAATCAATAATCAAATATCACACCTCTTCACACCTCTTCAACCGTGTGCAACAGGAATAATAGTATATGGGGATCTTTTTCTACCAAATGTATACTTTTAATACTTAACTGTCTCTTAATTGACATTTTATATAATATTTTCTTTTTTATTTTGCATTTAATTTACATTTAATTTACCATTCACTTATACTTTTTTTTTTTTTACTAAATCCTAAGTACCAGCTCTCACCTCTGCAGGGCGCCATAGTCAAATATCGTTGTTATTACCAGGCCTTGGAAAAAACCTGATCACAAGAAGAATGTGGACACTCCCTCTTCACAATTACCTAGAAAACATGCAAAACACTAAAAATAACATTTTAGAAGCAAGCACAAAATGTTCAGGCCTCTTATACTTTAACCTCCTGTGCAGGACCAATCAGCTCCCAGTATCCACATTGATTAGTCGTACAGATTGTTGCGTTCGTGCTAAAATCAGTATGATGCTGTACATAAATACATGCATGCCTGTAACTACTGTATGTACAATTTCATGTGGGAGCAGTCCAAGATGATGTTTATGATGTTTATTGCCTAAGGCTACAAGAAAGATACATAAGAAAAAGTTAATGTGAAACACAAAGTTTTGCTTGTATGAGCTAATAACCTGGACAGCCTCCATTATTTGTGTTGGCGTTTTACAGACCGAATGATTCACTAGGAAATTTCTCTAAGATTAAGTTTAATGCAGGAATAATTGCATGTATAGAAACGGCCGCCTGTTGTGCAGAATTCAACACTTTATTTAGAAAAATAAATTAAAAAACAACACACAAACATCTTGTACATTTTCTTTGTACATTTTGTACAAAGAAAACAAAATCAACATGAAACTATAACTTCATAAAACCATCAAGTTGTTCATATAATGTGTAAAAGTCTTAGACCACCATAACATTTGTTGTTTTAGCAGTGCTTTAATGAGCATACAGTATAAATATTTCTCAATCGTTTTATTGGAACACATACAGAAACTATGGGAAACATGTATGCAGTTTTAAAATCACACATTTTTCTCAAGAAAATGTGTCCAAAAAAGTGTCTTTAGGATTTAGTGTGACCTACCCTCACACTTGAAGAAAAACACGACCCTGGCTCTCTTAAACTTGGAGTGGAACCATAATGAATGTTATTGGGAAAACCTGTTTGTCCCATTATTCATGTCGACAAATATCTGCTGTGAAAAAGGGCTGTTACAGAGACATGCGTGAGCATCATGCACATGTATAAACTTTCACACCACTCCAATCAAAAGATCAAAGATCATAAAAACAATGAAGCTAGTGATGCCCTAAGACTTTTGCACAGCACCGTACTGTATATATAATATTCATTTTTATTTTGTCATAGACTTTTTACAAAAAAAAAAAAATATTTTTTTGCACAATCATTGCTGAAAATTGGAGGGAAAACTGCAAAAGTGGCATTTTTTAAACTTTTGTTCACCTTTTCATATAATCTTTTGGTTCATACCATTTAGTTTTAAACTGTTCTGTGTATATTCAGTGGAAACAGTTATTACAATCAAAGTCAATGAAGCAGCAATTTCAGGTATCTCAATGGAACCTACAATGCACCACATTGGAGAAGGCAAAATAAAAAAAAAACAACAACAAACACAGTAGTGAATGAAGAGGATCTAAAAGGTCAACAGTCACTGATGAGGTTTATGATAACAGCTCTGAAACTTACTGTAGCGTAACCATGAAGACATGATATGGCATCAGCAGGAATGCTGAATTACTGTAACACATCCAATTATTTAGTGTGGAGTCACTCTTAATATGGGATGATGTGATGTTGTAACACATTTGTGACCTGGTCTTTCTGATCTGTGACTTCCTGTCACCAGGACTGGAAAAAAATCATCGACAAAGAGCCGAAGTACAGAAAAACTGATGGCCTACTCTGTACTGTTCTTTTAATATTTAATATTCTTTTGATTACCAGTAGAGAGATAGGCATTCATACATTAAAATGATTCCCTTAATTTGAATTTAAATGTATTGGTCGAGTTTCTGATTAGACTTTGAATCAATATTAAATTCACAGATTGAATTCTGATCAGGGAGACACCTTTTCCAATGTGTGCATTTATACAGTATATAAGTGCACCACCCCCAGATAGACATGCAAAACACTCTGTAGGTCAACTCCTAGCTGACTTGTTTTTCCAAGTAATAAATACAAAAAACAAAAACAGAGAAAACCTACATGGGTGGGTTTCTTAAATTTGATAATAGTAAATATAGGAAATAAGAGCGCAGTAAACAAATGGCAGTAACTTTACATTTGGCAGCAAAATATAACATTGGGGAGACAGAGTCATTTATGAATGAAAATATTTAGTTTTCTAAAATTCAGATCATATGAGATATAAATCTAATCTGCACAAAGACTGACCATAGATAAAAACATTTTCCACTTTGCTCATTAAAGCTGATTTGTTGCTCTTCACCCATCATGACATGTCATTCAAGAATAAAATACTTTTATCTATGCAAATACAGACACATCTTTTTAAAATTTACTGCACATTTGCTCACGGACTCACACACTGAATGGAAAAAAAACAAAAACAAAAGAGGGCACGCTCTGGTTTTTAGTCACAACTAACAAACGGCATGATATAGCAGTAAACGGTCCCCTGAGGGGGAAATACTGATGTATCAACGCACTCCCACATACACACAGTTATATATTCTCATTGCACTTTAGTCCAGATATTCACTGTAGTTCTGTTGTCTCCAGATGTGCTACGTCAAGAGGCTCCTTGGAAACTGAGCTGTGAGTTTTGGTCCTTTTGTGGTTGCCATGAAAACCTGGAGGACTGTGCAGTATAGACGGGCTGGATATGGAGGTGACGATGATGGATGATGCCGTTTTACACACAGTCCCCGGCCTTGACTCTGCCATCAGTTTATCTAGCTGTGCAGGTTGAGGGAGGTATAGAGAGGGAGAGAGGTGAACAGGTATTTCAGTTGGGACTCGGCATAGGTGATTGGATGTAGAAGCAAATTAAACAGGAGGAGGTGAAGGGAGTGAATAAAGTTTAATCAACACTTAACTTGACAATACGAGACATGAAACAGATGCAGCCGATCAAAGGCCCTGATTGGTTGGATTGATGAATGACCTTCCCACATTTCTCCTGACAGAGTGAGACTGTTTCACTCAGCCGATCCCCAACTCCCCACCTCAAAGATTAATAGCTCTGCAGTAGAGCAGCCAAGCACTCTAGCCTACCATAGTTGAGTCATTTTTTGGAAGTACGCTATTTTTGCATTTCTGCTGAGAGCAACATGCGAGTACCACTACCATGCTCGTCTCATCTATAAAGCTGCATCCATTAGCTAAGCTTAAAATAACGGAGGAGAGGGGAAACAATTAGCCTGCTCGACTCTGGGTAAGAACATAAATTACCCCCAATTTGCAAAATCAAAGAATTCTAAATCCGTAAATCCTAAATGCATACAAACCAATGCAGTAAAGTCTACCATCATTTCATGTTAAGTCCAGAATGACAAACGAATCCCACCATTTTTTCTGTTCAATCAGTTTGTCTTTGCAGCTTTTGTCACAAGACATTTTCATGCCAATTACTTGGAGGAAAAGCACCCATCATAATTACTTGGTCACACAAATAGTAATGGTAAGTGCAGAGGATGGTAGAATGGAGCTTCTAAGCTTCAGATGTTTTTTTGTGTGTGAGTTTTGGTTAATGTTGATGTCAGCAGCAGCAGCTGAACGAAAGAGGCTGGAAAGAACGGTTAATTTGGATCAAAAGCAGGGGTGGGGGTGGGGGGTTTAAAGAGACGTGGCAACCTTTAAAAATGACTTTACATTTAACTTTTAAAGCAGATTTTCTTGCCATTACCATCAGGCTTCATATTTATTTTAGCATAAACATCAGACAAAGCTAAATGGGTGGCATGCCCCTTTAACTTGTTCTATCACAAGGGACTACAGCACTGGTTAGAGAAGACGACAGGTGGGAAATAAGTTAAGGGATAAGGATGGAATAATTTGCTCTTTTTTATTACTGTTGGCAAATCCTTCAAAAAGTCTTCAAACAAAAAAAAGGAATTGTCTTGAAACATCATGGCAGATGATATTCACATACACAGAGGGGAAAAACGAAGCTTTGAATAGAACGTCAGCCACATGGTTTCTTTCTCTTTTCTTCTTCCCCTGAGCTAAATACTAAATACCTGATGACACTGTGACAACAAGATTGAGCTTTTTGTGGGAACAAGTACAAGAAAATGTTATTTCTTTATGTTCTTATACTGTGCCTTTTTTCCTATTCTATTCTATTCTATTCTATTCTATTCTATTCTATTCTATTCTATTCTACAATCCTTTTCTTTTTACATATTATCAGTGCTTATCAAGATAGAAAACAAGTTTTTTATGATATAACAAGATAAATTATATACAATTATATATTAATGAAATAACATCCTGCACTTCACCATTTACAGGACTGACTACATTTTCACTCTGATGAAATAAGAGGCTTCAGTTCTTTTTTGACAGTAATCTGGACTAATTCTATATCACTAACTAAATCAGGCTTATTTTCGTGTGATAGTTTGCATATACTGTATTTGCTTTTCTACAGTATATGTTGCTTTCAATTTTTAAGATGGGATTTGTCAATTTTCTTGATTCAAATTGAAAACGCCACATCTACTGTACATAGCAGGAGGCAGAGCGCTGGTGGACTCTTACAGTAGCAGGCAGATGACTGGTTGGCAGCAAACTGATGTCCGACATGCAGATGTCCTCTGGCTCCGTCAGAGTCTGAACATTACGCACACACAAACACATCACAATTTAGTGTTAGTTATACTCAAAAAGGTCTTTGTAGGATTTGGGACTTTAGGTCACATGCTTACTAAATACAGAATGATTTAAATAGGGATGTTATTGTGGACCTTGAAGATAAAGGAGCATCTCAGTTGAAAAGTACTGTATGTTGGGCTGTTTTCCCATCATTCGCCAACACTAGCTGCTCTCAAGCACGTCTGTTGAATATTAACATGGACACAGTCTTAGCTTCACTTAACATAAACCCTGGCAGTGGAGAAAACAACTGGCATGGCTTTATTCTAAAAGTTTTTCCTTGTTTACAGCCTTTAAGATAAGATAAGATAAGATAAGATAAGATAAGATAAGATAAGATAAGATAAGATAAGATAAGATAAGATAAGATAAGATAAGATTCCTAAATGTAAAATATATTCCAAAAGTGTAGAAGTACAAAATGAGCTTTTATGTTACTTTAGGCAAGGGCCCTTCTTTAAAGAGGAAGCCATATTAGCTCTGCCCTCATACGCTCGTTGAATATTTGAGCTAATCCTTTAGCTTTCACTTATACTTTCTTATAAGTGAAAGCCATCATGTTTCCCTGACATGGTTGAGAAAGGAAAGGATGAGCAGAGGAGTCCTCTGTTAGTTCCAATCTGCATTTTCACCATTAGATGTCACTAATTCTAACACAATGGACCTTTAAATCAAGATCAAAAGAACATAGTGTATGTGTATACGTAGACAGACCCAGTGAAATGAAAGGTAAACTAATCACAATGGGAAATACATCAGTAAAATTATATTTCAGTGTAATTATACATGACTACATGAAAGTTTACATTTCTTCTGCTCTATACAGAGACAGAAACAGATGGAGGCAGTGACTCCTAGAGAATCAGTCATCATTATACACTGGTTCATGCAATGCAATCTGTGGATTAAGCCTGAAACTCCCAGATTACTGGATTAGATTTTGGACCTTCTGTAATGGAGTCCTCAGTGAACCTGATGTGCATGCCTGTATGTGCGTACATGCAGGCTGTAAAATAAGATGATTACAGAAAGACGGAAATGCTCCATATACTGGATGCCCTAACAAAGATGATGCTGTTGTTGTAATTGGGTCAGCCTCATGAGGCTTTTTAAATGAACCACCATTCATACCAAAGTGCTGGGTTGAACCAAACCTCAACATTTAACATAAAACAGGTAGACATTGTACATCACTTCTCATCCTTTTCAGCCATGGTTTCAACAAGCAGGAATATTATCCTTCCAGTTTCCATCAATCCTCTTTATCTCTCCAATAGTCATTCATTCCTGTCCCGAAAGTTGAGTTGTGTTATCATTTAGACATAGGTGGGACAGGACTTATACGCTTGTGTATAGTTGCACTGTTGTACCTACATGAGTAGGGTAAAAGGTTGCAGCCTTTATAATGTATGCATTCTCAACCGTGTGACTACACTGTTGAGAGGTATGTTTGGATGTTTGCTGAGTTCGAAGAGAACAAAAACTCAGATGATGATCTCCTTTTCTGTATTTTCTGTATATATCCTTTTCTGGAGTTCACATTTGTGATTTTAATTTGAAATGATTCATTTTTCAGCCATAGTCAACCCTACTGCTGAACTGCTACACTCAGCTGACTGTCATGTGTGTTGCTCATGGTCGCACTGCCTCCAAAACTGAATTTAACACTTAATTCACTATGGTTCGTAACAAAAGTAAAAGGAGCAAATTAAATGTTCACCTTTAAGTTTCATTTTCACATAAAAAGGTCACTTTTGTGACTGATGCCATGCCTTATCTCTGCTTCTCAGTAATGTAATTGTGAGCAAAAACTTGTATGTCCAGGTTGTATCAGGCAGAATGTCTCATTAAACTCCAAACATGTAGAAGGGAACATTAACATTAAGTTATTTTTTTCATAGTGGCTTTTCAAACATACGTTTCACCCTTAGGAACTATATAAGTACAAGCCTAATGTTGGGTGACGATGTTATTCCAGTTTACATTTACTATATTCTTGAAAACAAACTCTATAAAAAAACAAAGGGGCAGTTCACTTTACAACTAGAATCACAAAGTTCAACCACTCAGTGAACTTCAGTGGCACCTCAGCAATGTGACCTAATCAGATTACATGCTAAATAATCCTGTTGTTAACCACAAGCAGACTGAATGTTAAGAGGACTCCAACATGACCTGATCGATTCCCTGACCATGAAATGCCAAATGTAAGCATCTGCATCTTAAACTTAAACAAGACACCAAAACAACATGACCTCACTTTGTGCGATTAAGAAGAGAAGAATGAGATCGGATTTAATGTAATGACAAAATCCTCCAATCAAGCAACACACACATAAGATTCATTTTTGATATTAATAATAACTGCTCACCACTTAGCTAGAGGATGCACTTTCAATTTACGTAAAGTGATTTAGTTCTTTATTGGTGGCTTTTTTGAGAGGCACACAGGTTTCCACCATGTTATGACAACTTTAGTGATATTGAATATATAAATTATATATAAGTATGTATGCTTATGAGGAAATTGTTTTAGTGGATCAATTTGTTGAGTTAAGTAAAGTTAGATGATGTATGACTTTCTGACTGCACTTCAGGCCTTCTTATACTTATGTCATATGTCTATTCATACTGTATATGTCTATATGTAAATATGTTAACTTAAGCCAGACCAGCATATTCACAGTGTTCTGTGAGTGCTGACACATTGTTGGTCAGTGGTGATTTAGGCCTCACTTCTCTCAATCAATCATGTTGTGACCTCTCACCTTTAACCTTTGGCTTGGATGGCGCACCTGTTTGACATCGGCCAATAACTGATGAGTGACCGTTGTCCGAGATGAGCAGTCGTCTGTGTCTGAGAAGTGAGCCTGAGACAGCATGCACACAGGCAAAATCACATCCAAAAGTCAGCGACCTGTAATTTTGTGCATTTGGCATAAGAAGTGTTAGTCAAAGACATACCATATTAGATATGAGGAACACTCACTGATTCACTCTCAGACTGGGAGGAGCGGTGGAGCTTGTTGGGGCCTCTGATCTCAGAATGGCTTGTGAGGGTTGACTGGCGGGTGGACTGGAAGCTGCTACTAAAACGATCTCTGCCTGTAATGCACAGCAACGCTCCCAAGTAGGGGATGTACCTGCTGAGTGCCGACCTGGAGAGTGAAATATTAAAAAAATATAGTTAACTCAATAATTTTAGATGATAGTATAGAGTGGGAGGCCTGGCATCTTTTCACAGTGAGTGTAAGGAGCCCAATTCCGCTATTAAAGTTGGGATAGTGAGCATATTTTTGGTATTATTGAGCAATAATCTGAGAGAGAACTTCATTTTGGATAATGTATGGCTCTCTGACATCACAAAAGTCACTAGCACCAGCAACAGCTGCCCACACTGTAAAGAAACCAAGAAAACAGAGTCTAAGCCCTATTCAGCCATGGTATTGGTAATATCTGAGGTCACAGGACTGGAAACTCTTAATCATTGCTGTATGAATCCTCAAATTCAGTCACAAAAACCACTTTTGGATGTGGTTTGAGGACACATGTGGCCACATTCCTCAATGTGCATGAACACAATCCATCCTCACGACAGATTAGAGACCTCTTTCTTAGTTTTCCATTTTTTAACACTAATGAGTTCTGCTCATATGTTTGTTTTCAACCACAGCTACAATAATAACACTATTAGCTATATGATTCTTCTTTCAGATGATTAAAACTCATTTCAAGTTGAAGTTCAAGCTGCATGAGTCGAACTTAGGTTCACTTGAGTTCACTAGCATATACTGTAACTTTAAGTAGAATCTGAAAAAGAACATACCGTTAATACAGATGTGAATTATTGTACATATCTTGGCTTCAGCAGCTAAAGAGCTACAGCTGCTTTGGCTCTACCTCAAGCCTCTAACAGTGCCGGTGATTGTTGAGCAGAAATTTGAATAAAGGCTCAGTAATCTACTTCTTTTCAGAAGCAGATCAACAAAAGCTGGTGGTTAGGAATGTCACTCAAACATAAAGTGAGAGACGGACAGTAGAAAGTATAATTTATGTTGTATAGAGTGACACAAGTGGCAGCAAAGCAAGAAAACGCCAGAATCTGTTTTGATAGCACACTGCAGCAACCACAGCCCAGAAAAAAATAAATTGCAAACCAAAAATAAATACACCAGCTCCTACATTTTTTTTGGTGCTCAATAGGGTTGCAAAATTCCAGGAATTTTCAAACTTGAAAACTTTGCATGGGAATTTATGGGAATAAATGGGAATTTACTAAATTGAAGGTATGTTCTTAAAAGGGAACATAAATATAGTTTAGGGGAAATACTAAAATACTGACTAAAACAACCAGATATCATCATCTCTGCTATTCCTCAATCACATGCACACATAGCATATTGCTTACTGCAGTGCATTCCTCCATCACATGCAAAGATGATTTCTAGAATCCTGGACCACACTTTTGAGCTCAGAGCAGAAGACTATTGAAGCCACACATTTTTTTGGATCCATTCATGTTGTTGTTATTCAATAAAAGAGCTGATTGTTCAATAAAATCAAGTTCTACTTGCAAATAAATCTGTTTTAACTGTATTATTTTGGATGGATGCCTGCTTATAACAAAACAATTGCCATGGAAAGTTTCCAATTTAGAATATTTCCAAAGTTCCCCAGCTTAACTTCCCATGGAAATGTACCGGAAACTTTCTGGAAATTTACCAGAAATGTTCCACCCCATTTCAACCCTAGTGCTGAACCATACTAAGGGTCTCTGGAAACAGGTGAAATGAGAAATTACAAAGTAAAAGGAACAGCAACACTAAGAAAGCAGCTTGTAGACTCACACCAAAAATAAAATTCAATATTTACTTGAGGAGAAAACTGACACTGCTGCAGAGGTAGCCAAATATATCAAAGGATGGAATGGGTGGAAACATGAAGAAAGGAACTACACGTGCATTTTTCCTGAGCTTCACATTTACAAAATCCTCTTCATTTCCTGTATGGTTCTCACCATCACAACTTTTGCTTTATTGTCTGTTTTTTTGCTATATAGTCAAATAATTTACATGAAACGTAGTTTCAAATACATGATTTGACATCAAGAAAAGTGCTTTGATGGTGCATCTTACCTGTATTTAGGATGTGTAATAGCATAAATTATGGGATTGTGAATGGCAGATGCCTTGGCGATCACAGCTGGGACAGAATTCATATAAGGAGTCAGCATGTTGGCGTACCTGAGAGGGAGAGAGAGAGAGAGAGAAAGGAGTGTGCAGGGAGACAGGTTGAACAAAACAGAAGAAAAGAAAAGAAAAGAAAAGAAAAGAAAAGAAAAGAAAAGAAAAGAAAAGAAAAGAAACCAGAAAGAAAACAAGACATGGCCATTGATGGGTGTGTTCCCTTGTACAAGATTAGTAGAAGGGAGTTGGAAATGCAGTTTTTTGTGATATGCTTTAAAAGTACAGTGTATAACCACATGCAATACAAAGCATTTTGCGCTGGCACTCTCTTAGCCATTCAAATATACAAATAAATATTACAATGGATAATCAACAAGTAAAAAAATAAAATATAGGAGAATATAGGTGGGATTATAATTCAGGTAACCAAAGTTTTCTCTGGTTCATAACAGAGCTGTGACCCTGAAAGTGCCACTCTGCTATTGAAACATAATCTGTATTTAGTGATTTTTTTTTTTTATTTTATTTTGCACATCTTGGAACACAAAAGTGACATGTTTTCCTGTTATAATATTGCTGCCCAAAATGCTGTGAGAATGAGGAGTCTGTAATTATTCTTTCTGGGTTCATTAGGATGAATGATCACATGCAGTCGCTCATGAAGTCCATTGCTGCCAACCCTAAAGTATCATTACTTCTGCTAAAAGTGCTGTTTTCTGTTCTAATACAGGGGTTTGGACTGAGATCATGTGAACATGACTGTGATATGTCTCTTCAGCAGACATACAGACATGAAATACATGCACATACTGAACACACCTACCCAGCGAATGCAGTGAGGGCAACACAGGAGTAAGGGGCCCAGGAGATGACAAACAGCAGGATGACAATGAGTGCAATCTTGGCCATCTTCCATTCACTCTTCATCTTATGAAACCTCTTCGCAGAGTCTCTGGTTCCCTCACAGTTGATTTTGGTTATCGCTCTGTCAAACACAGACACGCTCCCCTCGTTAAGAAAGGTTGCTCTTCTTTCTTTCCAGTTTGTCATTTTAAATGACATATGCACATATGTTTTCTCCAACATTATTATTACACGTATCCTTTCAGTGAATTGATCTTTTCAGTCAAGTTTTTTGTTAGACATACTGTATATTCCATATTTGTTTACATACACATACAACTGTATCATCTATACTCTGTATTTGCAGCCGCACAGGCAGTATTATTGTTCAGGCTGAACAAGACACCAGTGGAAATCGATACGAAAGGTCAGTCATGTTATCGACAAGACACCACTATCAACACACACACACAAACACACACAAATGTATCATAAATCCATGTCTAACAGAAGTAGGATGAAAGAATCCATTAGGCACCGGGGGCGACTCTGCTGGTTGCAAAAAGAACAGTATAAATGGAAGGCATCCAGGAAAATCCGCTTTTACCTCTCAATGAATTTATGAGTCAACTGTCTCAATGTTCTTTAACAAATTATGATGTAAATTTTGAGAGTTATCTACCCATTGAGAGGAAAACAAACAATATAGCATGGCACATAGCTTAGCAAATCTTGCATAGTTTCCTTTTTTATTTAAATTGTTATGTACAGACTATGATGTAGAGCATGATTGAACGCAAGATTAGCAAAATAAGTATTGTGTGTGTGTGTGTGTGTGTGTCCGTGAACTAACCGTGTTGTGTGTCTGATAGCTCTGAAGATGCAGCAGTAGCAGAAGATAATGATGAAGAGAGGGATGAAGAAGACAAAGGTAAAGAGCAGCATCGTGTAGGAGCGGACAGAGGGGGTAAAGGTCATGTAGTCCCAGGAGCATGACGTCATAAGACCCTCTGGGACATAGGCACCTGCGGGAGAACATGGTTGTACACCATGACATTTGTCAGTTCCTGTTTCTTTCTCAGTTTCTGTAAAGCAACGTTGTGTGCTACGTCACTGAACTGCTTTTCATCTGTAATCCGAACACATCCGTCCTGACAGCTGCTATCCGTATGTACACTCTCTTTATGATAATCTGAGGGAGCTGAAATTCACATCATACTTTATTTGACAATCCAAATGAATAACTAAATAATAAAATCTCCTCAGTCTTTTCTTTCTTTAATAATCAATCAAGCTCGGGCTGATTGGAAAACTAAGCGTGTAGTGTGAAATCTTTTGGAAAAGATGGATGGAGCTCTCATTGGCTGTTTTTGCTGCATAAAATATCATCCTGTTTTTTAAACACCTCAGGGTTCACCAATAGTGCCACATACTTTATTTCACACTCCCAGTTGTGTCTTGTCTTTACACAGCACAACTAACCACACAAATGTGGACAGCAGCAGGCCTTAAATAAACAAAAAACACATTTTCTCCCCTTTTCCTTTTCCAGGCATCAAAAAGAAGCCACATGTGACATTGAGTACATGTTGTGTTAAGCTGAGTGGTAGTGGGGGCTGCAAATGCCTGTAGAATTATTAGTGGGGGAAAAAAGCCACTCAAGCGGAGGAGATACAGAGCAGCACAACTTCAACAAGGCCTACCAGTGTATGAGTCCAAAACAACCATGGTTTCTGTTTGAAAACAATTGAAGCAATATGGTCAAATGGAAAACATTTGGTAAAATTGGCTATTTGCAAGAATATGATACATTATTATAATTAATTAAATCGTATAATGTTTCCAAAAAATTTGCAAAAATAATAACCATAGTAATAAAGAACAGTTTGGTTGCATTAATATACATGTAGTTAATCCTTGTAGTCTATGGAGTTTAATTTGAAATTAATTCATTACTGTTCACACTGTGTTTCGCATCTCAGGGACTTGCTATTGAAGTGCCCCAGGGAACTGCAGTTTGTCCTTTGCTATTCTCTGTCTTCATTCTGTCACTTAGTGATTCATTTTTAAGCAGATTATTCTCATGGTCTAAAAGTAATGGAATTGGGCTTCTAATCAAAGAGTTGGCAGTCCAAAGTTAAATTCACCCTATCATCACAATCTCTCGCAACAAGTCACACAGTATGTAATAAATGCATAAGCTTGGTATTCTCACTTTTCCCTCCTTAACCAACTGAATCTATTTCGTTGAACTAATTATTCTTGCCATAATTTAAATTCTGTCCAGACAAGAGCATGAGTTGTTGAGAACGACGAGTTTCTGTTACTGAGTTTCAACATGTCAGTTAATTCCCATTTGGGAGCACACACTGCAGACCCAGTAACCTTCGCAAATACCGCGGGGTTGCTGTAATGTCAGCGGCAAATTACTATGATGTGATTTGAGTAGTGATAGCTGATTCAATATAAATGAATTTGGCATGCTGACCAAAGGCAACGCAAGGTCTATAGTGGTACACCTTTCAGCAGGAATATGCGATGCTGACACAATAAAAGACAGCGATAGAAGTGCTGGGCGAAACCTCAACAAAAGAAATCCCTCAGAGGAATCAAAGTCATTTGTGGTATTTTGTCTGTATTTGTACTCACTCCATCCAAAGAAGGGGGGAAGGCTCCAGCCCATGGAGTAGACCCAGGCAACAGCCACAATGCTCAAGGCTTTCCTGCGAGACATCACTCCTAAGGAGGCCAGAGGCTTGGTGATGACCACATACCGGTCCACTGCAATCACCATCAGGGTCATCATACTGCAGATACCAAACAGTGCCCCACAGAAGGCGTATATCTCACACCCTGCAAGAGGAGGAGTGGTGAAGACATATTAACGAGGAAGTGTAAATATGTTTGTCTATGACTTCATCTTTTAGCATTCATTTATTTTCCGGGAGTTTTCCTGCAGCTGTTTCAGATGCATATGTGCATTTTCCTTTTGTGTTTATCAAGTGATTTTCTTTCTCCCATATTAAATGTGTGTGTTGAATTAGAAAACATTATCTCCACACATTGTTCATATGATGTTTTAAATATACTATAGTGGTTGATAGATGTCAAAGTATCATTATTTCCACTTTCACTTTTTCACCTCTTTTCCCACAGTCTTAATGTAATGTAATGCAGGAATTTCTAAATTCCTTAAGACACAATGCTCTGTATCACAGAGAACATACACAAACGATTTAATTATCCATCCATTGTCTACCACTTTGTCTAAAACATGTCTTTATAAGTTACATGGGATTACATTCATGTGTTGCTGTAGAGGCCCGTTTTGGCTGACCTGCATATTTTCACAACACAGTATATCTAACCCAGTTAATTTTTAGGTCCAGCTCTGTTTTAGAAAACAGAAAAAAAAGAAAAGAAGGATATGGGAGGATGGAAGGTGTGAATGATGTAACAGCACAAGGAAGAAAGAAGGAAATTGTATTGGATGGAATAATTAACAGGAAGGATTGAATGAAAACAAGAAGATAAAATTGAATGGAGACAATGTTCAATAGAAATAACAGATTAGTTGATGGTAGACAGGAGAAAAAAACCACAAACAGCATACACTATTAATGTTTCATAAATATTTAAAACATGTTGAACAGGGATGAAGGGATGAAGCTATTGCATACTGTAAATGGTTTCATTCAGAGTCACTGTGTTGACTTTTAACATGTCTCTTTTCATCCCACAATGTGGGGTGCTGTTCTCAATACAGTTTATTATTATGCACATTTTATCAAAGAAATCAGATTCATGCAAGCAGACACACTTAGCAATGATGAAACACAAACACACAATCTTCATTTTATGTGCTGTTGCCTCTCAAGCCCCTGAGTGTATGATTACCATCAACCTGCTGTACATCATGTGGTCACAGCGCCAAGTCATCACATCCGAGCACAACAACAAAATCCTAAGTGTGCTGCTTGTGTGAGGAAACTCAAATAAATACCACTCAGGTAATTAAATAGGCACCAAAGAGCTTTCATGCCAGTCGTCCCGACTGTGTCTGTGTATGTGGCAGCCCCTTTTTTGAGTTACTGGAATTAATGAAGTCCTTATTTGCTTCAAAAACAATAGCAGCTTTTCTCTGGAGAGGTTCTTCTGTTGTAACACCAAACCTAAAAGATAATGAGTTCATGTGAAACATCTCAGAAATACAAAGACTGGTCAGAATCTACAACGTATAAGTAAACTTGGATGCAGTTGCGATTTAGCTGTGAATATGCATTTTAACTGAATTGAATTCTGATGTTCAAATGTGTAAAGCGAGGATTTGTTACGCTCATATTAGCTTTGAATCATGCTTGCAGTGAGTATAACATGCAGCTGTTGCTCAACATCTTGGCTGTTAGTACATCACACTCTTGACACAGATTTGGTTTGTGAAGACATAGTATATGCAAATATAGAGTGGAAAAAAGTAAAGCACGGCTGTGCTGTTTTTGAGGTGCTTATGAATTAGACTTTTTTTTTTTTATACTGAAAGTGATGACTTTTCCGAATCCCTCCATCCAAGAGGAGGTGACCTGGAGGTTTTTACATTCAAGGAGAGCACATGTTTGTATTTGCCACTTAAAAAAATGAGCACTGACTACAACCTAACTTGATTCTTATAATGGGCATTTTTCCACCTTTGATTTGTAGTTGTACAGTTAAAAGGTATTTATGATGCGTATACTGATGGTAAAACCTTGCCTGTACATCTATTAGCATCCTTTTTCTGTCTGTGATAAACTGTCAATCAATAGCCCTTGATTGATACATCCCAGCAGGTCATGGTCAGTTGTTAATTGTTGTGATTGCCAGAATATGTGCCAAGTAGGAGTGACCTACATTATAAATGTACAATGTTACTGATCTTAAAGGAGATCATCACTTAAAAAAAAATAGTATAGAGTATATACCGATGACATTTCTGAGCTTTGTCTTGGAAAATGTCTTGTGTACCATTTGATGACACATCCTGCTCTATACAGGTCATACATTTGTCAGTCTAGGATAAACCCTAGACTGACCCCTCAGTCACACAAATCTTTATTTGTTTCAGATGTTGGTTAGAGTTATAAGCTTGGATCTCAGTTCATATTAACTGTGCTTACATTCCCCAAAGTGCTATTTCATTTTTCCCATGGCTATCACCTCCTGCTTGCTCTGACGCCGTGATACAACACATTAAAGCTCAGAATGCTCTGATTGCCTTTTTTTGTAGGGCAATAATTGTTTGAAAATGCCAAGATGGCACTACAGGGAAAACACGAGGATCAACAAAATCATCACAGTTTGTCCCTTGGGGACAATGAATGCCTTACTCTGATTTTCTATCCAATGATTGTCCAGGTCTAACCTACCACTGACATCCTAAAAATAACCCCATCATTAAAAGGTGTTTTACCTCTACAAAAGTAGAAAGGATAAACACCAATAACACAAACTCAGGTGGCTACTGCTCTGTTAATTTTATTTGTTTCATTTATCGTTGACCTTGACATTATCTGCAAGTAAATCTGAAATAGAATAGAAAAGGTTTTGAGTGTTTGGGTGCATGGTGGTGGTTAAGAAATAAGGCAAAGTCCTTTTGCAGTAACCACAATGGAGACTCCTGATATGACAATGATGGGGCGTCTTCATTTAGATTAGGACAAATCCTGAAGGAAAATGCATGCTCCTATTATCAGTGTTTGATTAGTGGAGGGAAGCACATCTTTGCCTCTGTTCCCAGTAGGTTGAACACTTATGCATAACAAATACCCTGAAATGCACTCGTGTAAAATGTCACCGACATGCTTGTTCCTTATGATCAACAGAAGTTGAATCCTGCAGAGTAAACCTTGGCCGCTGTGGGAGAGAGTGATAATAGAGGAAAGCAGGTTTGTGTGCCTTTGTGTGTTTATGTGTGTGTGTATAATTCTAATTGAATAGGTTACATTCTAAAGGGAAAGGAACTCTACTTGCCTGTGTGTGTGTGTGCGTGCGTGTGTGTGTGTGTGCACGCACATGTTTAATGAATGAAATCTCATGTGTCTATGTCTTTACTTTAGATGTTCTGTGCATAATTTACAAGCATTTGCAAGAGTTAAATGTTGTGTTTTTAAACAGTGAAAATGTCATATTTGGTGTACGGTTCAGTTCATTTCAGTGTGTAATGCAATTATCTTTTTTTTTTAAAATTTGGATGTCAAAAGTGGCAAAGGGTACCAAATATGGGATCAGTCCTATCCCACTTTTTGGCAGCTTGGCTACCTAACACACTGCAGTCCTTTTAGTGGTTGAAGGAGAATTGCCACTTCTGGGAGTTGACTGGGCCAAAATAAATAAACAAGTGTTACCTTTCTTTCCAAAGATCCATCGCTTGTGCATGCTGTTGATGAAGAAGATGGGTGTCTGGGTGAAACACATGAGGAAGTCTGTGACTGCCAGGTTAATAATGAAAATGTTGGATGGCGTCCGCAGGCTCCGGCTCCTACACATGGATACACACACAGAGAGACACTGAGAGACAAATTAATACTGAATTAAGATCAATTACACACCTCATTATCACTTTGTTTTGATAAATCCAAAGTTTAAACAAGGACTGTCATGAGGTTATTAGATATTTATTGCAAAACCAAAAAAGCCCACAGTACCTGCAGAAAGCGTATACAACCAGGAAGTTTCCCAGCATGCCTGTGATGCCCACAGCCATGATGACGATGCCGATGGTGTAGTGAGCGTGATCCGGGACATTGGCCGTGGGAAATGGGTGGCTTGGCAACATGGAGTCCTAGCAACAGGAAAATGAATCAGTTGATGATCATTTTATCTTAGAAACATGAAACATTGAGGCAAATGATTATTTGCTTTATAATCAAGACTTAGCTTTATATGAAAGCAAAAATGAAAAAAGGAAAGAGACAGTGAAATGCTAAAGTGACAACTCTTTCCAGTCACAATCTCATTTACAAGCAACTTGTCAGAATTATTGAATACTGGAAAAAATGGAAAAAAAAAATGCCAAAAGGGTGAAAGAGGGGAAAACAAATGGATGATTTTATATCTCAATAATAATAATAATAGAATAAGAAATACAAGAACACAAATGCATTTTCTATTAAACGTTCTCAAATAAGCTGTGTTTTCATTTTCATTTTCAAGTAAACATTTCATGTTCAACCTTTGCATTTCAATATTTTGACATGTTCTGTCATTTTATTTGTTTTCATTTTTGGCTACAGCTAACTCCTGAAGATGGAAGAGGGACCTGGATGACAGGCATGTACTGGTTAGTGTTTAAAACTAGACAAAAACAAAAGAACTTGGCTCAACACACTTCAACTTAAGATGTGTATATTATTTTGTGGCATTCATGGCAGACATTCAAATTTTGTACTCATTATGTGTCTACAAGAATGCAAATAAAGCTTAGACAAAATCCACTCAGTCTGCAGCCTATTTTGAATGACCTCTACACAGTAAATACACCGTGTTCAACTAAGAATGTTGAGTGGAATAACAATATGGTAACAATAATCCCCACCCAAACATCAGCACCCATTCTACACCCAACTACTTTTAAGAGCTGAGAGAAGATCAGAGCATATGTCCATCCTCTGGTAACAATATCTTTATTTATTTATTTTTTAAAGGTCATGATGATGATCAACAATCCTCAACCTCTGTCAGGAACAAAGCACCTGAGCAGCACAATTCACTTTCCACAGGTGCTACATTGTATTTTCAGTCATACTCCAGCCTTTTTCCAGTTTTCTAGCTACATTAGCAAAATGTTGTTGTCTCTGTCTGTCCTAACATTAAACAAATCACTTCCTGTGTGCAGTGTGAGAATGTTGTTGGGGGACAAAAATCATGTGAAGCTGGCTTTATCAACACTATATGAATTGTGTGCCAATGGTTTGAATGAAACTGACATTTGATTATATTTATATTTTAAATATTATATTTTATTGCATAAATAACCTCAGTATATTGGCAGTGGTTACCCTCTTTTTGTATGGTGTCCTTTATAATTTGGTGCCCTATTTTGTTTGGAATAGGTTTAAGTGTGTGCATACAGGGGGACTATTTGTATTGTGTTGTTTTTGCATGCTATTTTCCTCGTTAATATTTAGGGCAATAAAATAGAAAGAACAGTAATAAGGTCAAAAAGGATGAACAGCCCTGAAAGTAAAATAAAAACATGGTTCAAAACAAAGCAAGTTTTCAATAAACCTGAATTGTTTTTCTCATTGTTTTGAGATAAGATAAATGTCCTTGGCATTTTTTTAAACATATATTTATTGTTTTTGTGTTAATACAACAACATTCCACAGCCAAAACATCCCAAACATCCAAAACATATGGCAGCAATGAAAACAATAACCAAAATATTAATAATACTGAAAAGGACAAAAATAAATGAATAATTAAATAAATGTAGAAAGCAAAAAATAAATAAAATTAAAAATTAAACTGCACTAATTCGTCAACAAATTACTGTGCACTGAATATTAGGTTACAACGTTCATTCCCAACAACTAATTAGATATTTTCATTATCTTATTCTCCCACTGCCTCCTCCATATCTCCATTCCTCAACAGTTCCAGAAATAACTTCCAAATGTTGTAAAATTCAGAAGTCCTCTTTTTTACAATATAGGTCAGTTTCTCAATAGCCAAACTCGATGTTAAGTTATTTAACCAGTGGTTAAAAGAGGGGCAACCAACATTCTTCCAACACAATGCAATACAGCGTTTGGCCTGTAGTAAACAGAGGTCAACCATTTTTCTTGCCTTACAGGACAAAGTGCAGGCATCTGGATAAATGCCTAAAATACATAACCTAGGGCAAAAAGGTACAGGGGAAGTTGTGATCTGAGAAATATTGTACTTGGCATTTTGTGACACCTCCAGGATATGCAATGTGTTGACAAGTGTGTGCATCGTTCTTTTAAGGATATTCAAGGTTTTAAGGATATTTTTCAAAGAGCACTGAAGACTTGATATTTAGAAAAGTGTTTCAAATCCATAATCTATTACATTTTTCACATTTCATTGTCACTATACCAGCATTTTGTGTCTGAGAACCTGCTGTACCTTAGAACACTTCCCTCTTTACACTCCTCTTGTCTCTTGTTTCTTTTAAGCACTTGCATAGTCACTTGCACACATGTTTTTTTTTTTTATTTACTGTGAGGACACTCATTGACTCAATACATTCCTTAGTCCCTTCACATCACAGTCCCAACCTTTAAACTTAAATCCAACCCTTAACCCAGAGATCACCCTTTGAATGTTGCTCAGAAAGTGGGGACCAACCAAAATGTCCTGAGTCCAATAGTTAAAACTCAGACTGGTCCTCACACTATACTGTATAGCCAGACAAGTATACACACACCAATACTCCCACCCACACTTTTTACTGAGCTGAAGGTTTCATTGCTGCTCCAGTGCCCAAAAAAGATCACACAAATATCCTTTCATTAATCCTGACCTCCACATTAAAGTCTGCTTGTCTCTCTGTGTGTGTGCTTTTGTTTTTGTGTTTATGTTTTGCTTTTGCATCTAACTGTGTCTCTTTGTCCAACATCTGTCCAAGTCATACTTTTCCACAGAGTCAAAAGCTACTGCTTATAAAATCAGGTCATTTCAAAAGCACAGTGAAAGTGATTGAGTGGTTATGTAAGCAAATTACTGAAAAGGTCGTTGGTATGTGTGACTGAAAGAGGGGACGACTGTAGTGATGGCGGTATGCAGATGTTGCCTAGGCACATGTGGAATGTAAACACATGCAGATCCAGTCTGACGCTGTCATTTGTAATGTGATGGATCACACTCAAGGACTTCCCACTGCCTGCTCCATTTCTTCTCCAGTCCTGTGCTCTCTTACTCCACTGTCACTCCTGAGCCCAATTCATTCTTTCCTTCATGCCTGTTTTTTTTATTATTGTTCCCTAAATCTCTGGATCACTCCTTCCTTCCTCCTGCTTCCTCTCATGTCAGCTGTCTCTCAGCTTGACCAGCCCCGGTTTAATATAATAGTGACTGCATAGTGAGCAGCATGGCACTGAAGTCTCCTCTATATGTTTATACAGGATTTATAGACTGAAGTAGAGAGTAGTAATATGCAGTAATAAGCAATATAAAGGTAATTGGTCTGGAGTTTGCCTAATTCGCAGCACTTTAAAACACAAAAAGTGTAAGAGAAATTACATTGATTCAGATGAAGTGGGGAGGGAGAGAATTAAATGTGCACATGTATGCACATACTATAGGTAACAAACACACTGTAATAGTAAATGCCTTTGCTCACAAGCAGTATATCATACAGTATGCCTACTGTATAATATATGTACCTCTCTGCCATTTAATTTAGATAATTAATTGAAATTATGACTCGTGAGTTATTTTCCTCAAGAAATGTATTATTCGATTTTGGTTTAAGGAGGAAAACTAAATCGAAACGATCAATACCATAAAAATTGCATTGAGTTAGAATCATTATACAAGTCACTCTGTACAAACTCCAAATACGGGCAGAAGACTGTGATGACAAAGATGGTGACAGCAGATGCCAGAAAAAGACCGAGGTGACATAATCTTTTCCAAAAGTTGTATAATTCATTCTAGTTTGTGGGCCCTTAATCTCGAGTGCACACCTTTAAAATCTCATTAGACAGAAAGACAATCAGAGAGAGACAAACAGACTGACAAATGCTTATCAAATATCCCAAAACCTTTCTGTGGTTCCTGCTACTAACATACACCTTTAATCACAACTTCACCTCATCAACCACACACCACAAAAAAGTTGATGTCGCCTGAGTGGGTAAACAAATGATTGTATTTAGGCTATGGCTCATTTACCAAATAACACACTCTAATCAGCTGCAGAGCAGTAAGAGGTCACACAGCTAAACAATTCATTTTTTTCACTGTGATTGTTCAATCAAGAACTTAGGGAAGTCCATACTTACCAACAAAATCCCACCAGCAATCACTGACACAGCATTCTATCACAAACACACAGCCCTGCATAAATATGTTTATGCAGCATGCATGCAAACAGAATTCCATGAACTGGACCTAAAGTGTAATAATCTTCCAGGCATTGTAGATAAGATATCATAAATTTGGTAAACGTACACAAGAGCACCAGAGAGAAATCTGGAAAAACTTGGAGAGTTTTTGAATGAAAACCACACCTTTTCTGTGGTAGGAGGTGCCATCTGCCTCAGTGGAAGCTGCCTGCAGGCACCGCTTCAGTATCACCATGATTCCCACCATGAAGTCCAGACCACAAGAGTTGGAGAGACAGAATCCTGGAGGTCAGGATCCGAAATGAAACCGTTTACACGTGTTGAACTACATTTACCGTACACTGCATCCATGTGTTTGTTGGTATGACTTTAAACAGCTGTTACACTCTTAAACCATATCCAGTGTGTCTCTGGGCTCATGAGGCAAAGTTCTAGCAGTACTGTGTTCTGTTTTACATGGAGTTCTGATGCATTACAGCACGGGAATGAAACGCTTCCCCTGAAGGCTGTGCGTAAAGTAATCCTACTGACCCAAACTCAGAGAGAGAGAGAGAGAGAGAGATCACCACCATGTGTAACTTTGTAATTAAAAAAGCCATCACTCAGCAGCAAGAGGAGGTTAAGGAAATCAAACACATCTCAACATAAATTGTGGGCAGTAATGCGACAACATTTTGACGCTCTCACAGATGCGCGCTTCCACCCACCACTTCTGTCTATTAGCACCAGTTTCCTCAGTGCCAGTGATGAATGAACGGAGCGCGGATGCGCAGGCGGGAGAGACTGCGGTGACTCATTCATTCACACAGTTTTGCATGTCGCTCGTTCACGCCGTCTTCATGCAAAACTCCTCAGACTTTATTGTTGATTCAGCAAGAGAGAGGGAAAAAGTAACATCAAACCCAAAAAAACGACAGCACACACACGCGCGCGCTTTTAGCCCGATGCGCTGGTATTTGGATGCTCTGGAGCGGAACCTGCCGCGCTGCTGCGGCGCGTAGTGGCGCTTCAGTGAGGGGTGTCCCTTCAACTTCACGTCGCCCAAAATGAGCAAAATAGCAGACAAACAAAGAGGAAGAAGAACGTAAAGAGTGGGAGGAATGTACTTACAGTCGTAGACACTGAAGACAGATCCATGAGCCGGTGCGGACTGATGGAGCTGATGTTCCACGGTTCCCGGGTGGTTGGGTCTGGTGTGGGAATCCCCGGTCCAATCAGCAGCCTAGAGTCCATCCCGGCAAAAGGGGCAGTGTGTAGTGAACGTGTGAAGTGTTGAGTCTATATAAAGTGGTGTCAGAGTCCAAGTGATCTTTAACGCCTCCCTGCTCTCTGACAGGACTGTGACCGCAGATGTGGAGGGATGGGAAAGAAGAGCTGCTCTCTCTTTGGTTTCTTGTCCAATCCCTGCCTCTGAGTGTGTCAGTAGGTCTTTCTGTGTGTGTGTGTGTGTGCACCTGGTATTCCTTATATGTTGTGGGGACCTAAATCTGTTTACACAGTCACATTATGGGGACGTGTCTTCCTTATGGAGACAAAAATCAAGTGCCTATAACGTAAATTACTACATTTTAAGGCAAAGACATGTTTTAAGGTTAGGTTAAGATTAGTGTCAGGGTTAGGGTTAGGGTTAGGGCACTATATAATTAAGGTTAAGGTTAGAGTAAGTGTCCAGGAATTGAATGATAGTCAATGCAATGTCCTCTGAAAATGGAAACCAGTGGCTGTTTAAATATTTTAGGGCTAGTTGTTAAGAAAAATAGATCAAACCCCTCTCTTGCTCTCTCTCTCTCTCTCTCTCTCTCTGTGTGTGTGTGTGTGTGTGTGGGGTGCTTAGAGATGCTGCTCTCTAAGGAAAATCGCACAAATAAAATATCATTCCCTCCACAGTGCATTTCTATTTTCACATTTCCTCATCTCATCTGCTGACAGTTGAATGGCGAATAACACAGTCAAGCAAAGAAGGAACCCGATGTGATCTTGTGTGATCTTACGTGTGTCAGTAGGGAACCCCACATTTCCTCTTATCTTATTCTCACATCTGTGATGATTTCTGTAATAATATATCATGAGTCTGTATCTGTTGTATTGCTGCAGGGGACTTCCACTATTTGTACAGCCTAAGGGATCCCTCTCCCAGGATGGTCAGAGGTTCAGTCACATGTACAGAAACGGATACAAAAAGATATAAAAGACAGAAATGGAGAAAATAGCAAGAATTGTAACAGAAGCTGTTAAGTTTTAGAATGTAATGTTTTATTGGTGCACAGAAAATCTTTGGCTTTTGATTATATACTGTACTTGTGGTGAGAAGGTCATGGTCGCACTGCAACATTCTGGTCTGTGAAAACTACAGGAAGAATTAAGAAATGGATGGTGTTCTTTTGGAGGGGTTGTTTTGGTCGTGAATTCAGTGTGTGTGCAACGTTTTAATCCTACAGACCCAAGAGGACAAAAGGTGAGAGAGGACATAAGAATATAAACAAAAGGATGGAGGGCGTTATTAATAGAAACATGACAGCTTGTAGGGAAGACTGGGTGTTTGTCTAACAGTCTTCGCATGAATATGCCCATTGTAACTATAGCTCATGGTAGCGTTGCATTTCATTGTAATACTGCCTATAAGGAGGTTAGAACAGCTAGCATTCTATAGAAGTCTTACTCTGAAACAAGCAAATGCTTTATGTAAAATCCGAGGCATGTGCCTTGTCTCGTTACGCCTGCACACTGTTGCTTTACCTAGGATGATTTTCTCTACAGCCAGTCAGAATTGACATAATTATAAGGATATAAACCAGGTTAAAAAATACTAGAACTGTCCAGTAAAGAATCAGTTCACTGTACACCTACAAGTTTGACACTTAAGCCTCATGTTACCACAACACCAATGTTATCAAACTGATAAAATGAACAGTTCCATTTTCAAATTGAATTCAAAATCAGTATAATCAGAATAATCAGTATTTGCCTCAAGCCTCATGCTTCTATAAATTCACTGTGGTCTCAGGATTCTCAGGATGTGGTCGCCGTATTGATGGTTATCAAAGGTGCACCGTTCTCTGTTTTGTGATGTCTGGAAGGTGGAGCAACCAGATTAGCAAAAGAGAGTGGAGACCAAGAACATGTTTGTATGTGACTCAAACTGCTCCTGAGTGAACAATAAAGCATGCCTTTAATCTCTGTGAGTGTTATTCTGCAGATGGACAGAATGGTCAAGGGGCTGACAGATTGGGATTTATGTGCAGCTGATGATGGAAGACGAGGGATGCTGAGGAATTTAGGGCTGACCCTCTTCCAGTGAGTGCAAGGTCATATGCTGCCTCTGTGTCATTTATTACACCCAAGCTTCTCTAAGCACCTTTCATGACAAAGGACTATCTTGTTTTTATTTATTTATTTATTTATTTATTTATTTATTTATTCATTCATTCATTCATTCATTCATTCATTCATTCATTCATTCATTCATTCATAAGGCTGATGTGCCGCACAAAGAGTTCTAGTCATTGCTAATTTACAACTCCAGTCCCTTGTTGGGCTTTTATATGTAAAATACATACAGTTTCAAATATGTGACAATGCAACACAATGAAATCCATCACAGCAGACATAATCACAAAGAACACATACTCCCTACAACACTTATGACAAGTAAGTTTAGCTCTCATTTGATTTGAGTCAACATTTAACCTTCAAAGTAAAAGATTTACTTTATATATGAAATTGTTTTGATTTCATTTGATAGTGAATTTCATAAGTGACAGCCATTTACAGGGGAAAAAAAACAGATTGTCCAAACATTTTACAGCTACCATTCATTGTGCTCCTAGTTACTCTCTTATTGTCTTGTCTTTTGAAAAATTCTGGGGGAAATGTTATTGACACATTTAAACATTAATATAAGAAAACATTTATAAAGCTGATTTTTACACACTATGACGAATGTGAGAAAATTAAATGATGCATAAATAGCAGAGCGGCCTGCGAGTGAATGTAGTGCCTGAGTAAGTTAAAACACATAGAGACGGTTTTAAAAAAGGTGGTTATATTGCAGCCACGGGTGGATATTATTCAAACATGCTGTTAGATTTTCTGAAGCTTTGCTACAGTAGGTGTTTTTGCTGTTGTATGAATGACCGCAGAAAGCTGGCAGTCATCATCTGAACAACCTAATTTATAAACAGACTTAAGAGCAGTGGACCAAGAACCTTTGTGAAGACCCACTCAGTTTTTTTTTTGTTTTTTTTAAAGAATGATTTCTTGATTAACTTTCACACACTGATCTCTGTCCTGAGGGTATGATTTAAACCAATCAGCTGCTTGAATAGAGAAATGAAATGTAAGCAACAAACAAATGCCTTTTTCAGGTCAAGAAACACTGCCCCCATCATCACCACCATCCAAGGAAGACTTGGAAGACAAACTGTTTTGGATGGGGATGCCACCGCATTTTCAAGCACCTTTGACAAGACAGAAGGACAGAAATTGGTCAGCAATTACTCCTGCTTTAAAAACTGGTGTAATAACTGCCTTGAATTTTCACACTGAGGCACAAAAACCCCTTGACCCTATTTTACTATTTTTCAAATTTCCTATCCTGTAGACCCAAGTTTTCAACAATAATATGTTCCTACGCACTACAATGCTACATGCTAGAGTATAAATGCCTCTCCAGCTCCCTGAAATGTAAACATGTTGACATGGTTTTGCAAATTCAAGTGATGATACAGTATGAGGGTAATGTTTTCAACCTGGTAGGAATTTTGTCTTTTGTAGCATAGAAAAAGTGATACCAGAGAGGTGAGTCTGATTTTCTGCACAGCTGCACTGTATCAAACTAATAATTTACTTTAAACTACATTTCCACCATCAAGAACACAGAGCAGGCTCACATACACACACAATTACTTATGTAACCCTATAACCTAAGGCTAAACCTAACCTTTCCCTAACCTCAAGCCTGTAGATGTAACTTCTTAATATAAACAAATGTCTGTTACATTTAAACCTTTGTCAAATGAGTTCAAAGAATGTTGACTAATCACCTCCACACGACTCTCTCTGGGTTTCTCAGCATCGCATTGACAACAGCAACATTCCACTCGTAAAGCAAGATGGGTGCAAGCACATTTATGTTTGACTGAAAACACAAAGAAGTGCCCACAAACGTTTTTGAAGTGAATTTTAATGCTTAAAAAACCCATTTGTTGAGATAAATGTCTCTTGCCCCTGCCTTTTCATGCACTGCCGCCATTCACACCCACCCTCAGTCAGGTCTGATAGTTTTGCTTGGCAGAGAAGAGCGCAGCATACAAATAATATTACATTGTTCATTTTCTACCAAACAGAAGCAAAATAATAATAAAAAAAATAATGATAATAAAAAAAATGGCACACTGCAGCTTCAAAACACCTTAAAATAATGTGACAACGTGAGTTTAAGGCAGCAACATGTTTAAACCTTTAACTTCCATCCTCTTTCCTTCCCTTCTCTCAAAACAAACAAAACACATTCTTCCTGCATGGATGTTGTGTATTTTGATTTTAGGTCTACAACATGTGCGTGTGTGTCTGTTTGTGTGTTTGTGAGCAACGTGGGCATCTGGCACCTGCACAACCCACGAAATGCCTTGTCCCGTGATGGTAAAACTCTGGCTGTTATTAAGAGGATCAGAATCTTACACAAAAGTAGCATTATACAAATAAAATGACTAATACAAATGCTAAAACAATACGTCTCTGTGTGGAATGACCCCACTGGTACTTCCTCCTTTTATCTTGCTGATTCTTGTTCAGGTCAAATAAGGTTACATTTCAACCCCAGTTCTTACGCCATTAATGTAGCTCAGAGTTGAGCACAGAGATCATTAGCTTTAAATCCATTGACCCATTTTTAAGTCAAGCAAGTTGATGTGCCCGGGTTATTGCATACATGTTTGTTTCTTTCTGCACGTCAATAACAATATCTACCAATCTAAACAGCCAAAGGAGTCAATTAAACAACATTTAGAGAAAGTAATGTGCAATGCAATGAGTGAAAGAGTAAACAAAAAACTGAAAACACATGGAATTCTCTTTCAAAGAGAAAACAATAGCAGCTTCCCCTTTAGATTACAGGAAGAACCACGTAGTTTTTGTTTCAAATACAATTTCTTTCTCAGCTTGAGAATTCTTAGTCTCTTCCATACCATGCCATCATAACACTTTTCTAGATGTCAGTGACTCATTAGCCTGTAATAATACTCTATTAAACACAGTTTAGGAATAGCACTGTGTTGAACTACTCTTAACTGAAAATGTGATTCAGCTCCAGACTATTCTTTTGTTTTTGTTTTTTTAGTCTTTTTGACAGAGACCTACATAACCAAGAATATAAAAGCAAAAATAATTATTCCTGATTCATTAATTTGATTACCCACAGCAAATGCTGTATGTCAGGAACTGTTTCCACAACAACTGTTACAAGCCTGGGTAATACACGTGGCCCTCTATCTAACAAATCACATTACGTGGTTTCAAATCATGCATTCCTGCATGACACTTGCAGGAATCGTGACAAACCGGTTTCTATACATTCGTCATCTCTGTTCGATTCCAATAACTCTGCACATGGGGCTGTCTGAAACCAACCTCTTCCAACTACAAACAGCTAAACAGTTTTGATGGACTGCTACCGATACAAATATCACTCTTAATCTGGTACATTTGCACTATCTATTCAAAGCAATAGTTTTTAAAATAACATTTTATTTACAAAGCTTTTTACAAAAATTTTGCTCCTCAGTATCTCCTGATTATTAACAGTATCCTGCCCCCAGGTCACTTGAGTTACCCTCACGTAAACGCCTGTCATCCCTTGTCTGTCATTTAAAATCAAAAGGTGACAGGATTTTCTCTGATGCTGCCCCCAAGCTGTTGTATAGTCTCCCACATCAGGTCTTTCTGTCACCAGTCAAAGATTGAAGTCTTGAAGTCAAAATACAGCTTTCAACTTTGTCTGATTTGGTCTCATGTTGCTGTCAATGTGTAAATATAAGTATTTCATCTTAGCACCTGACTCTATTTGGTTATTTTTTTTAAGTGTTACCTTATCATAAACCTTACACTCAAAGTGTTGCCTTTTGTTCTAAAAGGTTTGTCACTGAAGTTGGAAGAAGAGCAATCTGACTTAAGTTTTGTGCAAACAACCAGTGTTGGGGAGGATTAGATTTCTAATATTATCAGTGAGCAAGGCATTGTTTGTCTTGAGGAGATGGATCAACATCAAATATTATTTGGACAGATGGAATTGACTTAGGGCCACATGGTTGGTATAGTGGTTAGCAATTTTGCTCTTGCAGCAAGAAGGTCGGAACAAGGGCCTTTCTGCATGGAGTTTGCATGTTCTCCCCGTGTGTGCATGGGTTTTCTCCGGGTTCTCCAGCTTCCTCCCACAGTCCAAAAACATGCAGATTTGGGGACCAGGCCAATTGGACACTCGAAATTGCCAGTAGATGTGAATGTGAGAGTAGGTGGTAGTTTGTCTCTCAGTGAGGATAAAGCGGTAGAAGATGAGTGAGTGAGGAATTGATTTAAAAGGCCTTCTGGTCATGCTGGCAAGATCTCTGTGCCTCCTCACTGGCAAACTGCATATCTCATCTCTCTCTCTCTGTTTGCATTTTGTGTTGCTAGTAATGTGGTTATCTAAAAGACCTGGTAAAAAATGTGCTCTGGGGTCTGGAATGGCTCCATAACAAACGAAAACACAATAATATAAATTTTATCTGATTAACTCCAAGCATGTTCAAATGACCTCTCCATCTCAACCCCTTTACTGAAATATACTTTATGTATGCATAATGATTAACACATAGTTTCTCTAAAAGCCAAAGACGGACAGTGAACTCAGGCTCCAAACATATGCTAAAATCCACTGCTGTAGTTTTGAATTAGTGCAATGAATGTACAGCTTTAATATGGAAGGTGAAACAAAGTCAGAGTAACAAGTGTGATGTAACTAAGGGTGTGGTTAACTGACACTGCACTCAGACATACAGTAGGTACAGCTATAAACAGGTTTTTCTACATAGCTGTTGTGCATGCAAATATGCTGCTTTCTTGCTGGCTGGTAAGGGTGGCACAAAAAACCAAACAAAACCGGAAAGAGCTTTATTAGCTGTTCGCTTTCCAACAGTCAACAGCCAGACATAAAGGTAATAAGAGGTAAACTCTTTTTTTGTTTCGTAATTTTCCTCTCCAGAAAACATGGAAAAAGCTATGTCTGCTAAAGGTGAGTCTACACAACTAAAATTAAAGAATATTCACAGTTTTCAGTCTCAAACATGTAACGTCTTGCATTGTTTCATTTTCTCTCAGTGCTGAATGTGGTAATTGTTGGTTCAAAATCCTCGCAAAAATATGTGATTGGAAACATCATTCTGGGAAAAAACGCTTTTAATGCAGATGATGCGACATTCGATAACATGATTGAGGAGGGAGAAGTATGTGAGCGAAGAGTGACGTTGGTAAAATCCCCTGGATGGCTACGGGGATATCGGCTCTGTGACACACCAGAACTCGTCAGAATGGAGATGATTCTTAGCCCTAGCATGTGTCCACAGAGACTGCAAGGTTTTCTCCTGGTGATTAATGCCGAGCAACCGTTCAGAGATGTAAACAAGAAGGCAGCACAGGAGCACTTGCATCACTGCTATGGTGAGAAGGTGTGGAATCACACTGTGGTGGTCTTTAGCCACAAAGGTCACCTAGGCCACAAGACTGCTGAGGAATACATCAAGATTGAAGGGCCCCCACTGCAGTCGCTCCTGGCAGCCTGTGGTAACAGATACCATGTCCTGTGTGAAGATGACACAAACAACAATGTGAAAGTCAAAGAGCTGTTTGAAAAGATTGACACCATGGTGGCAAAAAATGGTTGTTACCAAACTGAGAGCAGGCTGATACAAGGTGTTAAGGAACGGAGGAAGGAAGTGGACGGAAAAGCAGAGAAGCTGCATCAGTGTTCACAGCATCAACGACAAATACTCAGAAATCTTCTGTTAGGTGAGTAAATTTGTCTATTTTCATAAATGAAGAATTCCTTATAATATTAATATTAAGATGAAAGTATTGGCATTGTCATGGCAACACATGTCAGATGATCAGACAGATCATCTGACATGCAGACACTGCAAATTGTTTGCCAACCATACAGACTTTGCAAATCGACAAAACTATTTTCTTTGAAACTTTAAAATAACAAAACAACACACCTTCATACACATTTTTATTTTATTTTATTTTAATTTATTTAAAGAAAGGGACAATATTAATAAGCATTAAAATGTAAATATGCCAGGGTGTAGCCAGAGGCTAATTTCCACCTGTAGTCCCTATACATTTTGTATACATTTTAAGAGCTTTTAAGTACATCTAATGATCTCGTCAGGGTTCGTTTCATGTTTCTGTAGACTAATGTAATCAGGTGACCCCTGCCCTCCTCTCAGATAAGGGGTCCAGGCAATGTCCAGTCAAGCCTTTGTGTAAACTTATTTCAGCTTAGATTCCTTTGTCACAAATTTAAATATGTGCCACCTCTAATAGCTGTCTACTCACGCAGATTCAAAACCCAGCCTGAGAATCTTAATGATTGGTTGGGTGTTTTCCGGGAAGAGTGCAACCGGAAACAGGATTCTGAAAGCTGAAATGTTTCACTCTGGTGAGAGAACAACCAAGCTCCTAAAGCAACGTGGCACAGTGGCTGGAAGAGAACTCATCATCACGGACACTCCTGGATGGTGGAAATTTTTCCCATCACACTTTACCCCTGCTGCTTTGAAGTCTGACATTTTAAATGGCGTGTCTCTGTGCGAGCCGTCACCAAATGTCATTTTGCTGGCAGTGCCACTTGACACGTCATTCACAGATGAACAAAAAAGAGTCACAGAGGACAACATGAGGCTGCTCGGAAAGAGAGTGTGGAGACATGTAATCCTGCTGTTTACATTTGGGGACACGCTGGGGAACAACACTATTGAGCAGCACATTGAAAGTGAGGGGAATCCTCTCCGCTGGCTTGTTGAGAAATGTGGAAAGAGGTATCATGTCCTTGACAACAGGAGCAAAGCTGACAGTCAGGTAACAGAGCTGCTGGAAAAGATGGAGGAGATGGTGGCAGGCAACAGTTCATTTTACCTCAGTGAAACAGAGGATTCACAACCTGCTAAAGGCAGAGGTGATAAAAAGACTGAGGAAAAAGATGAGTACAGGGCCAAGGAGATCACAGAGCAACTTACCATTGAATGGAATCGCAAGAACTGGGAAAAATACCACATCTTGGGAGGAAACTGGAGCATGCGTTCCCCACCAAACTGTAAGCAAAGTCATGCATTACATTACAGAACAGTAGTTGTAATTAAATAAAATGAAGTTTACTCTCCCTCTGAACCTAATGCATCTCAAAATCTTCACTGTTCTATACAATTTGCAGACTTATAGCCTGTGTCTATTTTTGTTGGGGGGTTTGTTTTTATACAGTGAACTATACTCACCAGAGCTTCTCCAAAAGTGGTGATGACTCAACAAGTCAGTTGGCTTTATTTGTGCCTGTAGGTACACATAGTTTTGCAAATTTGACAGATGCATCCTCTCACAAACATCTTACAGACAGCACAGATATATACAATGTAAGATAAAAAAAAAACACTTCAAAAAACTAAGTTACAAGAATGGGTTAAAAGTACAAGACGGCAAAGATAAAAGCAAAAATAAATAAATCAATATATCGTGACTAATTCATGTGCAATGTTACTTGTCCCTGGAACACAACTATTTTTATATTGCTTTTTTGCACTCCAGGACTGTAGACCTCTGACCGCAAGCTCAAATTTACTGTGTAGCATGTGTAAGTCATAATGTGAAATTGAGTTGGCTCACTGCTCCACCTGTCTTGAATACAGGAGTACTGTGTTGAGCTGAAGTTCACCAATCAGCCAACTGGACCACTTGGCAATCTGCCTTAGAGCATTTCTGCTCTTGAGTTCAGTTTCCAAAGGATGATGCCAGACAATAAGACAAAATCAATTCAGAGAAAGCACAAGTCATCATTGTTCTGTCAAAGTGGAACTACAACATACAGCTTCACCACTGCACACAGGGCAACACATAGCAGCATAGCAGGGTGTAAACCTTTAGACTTGTATTTGTAACTTTTTAAATGAATGTAAAGCAAATACAGTTTCCCCTCTCCGCACATTATATACTGTATGCCTCATTAATTACAAATGTGGATGAAAATTTGAGACTGAAAACAGTTGCTCTCCAGTCTTTGGCTTGATGAGGCACCATAGCCATAGTTACCATAACTCCTACCCCTCTGCCACAGAATGCATTTCCTTAAGAGATGCCTTTGCTAATCGGCCTGTGTGGTCAAGGGGAGAAAAACTGGGTCAAATCAGGATCGTAGTGTTGTGGTAATTAGTCATAGGTCCACAGGCGGTGATAGCGGGTGGAACTTTGGAAATTTAAACTTATAGAAATCAAAATTGACTGTGGCATGGCCATAAATATTCTATTTAATATGGTTTGAATACCACTGATTTAGTGCATCAAGTCAAACTATAAACTATATAACTAACATATATTACTATTGTATTTTCTCACCAGTGAGTGAAGCCAGGCAGAGGTCTGAGCCTTCAGAAGAGGAAGCAGCGATGGAGCACAGCCACAGAGATGACGAGCCTAATGCTAGTCTCCAACATGAAAGTGAGGATGATGCAGCATCTGGGTCTCTGAAGATAATGGAGGGCTTGCTGGAGAGAGAGTGGAGCAGACGTGAGGCATCGATGGAGCTTTACTATGATCTTTTTGCAGGTAAATGACTCAAATACCCACTGGATGTGCAAATATCTTCTGTCTTGCTCACTTTTGTGTTGCTTTAATATTTTATTTTGTGCCACAGAGAAGGGAAACATGTCTGAACCAGATGTTGATCAGCTGCAGAAATCCAGAGATAAAGTCTTATTATGGCTGAAAACCCAACATGCAACGTCTGGACATAAGGCAAATAGAGAGAAAACGAACAGGAAAAGAAAGCACTGTGTTCGACCCATGAAGAAGAAGAAAACGTTCAAGACTTACACCACTGTGCAATAATATTTTAATATAGAGCTAATCATTTGTATCTTAACACAGTTCCAAAATGTGCACTGCAATATTATATGTGTATCGTGCATCATATAACCTAAAACTTCGAAAGCAAACCTTTAGGGGCCCAGTGTACAGGAATTAGTCACATCTAATAGTCAGACTACAGACAACATGAAGGCCTCCTCTGCTCTTTTTCCAAGCACCTCAGGGAGCTGTGGAGGTCTTTGTATACCAGATGTATTTCTCCTCCATTTGTGCAGAAAGCATTCACTGCACAATATCAACCACATCCATAATATTAATATTAATTTATTATTAATAATAATAATTTATATCGCCTTTTGAAACACAATTACAAAGTGCTGGACAATAATTAAAACCCAAAATCAAGCAAAGCAAGCTATGAACAGTAGAATGCAGAGGGCAACAAGCAAGTAAAATAAAATAAAAGCACAAAAACGACAACAACTAGGTTTAAATAAGATATAGGCAAAAAAAGAGCAAGCAAGAAAAAACATTCCATAAAATCACTGAAAAGCCATCCTACATGCAAGACAGGATCTGTGGTGTGGCGACTGTGGAGTCGGGAATGGCAGAGAAGTATGTGAGGGTGGTGCAGGACATGTATGAGGACAGTGAGACAGTGTTAAGGTGAGCAGTTGGAGTGACAGATGGGTTCAAGATAGGGGTGGGATTACATCCGGGATCAGCTCTGAGCCCCTTCTTGTTTGCAGGTTGAGAGAGGAGATCAGAGAGGAGTCCTGATCTCCTGCCTGAGATGGCAGAGCTGAAGATGCTGAGATTTTTGTTAATAGTTAACAGGATGGAGAGGCTTTGAAATTAGCATATTTGGTGGACAGCTCAGGTTGAAGGGTTTGGAAATAAAGTAAGAGGGGCAAGGTGGAGATTGTTTGATCACATGCAGAGAAGGGATAGTGATTATATTAGATAAAGAATGCTGACAGAGTGATTATACATGCATTGCTTGGAGAAGTATATTTATTTTCTATCAATAAATTTTCCTAAATGTTCCTGTGGGAAGATACCATGACTGAGGTCTGTTTTTTTTTTTTTTGTTTCTTGTTTGTTTGTCTTTTGCAAAGGACAATGCAGCAGATGATGTACAGAGAGGAGGTGCTTTATTTTCTCCAAACAAGTCACCAAAATTGAACCTGTGTCAATATTTACAGTGAAAAATATTGATAAGAAAATAAAACAATGACACATGGTCAAAACAAATCTTTAAAGAAAATGCTTCCTCCCATAGTCCAAAAACTTGCAGATTTGGGGATTTGGCCAATTGGACACTCTCCTGTGAAAAAGAAATCTCATAAATACAGACCCAGAAAAACCTTTTAAAAAATGATTTTAGGTGAATACATTACAAATAATATCCCACATCACTGAGATTTGAGGCATACCGTACCACCACACTGGTATGAATGCTCCCCTCCTTGGTTCCCCCCAGAATGAATAAGATACCACTTGGTCTCTCCGCCCTCAGTGGAATATACCACTTTAACAGGTAACTTTAGGGTAGAAAGTTTGACCCACAACACAAGACCTAGAAAATAAACAAATACACTGCAATATCAACAGCACAGTAAGTGTTTTTGTCACAAGAAACCAAAATACATACGACATAGTGCACCAAGAAGAGATACATACATTTAAGACACTAATTGAGACTAACTGGCCGCTACCATTGCGCAAATTACGCTCAAACCAGGAAATACAGGTATAGCATCCCCGCAGTCAGGGAACGCCGCTCCCCTTTCTACTACCTTCAGCCTGGGATGAAGGTAAGTTTGTTTTTCCCCTGTTTTACTCACGCAGGAGAGAACTGAGTGATATCTGTCGCCTGTATGTGAAGATTAAAAGCATCACTGTAGTGCATTTCTGAACACTTGAGATGAGTTCACGATCGCTGCACTTGCTAGAAATGAAATTTGTTTCTTCTATCTGGAAGCTACCAGATTAAAAAGTGAATAAAATGAAGTAGATTCCACACACTGCAGACACCAATGGCTTTGCTTTGGGCTTCACATAGCCAGTCTTCCTGCAATCACCACACACACTTTTAGCACTGCATTGCACATATATACTGTAACAAGTATCATTAGTCAGAACAATCTAATGCAGTCAGCTATCTGACATTTGGGTTGGGTTTTGGTTTATTTTTATCTTTTGCCAATGAGGGTTTGGTTTTAGCCGCTTTGCCTGTTTGACTGAGAGTAGCATAAATGTACAGGACAAAAAACAGATTTTGGTGGTGATCATATTTAGAATTACTTAGTGCTTTCTCTAGTGTTGGATTTTAAAATTAACATTATATTTCACTTAATTCTCCACTGCATATTTATTATTATCCGGTCAGCAGTACAAAAGTGTCCAGACAGACACACTTATCTGGTCTAACTATGCTGATCGAATAAAACTGTTAATTAAATGATTCTAAGTTGTAGCTGTATATAAACTGTACAAGTGATGGACACAGATGAATGGATTCAGTTTGATGTGACAATCATTGTGTAGAAAGTTTTTTATAGGTTATAAACATCACAGGTGGATAAACAGAGTCACAGATAAATATACGTGGTAGAAGTAATGTGGAGAGAAAAGCAGTACAGAGCTGGAAATGTGTGTTTGAATCCTTCTGAGGCCCTGAACTCATCAGCAGGAGCAGCAGAAGGGATTAGGAGAACCATGGATTAGCAGCAGAGAAGCGAGAGGATCCATTTGTTTCATCAGAATGAATGTTAATCTACAGCTAAACCCTCTACATCTCTGTACTTACAGAGACATCGATATACAAATACATGACATTAGTTTACTTACTGTAATTTATGTATGTAAATACATCCACAAGCCCAAAGAGCAACAGGTGGGTTTTAATAAGATGACCTGTATTAATCTGATATAGAATCAGAGGACAATGCTCATTAACATGGACTTAATATGGTTATTGTGTTTTGGTTTTAAATTTTGGTTTGTTTTGTGGCAAATACACGCGCTCATGGTCAAATAGTGGAAGAGGATAAATGCTGGTGTCAATTTGTTACAACTCTAGAAAATGTTGCTGTCAGATGAGCTTGTCTTATGTCCCACTGTCACTTGGTCCAAATGTCTGCAGAACCTTCATGACTGTGATGAAGCTGTTAACTTGAAATGGCAGAGCACAAAGCTGTGTTAAAGGTACAAGTTGGTGCCCATTAAAACCCGCCGAGGGTTTAACCCGGCACCACCGTCCTTTTCAAAACGCACAGTCGCAAATGGACATGTCCACAACTGGCATTAGGTGTATTGTCACATGTGTCTCAAGTGACCACCTGTCAGTGTGTCAGGAGAAGCTCAACAGCCCAATACAAATCACTTTCACACTAAAATGAAATTTCAATGTCAGTGTGAGGCAGTGGCACAAGTCAACGTTCCCTAAGGACACATGCTGAACTGGGCTTTTGCTGGGTGCATTTCAGCGATAGATCTCTAATCATTTTCCCGACAAATGCTGGGTGGAAGCTGAAGAGTGTGACGTTTTCAGATCAGATTTTTAAAATATGAATAGGGGAAAGTGCAGCTTACGAAGACAATGAGGAGGCTGTGGAATTCACTATGCACTACTGAGCACAACTACTCTCTGACCTATAAAATATCAGATTTATATAAGTTGAAAGATTCTGAGGCACTCAAGAGGGTGTGTAGGTTAAAACATCTTTAATATTGTTTGGCTATTGAATCATATCTGCAGTAAAATCATCCCAGTGCCATTCAGGCAGCAATGTCTTCATCAGGGCAAAATAGACACTTGGGCTGTTTTATACGCAGTGGGCATATGACACATCACATGATTGTTTCAGATCAATGAACAAGAACTCACTTGCAGGCACACATGACGTAAATATAAATACAATGACTTTGCGTGATAAAGCAAATGTAGCTGAGGAATATGAGAAGCTTATTACCCTGCGGTTTCTCATCAGTGCAGCACCCAACTTCCTGCAGTGCAATATTATATATTACACACACTGGCATTTTCTCTAGCAACTGTCAAAAGTGCTCATTTCCCAGGAAACAGAGAGTTTAGAGGACAGTGTTTCATGTTTCTTTTCCTTCGTATTCTGGTCAGAAACCAAAACATATGGCTCAAGGTCAGTCTGGGTAAATCACATTTATTATCAAACCCATTATCACAATTTGAAGGGGGAGCATTATGGTAATTTCAGCTGTTTTCATGTTTTGGGATCCAATATGTCCATTACATGATTTACAATAAAACAGCCTGTTAGGCAGCCTCTTTTCATGAATGAGTGCCTGAATCCAGTTTAGAAAAGAAGCATGGAGAACATAAAACTCTGCAGCAACAAGTAACAATTACAGCAGGATGCCTCAGTTTGGTTAATAGGATCATTTCAATTACAAACCATACGCTTTATACACTGTAAATTTTTTTCGATGTGCCTTTATTCTAGACACTAAGACTAGTTCTCAAAGAACGCACCAAATATAAAGTGCAGTTCAAAACTCCAATTACAACTAGAAAGCATTAACAAAATTTCACACAAAAAAACAAACATTTTCTTGCATTCATAAACCAAACTATCTTGAATTTGCTCTCTTGCGGGTTAATGTATTGTGTGATTGTAATTACTCATAACTAAACCTGCCAAAATCTGCCCACAGACTAACACAAAACACCTGCTGCAGCATGAAAAACACATCTGTGGTAGGTAACAGGACCGCATTCTGCCATAATGTGACACGCACACAGATTGAAAAAAGTAAAACAATACTTGCAGCACTTATCATAAACTACATTGCTCTGACCAGAAAAGAATCTGGTGCTGAACTGTACCTTTTCTCCTTGGCAGGAGCACACGATTTCACAATTTAGTAGCTGGAATACATTCATCAATTTGTTTTTATATATACGTATATGTATTTATATACGTATATTGACCATATATACGTATATGTGTGTGTAAATATATATATGTATATACCCTAATGCTACAATTTAAAAATTAATAAAAAAAATTAATTTCTCTTTTGATTATTAAAAATATACAGTCTGCATAGAAGTTATTGTAAGAAAAACTGAATATTGATACAGTGTGATGTAGAAGCTGATAACCTGTTCATCAAGTCACTGTCGATGTCAAGGAATGAAGACATTTCCAACTGTGTTATGTGTGCTGCTTTCTTTTTTTTTCTTTTTTTTTGTGTATATACTATGGCTTCGGTGCAATGCGCTTAGTAGGAGGACGTCACTTAATCACAACATGACTGATGGCTGATGTTTGGCATTTGATGCAGTCACCGCACAAACAAGCATCAGCCGGCCCTGTACACGCCTCACATAAAAGGCAAACAGATTAGATTAAAATGACATGCAACAGATTAAAATGACACAGAGGGGGATGTGATTTTTATTTTACGAGTCGAATAAGGGCATATCAAAACTGACAAACAATTTGGGTGTGTTTGTGTGTCAAAAGAAGATTAGGTGAGACAGACTGAAAGACAGAGAGGGAAAAAATAATCACCAGGTTTTGGCAAAAAAAAAAGGTAAAGACTGTGTGTGAGGGAAGGGAGTAGATTTGATGAAAATGAAAACAGAACTATAAAAATTTACTTTAAGGACAACATGTCAAAGGGTAGACAGATTAGTAGAAGAGGCTCTGCTCCATAAGCCTTTCAGCACGCGACTGACCCTTGAAGAAATTTTGTGTTTAAAACGCAAGCCAAGGCATTATTGATTGACAAGGTGGTTTAATTGACAGTGGTGGACAATTCAATAACATCCAAACCAATAATTTGATGGTCTTTATTAAAACATTGGACATGACAAATGACATTAATAAGATTTCATTCGGAATTCACTACCTGATCATAAAACACATGCATGTAATTATAACCACTGTATTAGCTTTGAAACTTAAATTTTATATTCTACACAGGGACTTTAATGCCAATAGGCAAATTCTGTTAATGATAAGTTTACAGAAGCATTCTTAGGCAAGGAGAAAGAGATGAAACCAGGATAAATTTGGAAAGCTCTGAGTCAAAGAAGGGCTTCATAATTACTATTTTCTTGATCACTTGGTTAATTCTTAAAATGATTTAACACCAACAATTATTTCCTGTTTTTACCAAGATGAGGAGACGTGAGGAATGACATAATGTGTGTTAACGAGTGTGCTTTAAGCTTACATAAGGGAAGCACCTGCTGACTGCAGCTTCATTCATGTAATAAACAGTTGAGTGACTGGTAGCAGCTCTCGGTGCTGAATTACTTTATTTATTTATTTATTTATTTATTTATTTATTTATTTATTTATTTATTTAAATCATGTACTCGTTTTAGCGCCGCATGCAAAGCCTTTTGTGCTGCTGCCGGATTTCCCCATGAGTAGATCAGATAGCTAACTTAACTCGGTTAAACTGACAAGACAGTTAATAAAGAGAAAGATAAGATGAGCCTTAGCAAACAGCTTAATAAGACAGAAGGAGATTGGTGAAATAGAGGGATGGGTGGTTCATCTATATGTGGATCAGGCAGGAATTCAATGTAAACGTGTGATACAAAGCCTGTTCAATCTGGATCACAGGAGCCTGCACTGATGTCTCATAGTATCTGAGAGGTCCATGTTAAATTGGCCCAGACACACACATATACACACAGACACACCTAATAATTACTAGTGCTCTAACCCTGACCCTAACCTTAACCACAGCCTAACTTTAAAACATGTCTTCACCTTTAAATGTAGTTTAAGACTTTTTTTTATCCCCATAATGTGACTGTGTAAACAGATGTAGGTCCCCCCACAACATAAGGAATATCCGGCAGGAATATCCTACTGCTGTTCATCCGGTTATGACTCTGCCATTGGAGCTATAGGGATGATGACGATTGAGCTGGTCAGCAATGATGAATGGTTAATGGAAGCACTAAAGAGGAGAGATAAATCTCTCTCAAGGGAAAGGAAATGCCAAGTGCCAAGTGATGAGGACTGAAAGAGTTTCCATCACTATATATAGACAATATAAAAATGGATGTAGTCTAGTTTGCAAAATGAACTTGCACTTTGACCGACCATGATGGAATTCCAGCACCCAGCTCTTGGAGTTCTTCTCATTTTGTTTGATTCTGCTCGACACAACTTACCACCAATCAGATTTAGTGAAAATGCAGTAAAATGTACATATAATGTAGTTTGAAATTAGTTTTGATATATGAGACCAAATGCTTCACAAAAAAAAAAAGGCAGTCTCTGATTTTCTCTGAGAAGAAGTGAAACCCTCTCAATGAGCACAGTCGGACAACCAACCCGGGTCCCTGAAAGGCAAAGTTCAACTAAATGAACTGTGACCCTGAAGCAGTGTACAATAATGGCATGGTAACTAATCACACATGGGATGGATTTTGTGGGTGAGAGTAGAATGTGTGCTGTGTTGATAGCCGATAGGCTGTTCACAAGCAAGCTTCCTCCCAGACTCCACCATGTTTGGTTGAGCTCATCGCACTAGTCTACTACTAACAAATATTAAATATTGCCTTTTACTGTATGACTATTTTATGTAAAATGTCATGGCTTTTGCACATCAGACAGGGTGTCAACGCACTCTCTCTGCCATTTACTCCTTCATTGTTTTATGTGTCAGATTTCTTGTTGTAACTAAATGTTAATTTAAGAATAATTATACTTCAGATTAACAAGTCAGTCTTGTTTCATCTGACCACTTTCACTTTTCATTTGGTCTGACATGATATTTATTTTTCTCGTCCATTCCAATCAACTCTGTCAGTATTATTGATAGTGCGTCTCCGGCTTGAGCTACTGCAAAGGTGACTGTGGAACAGTTAAGCCACCAGATGTGGAGGGATAAAGGGGAAATATATGAGACGTACGAGAGAGACAGAGAGGATGATTGTGAGGGAAAAGAGCATGAGACAGAGATGGAGACAAATGGGGCGCACCGTGAAAATCACAGGAAAGAGCCAAAGAGGAAGAGGGAAAGGATGATTTAAGAGTATCGGACAAACGTGAGAAGAATGTACAAAAAGATTCCTGGTATTGATTAATAGCCACTCAGTTACAACCGTCTCCTCTGATACCACAGTGTTTTCAATTAAAAACAATGTCAGCAGACAGACTGCAGGGGGACGATGATAGAAACATATGAGGGGTAAACACATTTGAAACGGTCGAGGTGAGCTCAAAATAGTGAAATAGAATATTGAACAGAGTGAAGATGTGAAATAGAAGGTGAAAGAAAAGTAAGATACAGAGATAGGCAAAGGGATCCCGTTTGTGAGAGTGAATGACGTTGGCAACAAGCATTACTGTGACAGATGAAGGGTTAATGTTACACTGGGGTCTTTGATGAGAGTGAAACACACTTTGACACACACACACACACACAGGAGCTGTGCTGCTGAATTCAAAATCTGTGATTCTCACAATAATAACTGGTGTGATCACTGCTTGAGATGCTGATTTAAATGCTGATTTATGTAAGATAGTGTGTATGTCTTAATTACGCTGCAGACGAGGAGAGCGAGACAGGATGAGGATTAATATTGCTCTGGTATTTCTGTGATGACGAGCTGTACAAGTTGCGAGAGGGCTTTAAAATGACTCAGAGCTGCCCCCCCACTCCTCAATACATACATTATGTTACACCACTGTTTTCACTGGTGTCCAGTTAGAATACAGTAGGTATGATAGCTTACTGAAATTAGCCATCACAAAGGTTTTTGTTTTGGTCTAGCACATGGTGACGTCTATAATCACTCAAATATTGCATACAGGACCTTTAAGGGGATCATTAAACTGTCATGTTAGAATACAGGATACAGGCATTTTGCATTTTATATTCCTTAACATTTAAACGTTCTGGTCACTCATGAAAAGTTGATTGCTCACTGAGTGACTACATACAGTAGATTAACTGATTAATGAATGGATGAATGAAGCAGACAATGAATGGCCATGGTCTCAGTATGTGTAAGAGACCAGTTGATAAATCTCGGGTTTCTATAGTAACTGTGCACGTCTGTCTGGGTCTGTCTGTGCTGAGGTTTTATATTTTATTCCCTGCCAACCTTCACTCAGAAACACCAGCTCTGGGTGAGTTTCGACGCCAGTGATTGGTCCAGACAATTGGAACTTTACTTTTTAAGTGTGTGTCTGGAAGTAGTGATGTGTGTGGGTGTCTTTAACTGTGAAAGCTCATGTTCATGCACCATTCGCTTTATAATCATTCCCTTCTTCATAACTTGCTGGAACGAGTGTGAGGAGCCAAAAAGTGCGCAATAGACTTGAAAAAAACATTTTAAAAAAAAGACAATGAAGGCATCAAACCTGCACAGGGGATGGATATATATGGGATAAAAATAAACCCTGAGTTTATGTTCCTTTCTGTGATAGTCTTCTCCAGCTCCTCTTCCTCCTCCTCCGATACACTATTTTTAGCCCACGATGACTCTCCTACAGGGAGTGTGAATGCCTGTCTGCTTCTGCACTGCACGTGAGTTCGCAGCACATGCATCCCTCTGTGTGCCGTCATAGTCAGTCTAGGAATCAGATGCAGCCCACGCCAGCAGGGGAGGAGAGGAGAGAGAAAGTCAAAGACGAGGGTATGGACACAGATGTAGGCTACAGCTGGTATGTGCTGGTCGGTATATTGGAATGATTTGGTGGCTGGTTTGTGATTTGATTGTTTTGGAGGAGTGGCATGATAGAGAGATCAGCAGACTCCAAACTACTGATTAAAGACATGCATTTATCAAGTCTTTAAAGCTGCAGTAATCACATATTCTAAGAGTATTTGCCATCATCTATGATGTAAACAATTATACTATACACAGTAAGGAAAACGCGCCTGATAGATAATGGGTTGTTTGACAGTCTCTAAAAATAAAGGAACAACCTAATATGTGGACACACGTGGACATGTATCCTACATCACACTTTGTCAGAGAAAAATAGGGACTGACTGCTTAAACTATCATGTCTGACTGCTAAAACTATAATTTGTAGAAGCTGGTGAACCAATTGAAGAGTATAACATATAATTTTCACATCTTCAATCAAAGGCTATTTTCCTGAAAGACTACCTGCACAGTGCAATAGGTACTTTATATTTTATTTTAACAATCTCAGTAATGCACTGACTTTGTTCTCTACTTCCGTCATCAGGTTAACATATCTGTCCATCCAGTGTTCCAGTTTGTGGTCAAATTCCTGCAACACTAACAATATTCCCAACAGTCCTGTCTTGCTAAATAGCAGATGTTTGCATAGTAAGCTGCAAAAATTAAAATAAAGAGCATAAAAAGTAGGACTGCATCGAATCATTATGTTATTATGTTTTCATCTAGCTCTGAGTTGCAATCTGCAAAGAGAAGGATGTAAGGTAAACACAAATTTTAATATTCTCACTGAACATAGTCTGACTTGATGACATACATACAAAAAAAAAACAAACAAAAAAAAAACAATGACTGTCTTATCTTGAATCTGGGGTTGTATTTCTGAGACTCCTGGTCTAGTCTGTCAGAATTTATTACTGCTAGTCTTTTGTCAATGGACTTCTCTGGACTAAGTATTTCCCCCCTAATTTCACCTGTTCTTTGGACCATTAAAAACAAGATATTTTTTGTCTTATTCGTCTTTCAGACCCAGCGTGATGAACGTAATCAAGCTTTCCATGCCTTAATGGCTGTTGCACCATGATTTTGTCTTCTATGAAAAGAATCACACCTCATTATCTCCTCTCTTTAATTCCAATAGTTTAAAAAGCTTTTACAGGTCTGACTCATCTTCCCCACATGGCAGGTTTCTTTACAGTCTCAGTCTGTACGGCAGATGGTTCTGCTTAATCCCGTGATGCACTTCAAGGACATTAACTAGTAGGAAGTCTTTTACTTTGACAGTAACACTATTTTTCTGTGAATATTCTCCAGTTCTAAGCTTTGTTTCATGGTTGCAATACATTTTTTTTTAAATCTAAATCTTACTTGGTACCTACTGTATATGATTCTAGTATGTGTTCTATACAGGTGGCAACCAGTTGTTACGTGCAACCAGGTACCTATTGGATGATACCAGCTGTCAACCACACTGATGTGTAGTGTACTCTATGTGCCATGCTTTATCATCTTTTTTTCCCTCTAAATCTGAACATACTGTAGATTAGAAAATCAACATAACGATTTCCATTCAAACAAAGTTCTTTTTTGCAGCCAGCATAGTCGTCCCCTGGTAGCTATTCTATATATTTTTACTTTCAGCTTGGCATCAGGGAGGAAACCAGAAGACTACATCTCTTTTTTTTAATTTTAGGTCTGTGGATTGATGCATACAGCCCTGGTGTGATATTGTTTCCATCTTTGGGAATGTCCTTAAGTGACAAATAGCTATAATTAATGCTTGCTTCTCACAAACAGAAGAGGGGAAAAACTCCTCTTGAATTTTTGACATTTCCGGTCCATTTGTTGTCACACTAGCAGCAAAATATTTGGCATTTGTTGTTGTTGTGAAATACATAAGGAACTGTTGGATGGACTGCTGTGAAATTATAAATGTACACATTCCCTACTGGACAACACTTGACAACCTAGGCTTTTTATCTGTCAACCTAACATCAGTCCATTTTTTTCTTGTTCACTTGAAATGAGCAGTGAACATTTTAAATCAGCAATTGCTCTTTAATGTGACATTTATACAATGTCGCAATTGTCATGAGTTCACACACATCATGACTGATATATCATATACAGCACACGAAAACCCCAATCATGTTCCTCCAATAATGGCATGCACTTATCATATATCATCTTCATCCACATGCACATTAAGCAGTTAATCTGTTTTGCAGTCAGTTTGTCTTGTCATGTGTCATTTCCTGCTGGAATCCAAATCATTTTGCAAATTAACAAGCTGCAGAATTCTAAAATCAAGTTAACCGTGTCCTAACTGTAGCAACGCTTTTCATTCTGCTCATGCCAGACACTTCTAACCTATTACATTTAACTGGCATTGTTCCACAGAAGCAGTAAGAGAAATAGATTTATCCCCCATGTACACCCCCAGCTTTTGATGAAGTGAGGAGAGGAACACTGACATGGTCGGCACTTAATGATCACAACCTAATGCCAAATTTAGTTCACTTGTTCTCTCAAGGACCAGTAAATTCACTCTGCCTATAGTGGAGGGAGGTCAGAGTGAATGGCTTATTGATTCACCACCTTTTCTCATCTTTGCACTCTAGGGTTTTTTTTTTTTTTCTTCCAAAGAATGTCAGTGTGTCAGTGATGAACAATTTATATACATGTAAAGGTCAGCTGTGGGCGACACGGTTGGTGTAGTGGTTTGCAGGACCTCCACGACCTCTTTGCAGCAAGAGGTCCTGGGTTCGCGACCCGGACAAGGGGCCTTCTGCATGGAGTTTGCAGGTTCTCCCTGTGTGCGTGGGTACTCCGGCTTCCTCCCACAGTCCACATTGGACGCAGGTGTGAATGTGAGAGTGAATGATTGTCTGTCTCTATGTGGCCCTGTGATGGACTGGCGACCCTGCCTCTCGCCCTATGTCAGCTGGAGTTACGTGCCCCCCGCGACCCTCAGCGGATAAAGTGGTAGAAAATGAGAGGGAGAGAGGTGAATGGGGAGGACAGACTGAACGAGTAAGTGAGTCACCGGCTACATCTAGTGGTCGAGGGAGGAACTGCAGCTTCGGCTGTTGGTGGGCTGAATTGATGTTCCTGTAAATGAATGAAAAACATTTTTTTCACAGCAAACAGTCTTGACAAAAAACAAAGTTTATGCATAATTAGTATATGTTTGTAATAGTAGTTTGTACCCTTTTTTTTTTACATTTGATTCCATGGTTGTCCTTGGTGAACATGTTGCCGTTCATTTGTTAAAAGATTACGGTTTAATATGTTTTTTGAGTAAAACGATGAGAGGAATAAGCTTTTCTAGGCTACAGTGCTGTGTAAAAGTCTCAGGGCGTGTCTCTCAAATTCTGTGATCATTCACATCTGGATTGGAACAATGAAACTTGGTTTTATATATTAACACTGGTTTTAACTCATACATGCGAACATGATTGCTCATGTTCTTGAATAAACCTGGCATAATAGACATTTTACACTGTAGTTTTTCCACGTGTAATTGTAGGGAAACAGGTTTTACCAGGTAAATTAATTAGGGTTCAACTACAATTTTGGCACAGCCAGGGTCGTGCTATTGTTCGTGTGTAAGCATAGGTTACACTAAATACTTGACACTTGAACCTGTAGAAGCTGTCTCTCTTAAACCTCACTGCACAGAATCTTTACATGTATGTACATTTAATACACTATTACCTATTTTGTGTTGTTAATTTACTGTACGTAAGAAACACTCTCTGTTATGGATGTTGTTTTCTTGTTAAGAATTTTACAAACCAACTGCATGTTATGTGGGAAAAAAAAAAAGACACGGATGTGTTAAGGTGGTTACGCCCCCTGTGGGAGAGCATTGGTAATAACTTTATTGCAAAAATACAGGTTCCCTCTATCCCCGAGCAACAACAGCCCAGAACTGACACACATAGTCTACACACACCCACTAACAGTAAACCATCTTTTGAAGTACCCGGTTCACTCTCTACCCTTCTTCTGACAATCATGCCATTCACAAACACACACTTTCATCCTAGTTTACATTCATTCATTCTCTTTCTCCATCTTAATCTCTCCTTGTTGCTCTTTTTTTTTTTTTTTTGCATTCCATTGAATGAAACGTAGTAGTAGATGCAGAACAACAAAGTTCACCAGCAGCATTAAACGTGAGATTCTCCTTCCTCCTCTCAGTGTCTTGGCCAGAGTCTGTGAGAGCGCCCGTGCGTGGGTGTGTCTGCCTCCTGACTGTCTCTGAAACAGGATTGTGAGGGAAGGTTGATTTGCATAGCGGACTCATGCGCTACAATTGGCTACATTCTCCCACATCCAGAACCCCGAAAAAAACAAAAAACATTGATAAAATTTGAACCTAAATGAAAAAACAAAAAACAAAAAAATCAATGTTAAATAAGCTCTCTGAGTTAAGTGCCAACCTTTGGTTTAGTTACAACGATCAATCAACATCATTGAAGTCTTGAAGAACTTCACATAGGCCAGTTTGTCTTTAAATAAGGACTTTGTTACGTTATATAATATTTAATAAAGCATATAATAAATGTTCTCTACATACGTCAAAATGCTACTCAGCAAACGGGGAGAGTAAATTTTTACCTGTTCATTATAATAACCATGTATATAACTGAGGAATGGTTGACTTCTCTAAAGAAGATAGCTCACTGGCTGAAAATATACCTCTAATACATATATATCATATAAAGTATGTTCATATTAGACATGTCACTGTCTCAGGCTGAAGATGAGCATTTGTCTATTCACATCTGAGTTTGCAAAATCCGCTTCAGTGGGAGAAGGAAATAACAAAATGTGGATTAATAAGTGCCACTGAAGTTCACCTGAGGCCTTTAAAGTAAAACAAACACCACTGATTTCTCACAAAACTGCTTCTCTGTCAAACAGCCTTCGGAAAGTGCACTTTTAATCTCACAAAGCGCACTTGAATCATCTCTCGTTTCATGGATAAAACCTTAGAGAAGGATTTCCAAACCTACATTCTCTCATTCCTTCTCGACTTTCCTTCCCTGCTGGCCTATTTCTGGTGCTACTGTTTAGTGTTAAGAAGGAAGAAAGCAAGGAAGGATAACGGAGAGCAAGAAAGGAAAGAAGGAGAGGAAAGAAGCAGGGGAAAAAAAGGAAGCGCTTTTCTTGATTAATCTCCCGGTAGAAACGGGAGAGCTGTCATTAGGTCGGCGAGCGGTTTGGGGGTGGAAACTCCAGCTAGACACTTGTGAAGTGCACTCCACTCGTATTTGAAATGCAGACATGAGGAAGTACCACTTTAAGTTTATCAATATTCGTTAATTATCATTATCAACATTCCATAAGGTCTTATTAATTAACATACAGGTTTCATACATGAGTTTTTCTGTACATGACTTTTAGTTGTTAGAGAGTTCAGTCTCGGGCGGGTTTACTGTGTGCGCACACAGGAAGGAAAAACAAACAGACAAACCCTAAAAGAAAGAGAGAAAAATATGGCTGTCCATCTGAAACAGTTCGGCTAAGTGTGCGTCCAACAGGAAAATGCCCGTGAAGAAAGAGGAAGAGGCGTGGCTACTTGGTAAGAACTTCCCCCTGAGCTGAGGGTTCTGTGAGACAGAGGGCAAGTCTGCTGAGAGCTCTGGTCCCAGTCAGACCGAGGCTGATGCGACACCAACGCCAAACAGAAAATGCCAGATGACCGCGGCATGCTCGCCAGGCTGGCTACACAGGAAATCCCTCTGAAAACCAAGGGAGAGACAAGAAACAACAGTCCAGGGAAGTAAGGGGGGAAGCTTGAGGTTATAGTTGGGTTCAGAGTGACTGCATAGACAGAATAGTAGGTTAAAGGAGGGGAGGGGGGGAAAAAAGGCAAAAAGGGGCAAAGCAGGCTGCTGCAGGATCTGAGGGAGGCTCTACGTCAGTGCAGATGTGCGTGCATGTGTTTGCGTGTGCGTGTCGTTTAAGGGAGAAGGAGAAAGATGGGGATCGTAGCTAAATTTGATCCTCCTGAGCCAATTCTGTCAAGGTGAGGCCATCGAGGACCCTGGTGCCACGGCCCCATGTGGAAGTGGACGCGGTGAGACATTAGTGAAACAGAGCAGGACTCTGGTCAGATGACAGCTTGACCCCCGTCAGACACAGCCAGAAACTCCCCGCACTGCCCGACAGCTCCTGGGAAAGAAGGGAGAGAGAGAGAGAGAGAGAGAGAGAGAGAGAGGCGAGAATGAACAGAGGCTCAGATAAAAACGGTCTCGTGTAGAACTTGCAAAATCCTTGTCATAACAGACAGAGGCAACAGCAACGTTACACTGGTGACGCAAAACAGCTGCAGACAGGCTGGAGTATGACTGAAGACACAAAGATCATTGACCAATTTGGTGGGATAAATATTTCATGTCTCCGTCCACCACTGCACTGTTGCTGTATACACACAAATGCTCCATTGGTCAGTTTTGATAGTACTGCTTGACAGATGAAGGAGGCGGCATGCAAATAATGTTACATAATGTTCACCAAGACCAAACAGAGGCAGAATAATAATAATAATGATAATAACAAAAGTCATCAAAAGTTACACACTTTTAGCTTTAACATGGACTTAGAAAATACTATACTTTGCTGATTCAACATCTAGATATGAACTCAGTGTGGAAAAGTAACATTTGGTGTATTCTTGGTGCACTGAAATGTGGATTTCATTGGTTTAAGGTTAATTGTTTATTGAGTGAATCACAAATTTTCCCGTGAGCTCAAACATGAGAATCAAAGTTGCAGATTTTATTTAAAAGATTTATTGTTTTGGAAAAAAATGATACTCTTATCGTTTTGTATTGATTGCAGTAAATAATCAGAAATCTAGAGCAGGTGTTTACATGCAACTTGAGTTTCTACAACTAATAAATTCCGGTTTCTGATTGAACAAATTGAAATCAGATGGAAGACAGTAAAAATAAATCTGACGAGTGAGTGTTTGTAGTTGCCGCTTTGTAATCATATTGATTACTATTTTGCTAATTATTAAAGTGCTAACATCTCAGTAGGGATGGGCATGAAAAAGTTATCATTTGATTATTTGTTTGATTACAAAAAGTCAGTCAGTTAATGCCACTGTTTATGAGTTCATTAAAAAGATACATTATTAAAAGACTGTTGATAAGATAAGCGTTGAATATTACTCTGATTATCCCTATATCTCAGTCATTTTATCAAACATTATTATTATTATTATTATTATTATTATTGAACCTTTATTTAACCGGTAATAAAAACTCATTGAGATTATAGGTTAGGGCACATATGATATCACATAATCAGCAAATTATTCAATAAAATCAATAGTGTCCAATTAGATCAGATTTTTCCATTTAAGACAATCCTGTAGTTTGTTCCAGAAAGAAGGAGACATATATTTAAATGCCTTTTATATTTTCTTATTTCAGTACAGACACTTGGAACTGATAGGAATAAGTCCAGCAATGTGAAGGGACCAGAACTATTATAGACTTATAAATTAAGATATGCCAGTGTTTGGATCTGTGGGTGGACTAGTCAGACTGTCCAACACTAGCATAGAATATACAGTGATGTTTCAAGTGCTTTAAATTTAGTGATGAACTTCAAAGCGCCATGAAAAACTGTATCCAGCGCATGTAAGCTTTGAGAGGATCCATGTACGTATGACACATCACCATAGTCAGGGACAGACATAAATGTTGCAGCAAAAAGCTTCTTTTTTGCCCTCAAAGAACAGACAAGACTCAATCCTTAAATAAAAACCCAGATACTGGGTTTATGGTACATGGATAAAATTGAGTTATATTTTCATTTTCGTGTGGGTTTAATGTGCTATATAAATAAATATGACTTGACCTAAAAGCAGCAGTTACTACATAACTGTTCAAGCCAGTTATTCTCATCCAAGATATTAAAATAATATTAACTATAATATATTCCAAATAATTCATTTACTATAGTGTCTCTGTGAGAGCAGTACTTGACATATGACAAACACCATCTTCTAAAAAGACATTGATGTGCATCAACAAAGGCTGACACTGTGAGTGAGGTGTGTTGTGTGCACAGTGAAAGTGAAGAAGTGACATCTCTGCTTGTCAGACTCTTTGCTGCATATGAGAGAATCTACATAACTAAAATTAAATAACATGCAGGTAAACAAATTTAGCACACTTTTGGGGCAAATTGTGCTGATTCTGTTGCTCTGCTAAAATAAAATAACATTTATTCGTTTTAACGTCAGTCTTTACTGTGTCACTTCCCAAAAGACGGAAGTAAAATGGAAGTAACATGCACGTTATATTTTCTACATTTGAGTCACAGTGCCTTTATTATGGATTATCATCTAAGTCTTAGATGATAAGACTTCTCACTTCTCTATTCTAGCATCCGTTTGCATTTTAAAGATAATTCCTGCTGGAAATTTTACACACATTTGACACATGGCATCTTTGCTCAGGGATTAAAAAAAAACTAATAATCAGTCCACATCCCCCCGATATAGCCATGCAAACATGGGCTTAGCCTACTTTAGTGCCAGATGAGTCTGCTTTGCCTGATATCTAAAATGCTCATCAATGTTTTTCACAAAATACCAGGAAAAGACTTAAACCTTGCAATTCTGTTTTGATTTTGAAGCTGCTTTCAAATTTCAATCAAGTATACCATTCCCAGATGACTTGCTGTTTGTTTGTAATTTACAGGTTACATGTAACATCATGTAAGCTCAACACAGTTTTTTACCTGTGAAGCAGTGGAGGGAGGTGGTCATGAGAAGGTGTTGGTGATGAGGATGATGGAAGAGATGATAGTGGAGGAATAGCAACAGGGGCTCAGAAGAGAGGAAGTAAGCAAGGAGAGGAACTGACATCAGTCTGCTTCACCTTAGAGGGAGAGAGAGAAAAGAGAAGGACGAGAGGCACAGAGAAAGAGGACAGAATAGAGAACAAAAAGCAGGACAAACAGCAGGGAAGAAGAGCACAGGGGAAAAGCAATGTGTAAAGTGCCACGGTGATGTATCAGGCAGATGTAGTTTAAGAGCACAGCCATAAGGGGGCAGCAGAGCTGAGGAAATGCCACTCACAAAGCTGCGGGTTGCAGTCATGCGGCTGCGGCGCGAGGTCACTACTGTGCCGCTCAGGCTGCGTCCAATTTGCCGGCGATTTTCCCCATCCTCAGGCTCCGCCCCAAAACGCAGATCACGCAGCATCATTGGCTGCAGAGGGACAAAATGTCTGTCAGATGTTGGAAAATGGATCCAAATGCTGACCTGTGTGGGGGTGGTGGTGTGATTTAAAGACACCAGTGTCACCTTGCTGAGGTAGGTGGGGGTGCTGTTGCAGTCTGCCCCGTACACACTCCTCTCCATGTCTGCGTTGGGGGTCTTGGAGCGAACCTGCCCTCCCACCCGGGATATGAGCCTCTCTGATGGGCTGCAGCCTGGAGACACACACAGTCAGCAGGTGACACCGTGAACACGGCCTCCTCTGCAAAATACGACACGTGCCGTTTGACTGAAGCTCATTAGCAACCTGAACACTTCTTTAATTCTTCTTTAATGAACCATTTAGTCGCTTAAAATATAAAACATCACTGCATATAATTTAATTAAAATAACTTGCAGATTCAGTATGACTTATGTTCCAAGCCTTCACTGAGGCAACATTAGATATCACACTACCATTTTGAGTAAATGATGCAAACACAAGATGACATTTATTTATGGTTGCACCATTTCAACAAATTACAAATTCTCTGTATCATATAGAATAAATTATAAGCATTTTACTGCAATTCATCTCCGGGAACTCTGATTTCAGCTGAAGAAGGTGAAGAGACCAAGAGTTATATAATATATTGGATGACTGCATCTATAAAAAGGCAGTAACGCACCATTACTGATGCCAAGTGTCATTGAACACCTATACTAACAAACTTATTAGGTAAAACAATGTATCAAAAAAGTGAATTCACATTAAAACTGAAAAGCAGTGAAAGCTCTATTTTGAGCCTGAGTCTGGTTACTTTTAGAAAGCAATTCCATCAAGACTACTGTTGAAAAAAGTAAGTCATTTTAACCAGAACCTACTGAATCAACTGCCACACGTTGTGTCTCATCTCCATATTATGTGCTGATTAAGTACAGTCTAATATGAAATACTATGAGAGATGCAAAGTAACTTTAGGCACTCAAACCTTGTACATACAGAATTACCAGTTACAGAACGGAGCTAAGATGGAGCTAAGGGTTTTAGCAGGTTTCCAAAGATAAAAAAACAGTGAGTGCCAACAAAACATGGATGTAACCATGACTTTACAGTAAGCACAAGACAAGTACGAATCATACTAAAGAATGCACAAACTGCAGTGGCTCAAATTTCTGTTTTGAAAACTAGCAGCTACTCTGACTACACTGTCATTTACATAATATTTCACTTACCAAGTGCTTAATTTATTTGAGATAAAGTCCAAAATACATATTTTCTATTAACAGTGTTTAAAAATGAATTCAACTAGTATTTGAAGAATTTGGTTCATAAAGGAGTTACACAATTAGCATATTGTTAAAAATTTAAACAACTATATGATTATTGAATCCTCTCTTTTCATTATTTGTGGATTAGTATCTAAACAATCCATGTAGTTTGCATACTACATGCATGAATAGTGGCTCTTGGTTTGGTGTGTGTGTTCTTGTATTTGTGGCTTTGTGGGGACCAAAAATCATATAAACCATACAGTGTGAGGACATTTTGGCTGGTCCTCAGATCTTTAAGGGGCTTTTTCAGGATTAAGAGGTTTTAGGGTTAGGATTGGGTTTAGCTTATGGTTAGGCATCTAGTTGTGATGGTTATGGTTAGGGTAAGGGGCTAGGGAATGCCTTATATCTATGAAGGTCTTCAGTTTGAATGCAGTGCAAGCATGTGCATGTGTACATTTGTTATGTTTTAGGACCTTTTCTGGCATAACCACTGACCTTGTCAGGACATTAATCCTCATGGAGACCAAAACCCGGTTAGGGTTAGGCATTAACTGGTTATGTTTAAGGTTAAAGATAATGCCTTGTTTAGACTGTCCATATAATAAGAATGGCCGTGCAAACGTGTGTGTGTTGGTGTGTGCACCTGTCTTTCCTGCTTGTAGACTGGCCTGGTAAAGGGAGTCAAGCTCTGACAGCTCAGCCTCTTCACGTTCACAGCGAGGGTCACTGTGTTGCCCTGGGGCATGCTGGGAGCTCTGGTGCCCGGGAGAGGACTGGCAACTGTAGCTGTATTTCTGGCTGGACACCTGTGGCCTGATGGGAACACAGCAGTCTGGGGGTGTGCTGTACGGTGTCACCACGGCATCGGGGCGGTCCAAACTCCAGGAGGACCAATGACGTGTGCCGCTGTCAGAGGTGGCTCCGTGTCTCAGCCAGTGCTGAGTGGTGACAATGGGGGAGTGGGGCTGCGGAGGCTGCGGAGGCTGCCAGAGAGGCGTGAGAGGTTTCCTTTGCCCAGTGGCTTCCAGAGGGTAGGGAGGAGGAGAGGGTGGAGGAGGAAGGTGTGTGTGTGGGGGTTCAGGGTGTGAGGAGTGTGCGGTGTGTGTATCCCAGAGACGCAAAGGAAGAGAGGGCAGAGAGATGGCAAGATGCCTCCCTAGAGGTCTGACACTCACCCCCCCTGCCTGCAGCAGCTCACACATCCTCACCCCTGTCCCCTCCCTCCCATCCTCCTCTTCCTCTCTTCTCCTCCCCACGCAACCACCCTCAATCTCCTTCACTCGGCTGGAAGGGGCACAAGGGTGAGTAATGTTGAGGGTGAGAGGGGGGCGAGGGGGAGCAGGCCGATAGAGTGGAAGGGGCGGGTCCGGGCCCAGAGCAGGATCCTGGTTGGGCACTGCCTGGTCTTCTTCCTCCTCCTGATTGGGCGTCAGCAGAACTTGGACCGGGACAGGCTGTTCACTGGAGGATATAGGAGAGGGAGGGTGTAAGTCAGCCAGCAGGACAATAAAGAAGCAGAAGAGGAGGAAAAAAAAAACTGTATCGCTCTGACGTCAGGTGAGTTACTGCATAGAGGGAAGGTCACAACAGCATACCAGGATAAACAAGCAGACACAGATTTACACCCACATAACAAACAGCTACAAACACACACACATGATGATGCAGCCTTGTGCAAGCATTGCTCTGTGCATTTCATGCTGTTTATGAATCAGGCTCGAGCGTCACTTCCTGATCTGAACATGCTGTATGTGACTCAGACAAGAGAAGGCTGGACTGTAATCTGATTTTCAAAACCGTAATCTACCCTCTGCTGCACCCAGCCCTGGTGCAGTACATCTACACAGAAAATAAATGTTCTGCTTCAATAGTGCGGAATAGCTCAGTCTCAATGGGACACTATATTACTTTATTGATTTACATACTGTATATTGATATGTGGAGGTTATGATATATGTGGAGCATTAGTGGATGTTCTCCATGTGGAAACGGTATGCTGCATATGCTGCAGTCCATCAGTGTGTCATGAACTAGAGTGTGCGTGTGCGTGTGTGTTGGTATTTGTGATCAGCAACTCAGTAAAATTATGTCTGTCTATTTTGATCTAAGTGTGTGAGCGCAGGCCTGTATGTGTCTAAGTAGGAGCCAGCCCCCATCCCACATATTAACTCTCCCGTCTCTTTTCGGCCTCAGTAATTACCCAGCAGGCTTTGCAGGAGCGGGCCATAAATCAGAGGCTTATGTTGATCAATAGAGGAGAGGAGGAAGGTAATAAAAGAGGCTGAGTGCTGAGCTTTACCTCCTCCTCCTTCTCTGTTACTTCAGTTCTGCTGTTAACAGTTTGGATTTACAGTTTATTAATTCTTGATCAAATTTTGCTGCAGTTTAAACTAAAACGGAGACTAACATCAATAGTAGCAATTAAGCACCAACAATCCTTGTCTTTATTCAGCTGCAGCGCTAAGATTCCTTACATCTAACCGTAGAATGACTATATTAGTAACTTTCTGCCTCAACGTAAGCCCAAATATCCTCTTTGCTCATTGACGTCATAATTTATAGTTATTTGGAAAATTATTATTTTCTTTTCTTGAGTATTTGTCTGGTGTAAAATATTATATGAACTATCGATCACAAATTCTTAAAGCCTCAAATGACCCAACACACATAAAACTGAATTAATTAACCAATTAAGTATAGATGCCAATTTCTCTTCTGATAACCAATAAATAAAATTATTTATAACTGTATAAAAATTAATATCTCATAACTTACTGAATACCCAATTTATACTGTGTATATTAATTTGTTTTTGGGTTATCACACATTTTAGATTTTGAGTCTGTTTTTAAATATTATAAATATTTTCAATATGGTTTTTTTTGGAACAAAAAGCTTTAAATAAACATTTTTCTATTTTCGTAAACTGCTGATACTCATTTTTCCTTCACACATACAAAAAAACAAAAAACAAACAAAAAAAAAACAGTAACACATCAAAATAAAAACATTCAGACACACAGGCACAGGCAGAGCGGCAAGAAGCACGAACACAAACCACAGCACACAATGTCTGACTGCAGTCTCATAGCAGGACACAGGACAGAACTGCAGCTTCACAGTGCACGGAAGAAAAGTTCAGCAGCGCGCGCGCAGAGCTGAGGGAGGCCTCGGCAGAACACGGCTACGAAGAACAGCACAAAAACAATGACGGGAAGCGGCGAAGCACAGAGAAAGCAGAGAGCAACACAACCTCTCTCTTATTATTCTCGATGGCAACACAGAGCTCAGAAAAGCAGGCTTTTACTGCACTGCAACAGACACAAACACAGAGGGAGAAGACGTTACTGTGTGCTCAAAAACACACGCATACACACACACACATATATAGAGACAGCAGGATGTGAGAGTGCTGTGCTTGGGGTTTACAAAAAAAAGGGGGGATTCTGGGATTTTGAGCAGCCACAGCTGAAGATAAACACACAAGGGTGTTGAGGTGTTTTTAAACAGCCAGTGTCCAAAAAGACACACACACACACACACACTAGTAAGGGGGTCTCTGAGGTGAAACGGACACGGGCAGACACATAAGAAGGGGACAGTGGTGGTACCTGTGAGGCCCCTGTGGACGGGCGCTTCCTGCCTCCCGCTCCATTTCCTGTTCCTGCCTGTGTTTGATTGGGCCCCCAGTTGTCCTCATGCACGCAGCTACAGCCAATCCGCTATGAGCGTTAGCCTCATGCAGGGGTCTGAGCACAGCTGAAGATGTTACCAACCGATCGGGAGATTGAAAAAGGAGAAAAGACAGAAAGATATATATATATCGACAGGGTGAGGCAGAAGAAGGGAGAGTGAGGTCACCAAAGAAAAGGGAAGGAGAAAAACAAGACGAGTATGAGCGTGAGAGAGTTGAGACAGAGAAGAGAGAAGCAGAGGAGAAAGAGTGTTTATGAGGGGGCTGGCATGCATCACACTCCTCTGCACTATATACTGTGTTCTATACACGTGCAAAGTGGGAGTGGGTGTCCTCTTTTATTTCTCGCAACAATGTTAAATAATTACTAATAGTCATGGAACTAGTTTGGACTGATTACTGTAAATTAACAATTTTAGAAAGAGATGGTTCTTTGATAAAAAGCTAAAGGAAAGTGCATTATATGGACGTGGCTGGAAGGAACTCAGCTACGACTGCCAAGGAGTTTACTAGGGATGCACAATATTGGACTTTTTGCCAATATATCGGGAGTGCTTGGACTGATAACCAATACGATACCAATGTACTGTGTGTATATATATATATATATATATGTGTGTGTGTGTGTGTGTGTGTGTGTGTGTGTGTGTGTTTTCCCAACTGAGCCCAACTTCAGAAGTCATTTAGTCTCTTCTGTAGTGAAATTAACATCATATTTTGCCTACTGAGGTCACAGCAGATGTTGATATCATTTTACTTAATTAAGTGAAATAAATAAACTAAAATAGTTGGCGCCAGCATAGAAGTCAAGGAGGTAGTTGAGTGTAAAAATGGAAATGAAAATCCACAACAGAAATTTAGCTGAGTCATGTTTTGGGCTGCTTCATTCTTCTTATTTGTTCCAAAGAATCATGTGTTTGAAATTGCTTGAAATGGCTAGGCAGTGATCCACTGGCACCAATGTGTTGTTAACAGCTTTGCAGTTTGAAATATAGGTATTGGTAGATACTCAAGGTTGTCATATCAGTACCGTATAAGACAAGAATACGTGATATCCAGCAATCCCTAGTTTACAGTTCAATCGTTTGTGCTGCTTACAGTGAGCTATACCCAATAAATTCCAATTCATTCAGTTCACGCTCACAACCTGGGTCAGTTTCACACAGATTTACGACTATTTATGAGTATTCTGTTCCCAAACACATCCAAAGAGCCCTTCAGATTTGTGGCAGCTCTGAGGCTCACAGGTTCAGTGGTACTTTGGCCATCCATTACGTCATCTCTCAGAAGAAAAGGTGTAATCACCTTAACTGTGAATATTGTACATAAAGTTCTACAAACTTGCATTTATTCGCTTACAAACTACAGGTTGAGTGCAACAAATTGGTATAACAATTAGTTCATCTTGCCAAATTGGAACCCCCCCCCCCCACTTCACAACTGGGTTGTTAATGGATCAATATGTTGATCTATTCTGCAGTTAGTGAGTCAAAAGGTCAGCATTAAAGGGGGGGCAAAGTTGAGGCTATGTCCATTAAGCTACAGACACCAGACAGGAAAAAAAGGGACAGATCAAAAAGATTTGTTTTAGGAGAAAGCTTTCTTTACTACAGGCTTGTGAATGCACACCGAATGGTGTTAGTTTGTTACATCTAAGATGCAGTAAAGGAGGAGTCATCATCCCTTCAAGGAGGGCTGATTGCCGCTCTCTTGTTGTTGTTGTCTGTAATGACACACTGAGGCACTTTGTCTGGAGTTCACCTGAAACAACTGACATGGATGTGGAAACACGCGTTCTGTTATGCAATCGCACCACAGTGATGCCATCTGTTCGTTTCGGAAATGTGTCCTTTCAGTTCATCAAGGTTGAATGCAGGCGCACAGCGATGTGTGCGCCTGCTTGTGATTGCACGTGAGCAAGCGAATGTCAGCTACATGGGGCTAAACACACAGATGTGTGTGCGCACACACGCACGCACGCACATGGTAGGACAGACAGGACACAGAATAATAACCCCTGATATAGATTTTGTTTGTGCTGAGCTGGAGGGGAAAACCTGCACACCTGCACTTCACACATGACTTTCTCTCTCACACACACACTGGTTTCCATGACTTCAGAGGACATTTCATTGACTTACATTCATTTCCTGGAGACTTACTCTAACCTTAACCATAATTACTGATGCCCTGGCCCTATCCTTAAACTAACCCTAACCTCAGCCTAACTTTAAAACATGTCTTCACCTTAAATTGTAGTAATTTACAATATGGGGGCTTGATTTCTGCCCCCATAAGGAAGACAATTCTCCATAATGTGACAGATTTAGGTCCCCACAAGATAGGGAATACCAGGTACACACACACACACACACACACACACACACACACACACACACACACAGAATATGACTCACATTTTGCCAGCAGTGTCAAGCCTTTCCATAGAGGCCTTGACACTGACACATAAGATTTACAATAGTATACAAAGAGACAAGGCTGATCTTATCTGTTTGTGAAAGAAATGTATAAAAATATTTGAAAACCTCTTTTGTATTTAACTACAGTTCTGTCTTCCATTGCTGTTTCCTTTATAGTATTTTCTTTACAGTACAATAAATGTGTAGCTGTGTGTACAATGCACAGATTAACACAGAGGCTGTGGCAGCTGAGGATCATGGAAAAATGCCCTTATTTTGGCAGGTTTTTTTAAGTTCACAATCATTCATGCCACGAGACACAATCCATTACAGGAAGAGTATGTTGAGTTGTGTCAAATGAACAAATCTCAGACTCAGTGTGAGGCTGGAGGTAAAGTCTGGGGATCACCACAGTCATCAGGTACCTTCATAAATGTGGGTCAATGAAGTGAAAATAAGAATTTGCTAAATTGCTGCAAAGGCCCCAGTGTCCAAAGCACCAGAAAGGTGCCAAATAAATGTCCCATAAAGCACCTGTTTGACCCTTCCTCTCTGGTATACACCTACATTTTTCAAAACCACATTCTCCTTGTTGGTGTTGACAATGTGGTGCCCCTAATCCTGAAATGAGATTACTCAGATGATGCAAGATTACAAATTCAGCCAAATAGTCTCCACCTCGTTTTTCCTGTGACTAGTAGATTGACAGGTTAAATTAACATCTGAAGCTCCTTTAAGTGTGCTTAAGTCCAAGTAACTTTTCTACATCTCTAGAAAATACACATCTCACAACTCCAAACTATATACAGTATATACAAAACAAACTATATACAGTTCACAAAGCGCATACTGAATTAATCACCAAATAGAGAACGTTGGGAGACAGATGCAGCGACAGATGAACAGATGGGGAAGAGGACAGAGAGGAGGTCAGACAGAAACATGGACAAATAACTCACTGTCACCACTTAACAAAACAGGTGATAATGTGACCCAAAAGTTGCACCAGGCAAAATTTTCACATAAGGATACACTTGATTACAAATTGGTGACAGCAAAAAAAAAAGATAAAAAGTCTCACATCCCTCCACTAGAAGTTTAATTGCCTTGTTTTAATTATTTTCGAGGTGAAAAGTGTCATTGATGGCTCTTTACTATCTTTGTTGTCTTGCGCAGCTTTAAATACCTATATGATTCCTCTTACAGGGGCAGTTTGCACCTATTTACAAAAATGAAAAAAATATATACTCTCATCTGATGTTATTTTGACCAAAGATAAAACCTCTATAATACTGATTCCCAAAGTTTAGCAGCTGGACCGTGAAAGGGCATTAACTATAAACTATTAACTATTAACTATAAATGTGTTTTTAATTTTCAGCTTTGTAACTAAGTTTTCATTTGCTGTAAAATATATATACGATAGATTTTAAGAAATACTTATATTTTATAAAACAAAGCCATGGCGTTTAAATTATGTGTTATTTTGAAATGAAATTTTCTGCCTGTTGAAGGCAGTTTCATATTGTGACATTTTGTGTGTAAATATCCAGTATCAGTCAGTCAGCATGCAGCCCAGTATTTGCACTCAATGCTCATTTGTTAATTTTAACGAATAGAAATGGTTATTTATTTGTTGTGCAGCTAAACCTTTCAAATATGACATGGAGCCCAGCTGTAATAATCACATGCACGTGTTGAAAGATATGTAAGCTCTGCACTGACTACTGTATCACCATGTTCCCATGAAATTATATATATATGGAAATTATTGATCCTTGTGTGTTAGTCTGAGTCGTGATATAAGGTTTGGTTGGGCTTTAGAGGATTTACAATACTTTATATTGTAACATATGAATAAAACAATAATAATTTAATTCATTTTGATTAACCAACTTTACAAACCCATTAACATTCACATTCCAGAAAAAAAATGTTTCCTTCTCCACCCACTCTTACACCATTCTTCCTTTTAGTCTTCCTTCTTTCTTTTCTTACCCTGGTGTTGGAGCTGGTCCAGGTCCATGAATTTGCTGGGTTTGGGGTTGAATCCCATTGCTGCCTCCTGCTCCGCCTCCCTCCGCTTCTGCTGCTCCTGCTGGCGAGCTCTCCTTGCCACCTCCTCCTGCAGCTCATCCAGCTCGCTGCGCCCCGAGCCTGAACACACACATAGTACATAGAGATGAGGTGAATCAAGTGTGAATTGCAGCAGGTGCATGGATGTACAGTAGCACACCTGTGGTGGTGCCGCTACCCCTGCTGGCTGAGGGCAGCTCCTGCAGGATGGCACCACTGCTCTTTGACTTAGGCACCGAACGCCATGAAGGTCCTGACATCAGCACCCGTTTCTGTTGCCCCACCTCCCTGTGGAGAAAAGCACACAGAAAATATATAGGGAGAGCACAAGAGGAAAAAAGGGGAACAGTACTGAGAATGCCAAGTATATAGATAGAAAAATGTGTTCAGTGATTGATCTGTTGCTAAGTTCCCCTACTGTGGGACCATTTGTTATTATTAGTGTCACATTTATATTTGATGCTGATAAAGTGAAACTGAATGCGAAAAGAGTGACAAAGGAACCAACAGAGGGAAAGATGATGAACAACAGGGAAGCAAAGATAGCGACACTAATCATAATTTGTGGTTTTCCTACCTATCGGGGCTGCTGCTGTTCCTCTCACTGCTCTCGTAGCCACTCTCCATTCTCTGAATCAGACGTGGCTGGTGCTCCACCCCTCTTAGAGGTGGAGGGACAGGGGGACCCATTGTCCGCCCACTGCCCAGAGACCTGGGCTGCCCCACCAGCCCAAACCCTGTCTCCAACTCCCCAATCTCTCTCCTTTCCACCTCCTGTAGGCCTGGCTGTGTGGGTGGAGCGGGTCCAACCAAGGGGAGGGAGTCCTGGGGCTCTGGAGGAAGAGAGGGACCAGGCAGGGTGTTGTAGCCCAGAGAGGAGGCTCGCTGGCGGATAAAGATGCTGTCAATGTTCAGAGCCTCTCTCCGGGGCCTCCAGGTGGGCCTGTAGCGGCTTCCAGAAGAACTAGAGAGCAAGAGAGAGAACTTTTATGTTACATGAATGTTAAGAATACTCCCATGTCCCACAACAAATACAAATTACCTTATTAGAACCTACTTAAATAAATACAAAATGACCTTCTTACAGTTCAGAACACTCACATAGTTGCAACATAAACATGTGTCTGTTTGTTAATGTGGCTCTTCTCATTTGGATGATTAGGGATGTACAGGGTTTCATGAACATCAGCACATCTTGAAAGAAACATTTTTCAAAATGCTTTGAAATTCAAAATTTAATGTTGATCCAGAAAGAGGCTGGGGAGGATGCTGTGCTTATGTGCAGTGCGGATAGAAAGAGGCTAATTATTTACAATGTATGGGGCTGCTTAGTGTTAGATGTTGTGGTTGTGGCTTTCATGTATTATTAAACGGTATGAGGAGTATGTGAAACTAAGAAAACTTACCAAGTTTTACCAAAGTAACATTAATAAACCCACTTGTGTTTTGTTACTCCCAAGCCATATATTTTTTATTTGATTTATTTAAATTCATATTATTTTATTTAATTCATAAGTAGCACCTGTACAAATACTAGAGATGGTGAGTAACAATATTGAGTTATGGTAGTAATTATAAAAACATTTTCTTTAATTCTGCTGCCAATGTTCAGAATATACATATATTTAATGTGTAAGCACTACTACTAGCCCCCCGCGACCCTCAGTGGATAAAGCAGTAGAAAATGAGTGAGACTGACTACTAGAAAAGTAGCAGAAAATGGCATATAACAGCTGGCGAAAAATGATGAGGAAACCACAACATTCCTCCACTTAGCGCAAGAAGCAAACATTACTTCAATGATAAAAGGAAGCAGCAACAAAACACCATTTCTGAACAGCTACTAGCAACTTTATTTACGCCATCAAGTTGTTGCCCTTCTGTGGTGAGTTTTGCCACTTACTGCTTATCTAGGCGGACACCCAGTATTCACAGTACATGCTTTTCTTTTACCAAAATCTGTGAAAATATAGTGAAAAGTTTTGATACATTTTAATAGAAACCTAGCTATAGGTGCAGTACCTGGACTTGCTCTCACTGCTGGTGCTTTCATCCTCCCAGTGGGGGCCCCCAGCCCCACCCTCACAGCCCCCTACTCCTGACGATGAGGAGGAGGACAGGGGGCGAGAGGAAGAGGAGGAGGAGGTGAGAGGCCGGCGGGAGGAGAGGAGGAAGACGGCCGTCTCCTTGTACTCCTGCAGCGGAGGAGAGGGAGGGCGGGGGGGACCCTCCACTGCTGACTCTGAACATGTGACAAAGTAAAACCAATAACTTTTATTTATCCCACAGGGAGCAATTATCTAGGCAGCAATCCAAGTAAATATAAGGATGAGCACTAATGAGGCACATAACTTGAATGATGAAGCACAAAACAAAAATATTAATAAATAAAATCACTTAATTGCCTCTGAAATTTGAATCCTGACCTTTGTTTGGTCTTAGTTGTCCCTAAAACAAGTTCTGCAGTGCTTCACTTACTCTTACACTATGACTACACTGTTTGCAGTTTTTAGTTTGCACTTTATGAATCTAAATTTGCCTCGGGGATTCCAGCATTACCTCTGGCGTCAACAGTGTGCGGCGGCGTGCCAATGTTGTAATTACAGACCACTGTGGTCTGTGATTCGCTGGAGAGGTGGCTTCCTGTGGACTGGTGGAGAGATCGGCCTCGAGAGGCACGATGACTCGAGCTGTCTGTTGATGAGTCGGTGCGAGTATCGCTGGATATAGATGGCTCCCGGCCTGAGAGAGAAGCAAAGAAAGAGATGTGACCTTTTAGTTAATCCCGGTTTTCAATATGTTTATAGTCATAGGAGGGAATATAAGTTCATTCTCTTCAGCATGTACAGAAGGATTACAGGGGTGAAGGTCAGATCTTTAAAGCTGTAACCTTGCATGCCCCAGATGATAAACACAAAGTAATCTGATCTGATCTGTAGCACAGTATGACATCTTTTGCTGTACCAGAGTCTTCGCTGTCGTAACCAGCCTTGCTGCTGCAGTGCTGGAGCTCCAGCTGCGGGTTGGAGCTGGTACAGGGGTTGGGGCTCTCCTGCAGTATCACCGGCGTCCCACGGGGGTCAGCGTAGAGCAGCAGCAGGGGCTGATAGTGGCCTTTGATACAGCGAGACACCACGTCCTTCCACTTTGGGCCGATCTGTAGGAGCAGCATTGGAACAAGCACACTCAAACCCACACATATTTTCAATCTATAAAGAAATGAAATCATATTATACAACACAAGAACAAATTTAGCTCTAATACCTGCAGACTACAAGAATTACACAGAACGATAGGATTACACCTTAATCAGTAGAAGTAACATGCAGCATAGTCCCAGTTGTTCCTGCTCTCACAGGCACAAGTGGAGATGCAGTAGATACTGTACAGTGCACCCACCCTGCTCTGCAACATGCACACTCCACACTCTGTGTCTCACCTCTTTGACGTGGGCGTCGTCGAAGTACATCCACTTGCGTATCTTGGTCTGGAAGAAGAAGGTGGAGTAGTGCTTGCCGTAGTAGCACACCATGCCCACCAAATAGAGCTCTGCCTGACGAGCCTTCTCCTCTGTCACACGGTAGAACAACTATAGAGAAAGAGAGAGAGAGAGAGAGAGAGAGAGAGAGAAGAAGAGAGTGAGTAGGGAGGGGAGGGGGGAGGAGACAGGGATGGAGGGAGGGAGAGATGCAGGGATGAGAGGGAGAGGTGTGCAGTACAGGAGGAGATAGAGCAGCAGAAGAGTTAATGTGAATATAAGCACATTTTTGCTCACCTAGTATATACTGTATATATATATATACACTCTATGCAGTAATCCTTCAGATTCTTCCTTTCCTCAGACTCTCCTCTTTCCTCTCTTTGTACGCTGAACTGTACAGTGCTGCAGCTTCTCATGCACAGACAATTCACACAACTCTTACAGTAAAGTCAGCTGCTGCCAATAATACTGATGCATTTGCATGTGCTCCATACAAAATTATGTAATTATGTATAATATAATAAGTGCTGATTTTATGGCATGATGTACATTACCATAAAATGACCTTCTATTTATAACCCTATCTTTTTTAACTACTGTGACAAAATAAGCATGGGTTTATTCAGACATCACAATTTTAAAAAAACAAAACAAAAAAAAACCTACAAATAACCATATTTATGAAGATGTTACCAGAGTGGGTTCAGCATTTTTGTTTGATAAATTAATTACAATAAAGGTTAATTGATTAAAATCAACATTGATTGTTTAAGACTAATTGTTACAGAGCTACGACAAACTAATCTAAAAAGAGGGAGGACACAAACGAGCAGCTGGGAAGCAAAAAAATAAAGACAGCACATGCAAAAAAAAGACAAAAGGAGATACTGAATGCATATGGATTAACTACAACTGCTCAAAAGCAGACAATTCAATAGTTAATTCTTCCAATTCTAATCTCATGACTCCCTTCCTTTCACAGCAGCGTGAGAAACAGCATTGAGCAGCAGAAACACATAATAGATGACAGAGTGGATAACTTGAACTACAACACATTCATAGTCACTGATTCATTATTCATAGATATCTCTTCAGAATGTGGACAATGGCATTAAAATGTATCAGCATTACTCAGTCATGACACAGAGTATCAGGGGTTGGACGTGTGTGTGTGCGTGTGTGTGTGTGTATGTGAGGTGGGAAAACTGCAGCAAGAGACACTTCTGTATATGAGAGTAATGGAAGTCAGGTCGATAGCGCATGTTATCATTTACTGTTCCTGGGCAAATGTTGGAGGAAGATGTACAACTCCAGTAGCTGATGTTGCGTAATCCCATCATGCAACACTCCAAAACAACGCCATTTTGACGTACACACAAAAAACACACGTCTACACAAGGATTCTTCTTCTGAACAAAACATTATCCCTAACCCTAACTATAACCAGTTAATGCCTAGCCATAACTTGACCAAATCTTTGTTTAATCTTTAATCTTAGTTTAAATTTAAACTTCACCAGTTCCTCAGAAATAAGGTTCTGCCTCATCAGGACCAGGTTTTGGTCTCCGTGAGGACTACTGGTCCTGATGAGGTCAGTGTTAATGCCAGAAAAGGTCCTAAGGGGTAACACATGCAAACACACAAACATGCATGCACTGTCATCCCAAAAGTCCTGGCACGTGAGCTGTTTTGCAGTTTTCCTGTTTTCTTTGTTAGAAGCTTAAATTCAAAGGAACCCAAAGACTGGCATTAATCTTTCAGTCACTGGAGCAGCCCCGACTCCCTATGCACAAAGGTCAAATTTAGAGCATTGTGTTTGTGACCTTCAGGCAGCACGAACTGATGGAAATGCTTTCTGCACAGTGAGGCAAATATAAGGTATGATTATGCGATAATGAGTGTTTGCAGTGTGTGTGTGCGTGTGTTCTTGTACTTGCTGCAGAGTGAGGACCAAAAATCGTATAAACCCTACAAAGTGAGGACATTTTGGCTGGCCCTCACTTTTTTTTCACCCCTTAAAAGGGCTTTTTCAGGGTTAAGACTTGGTTTTAGGGTTATAATTGGATTTAGGTTAGGGTTAGGGTTAGGCATCTAGTTGTGATGGTTAAAGTTAGGGTAAGGGGCTAGAGAATGTATTATGTCTATGAGGGTCCTCACTCTGATAGAAGCGCAAACATGTGTGTGTGTTTTTGTGAGGACCAAAATTCGTATAATTCCTACAAAGTGAGGACATTTTGACAAAGTGAGGACATTTTGCCTGGTCCTCACTTCTTTAAAGGGCTTTTTCAGGGTTAAGACTTGGTTTTAGGGTTAGGGTTAGAATTGGGTTTAGGTTAGGGTTAGGCATCTAGTTGTGATGGTTAAGGTTAGGGTTAGGGGCTGGAGAATGTATTATGTCTATGAGGATCCTCACTCTGATAGAAGCGCAAACGTGTGTGTGTGTGTGAGCGTGATCCCCTTACATCTCCCAAACGGAGGCAGGTCCCCAAGCTGTGTATGACGTCCTCTGCCAGGTCAGAATGGTCTGAATCCCACACCAGCCCGATGGACACAATCTCTGGCGAGTTCATCAGCACCCGGCGAATACGCAACACCTCGCCACAATTACTCTGTGAGGGAGGGTGGGAGAGGAGCTTTAATAGAAAACAGATCACGTGATTACACAAGACTTATTTATCCTCTGTTATGAGGCACAGAGTTTAACAGTGGTGCAAAGCATCCCTTTAGTTGGCAGCAATATATACACACACTTGCAAGATAGATACAGGGATGAAGTAAAAGGGTAGGACAATGAGGGGCAGAGATACAAAAGCAAGAGAAATAGGTGATGAAAGGGCTGTAAGAGAGAATGACAGAGGAGGAAGTGCTGTGCTGACTTGTATTTGTCCCTTGGGCCTTCTGTTGAGTTCAGAACCGTGTGTTCTGAATCCGTCCTTTGAGTCATGACCCACCGCAGAGCTGGTGCGCACACACACACAAACACACACACACAAGCGTGCTGGCGAAGTGGGCTCGGAAACAGCCTGAGAACACCCTGGCAACCAGACACATTGCCAAACACAACACACACATACACGCACATATGCACAACCACACAAAGAGAGCTCTCCCTTTGTGGATGACGGGCTGTCTTACGCTGGCACAAGGAATGGCAGGAAGGTAATCTGCCAGGGTTTGCCTCTCACTTCTCAGAAAGGGAGACAAACACGAGCCCGGGAGCTGCAGCCAAACAGAGCAGCACTGGGACACTGGCTATCTGTTAGCATGGGACACACTGATGGGACACAAATGTTTACTTACTGTAGCTCTCAGTGCTGACAACATTATTCACCAAATGATCACGCCAACAGATTCTCTCTGCTTCATAACACACTGCTGATCGATTTGGTGCAGTTTGGTCTCTGTGTATTATGTACAAAAATGTCCTTTTTCTTTTGTTCACTGCTGTGGCTATGCAGAGCTTTTCAAGAGAGTGTGCGTTACATAACGGCGCTGCTGGTCAGAGGATACTGTTGGTTTGTAGAATGCTGATTGTGGCATTCTTCAGAGCAAATGAAACAACTGAGGAAAATGTTTGCTCTTATGCTCCATCATGACTCACTCACAGAGCATTGAATTAAAGAGCCAATCCTCAATTTAACAGTGGAATGAACAATGTGAGGGGCAAAACACTCTTGTTGTGTGTGTTTGTGTGTGATGGGCTGCATGTATGTGCGTATTTGGGACCTGATTAACAAAGGGTTCCAGCACAAGAGGCCAGATTCCCACACCTATGGTGGTCTCTCCTTGAACCACTTCAAGCAAGACTGCCAGCAGACATTTTCTGCTTGTAATAAACCGTTAAAAAGTAACTGTGATTGCAGGGTGGTTTCTTGGGCAGAGGGATGTGGTGGTCTTCCCCTTGCTGTGCCCAGACTTTCCTTATGAAACCATCACATGCCTAAACACGTGTCAAAATTACTGAGATAAAGTAGTTAAAGTACTGAACGCCAGTTGTTTTACAACTTTGGACTTGTTTTCATCATTACATTACACACTGGATTATGGCAACAACAGCAGGACTGCTATGACAAACTGATTAGGCAAGAAGCTTGAGCAACAGGTTGACAACAAGCTGACATTTTTTCCAGTTTATTCAAACAACTTTTGTGGATGTAAAACTAAAATGGGAGTTGATGCACAATATGAGTTAGATATTTTGGTACCTTAAAATAACAGCTTCAAAATGGGTCACTGACTTATAAAAGGCTTGTAAAAAGGTGCCTTTTTTTATTCCCGCTAACGCTGTCCTTGCACTACTTAAGTTTGATGAGTGGACAAAACACTGCGAGTAGTGTGTAAATAAAAAAAAATTATAATCTGAGACAACAACGGAGACTCGACAACCAAAATCTGACCCAGCTAAATCCAAACACAAACATATGGTCAAGTTAAAAGACTTTTAACTTGATGTCGATGAAAGTAAATTAATGTCACAAAACCACAATCGGCAAATTTTACACTGTATTGTTTTAAAGCTGGTCTGAATGACTTGTGTTTCATGTCACATTAATCTTTGGAACACACACTTATCATTCCAAGAGACCTCAGGCCAAATGTACAAAAAAAGCAAAATTCAATCTTGTTAAAAAAACAACAAGCTGCAATCGCAGAGTCTTGTTTTACAAATAACTGTTGCTTGTAAAAGGCTGATACAAGGCTCAACAGAGCTTTTGCATTTTCATGTCTGGGAAATGTGTGAGAATGACCTGAAGGGCAATTTCTCACTGTTTGCCTTTGTGTTAGGTTTAGTGAAACAGGCCTCAGGTTATGAAAAAGGGAAAGCTGAAGTTGTTACTTGATTCTTCTTCTTCTTTAATGACCTTAATGCAGGTTAAATTTTTTACACGAAAACAAGTTATGACATACAATGAACTGCTGCAGATTAAAATAACAAAAAAATTGTCCAAATAAAAAAAGACAAAAGGGCACAAGTGTATGTCCAATGGATAGATAGCCAACGATGGTGGTTGTGGCGATGGCTTGTCATCCACTGTGGTAGGCTTCTTCCTGTCTTCAAGTTTACCGCAATAGCCCTAGATGGCAGCAGCAGCAAGCATTTAGTGCATGGACTGTATGGTTGCAGAAATTATAACATTTACAAGGTTCTTGAATGCAACTTGTAGCCGTCCCCCTAAGCTCAACACAATCTGAACCCCACAGAAGTGATGGAATGTACCAGGAACTTTCAATCTAGTGGCTCCACTTAGCTCAACACACTTTCACAAGCTCTCAAGCACTGGACTTGTGCTGTTTGTTTTCTTAGAGCCAAGAATTTCCCTCTGCCTGATGTAGTAAGTCCATGAATAATATTCCTTGAATAGTCCTGTTGAATATAAGAAAAGCATTGTTCTTGAAATGCCCAATCCTAATACACACACACAAAATCTCTCAATCTGGCACCTACAGTGTCTTCCAGCAGCCTCACTCCCATCCAAATACCATCACTTTGTTTGAGAAAAGCCCAAGGCAGTAATAACAAAAGATCAGCACTGCAAGTGATGGAAGATAAACAGAGGCAAGTTTATGTGACTCCCGCAGGACTGCGCACACAATGTCAGCATTTGGGTGGTGAATTAACTATCTGTGCTCATTAGTGTGTTTGGTGTGGTGGAGGAGGTGGTGGTGCTGCTGCTGCTGCTGAGCGAAGAGAGGGGAAACTGCTTGACTGTGTCCAGAGATGAGGCTCTTGGTGCGGATAATTTGGCACAGTGGGGCGGGTTAGAGAAGGGCCAATCTGAGTCTGTAGAGCAGCAGCACTGTCCCATGTGGCAATACCAACACACGTGCCAAACAAAAGAATCATGTACGGTGCCACAGAATAGTCATCATTTGTGACCCAAAATATTCATTCATTATTTCCCAGGAGCATATTGCTTTCAAACAACTTGCCCTGTGGACATTGCTTTACTGTACAGGAGGCTGATTAGGAGGAAAAACTGGATGCACACGATGTAACGCAAAACATGGGAAATGATGAAACAGTGTCCCATCATCACTGAGAGTGTGTTCTGCAGCAAATTATACTTTTAAAATCAGTATAATTTGCTGCAGAAGTTCTCTACACGATTTTTGCATCACACAGATTTAAATTTGGTTTTATCCGGAGAAAAAAAGAAAGTCGTTTTTCCATTCAAAACAATACTCCTTTTGGATTACACTGAAAATAAAAAAAAAAGAGTATGTAAAGACAGTATCAATTTGTTAAAAGTACATTAAATGTACATCAAATGTGTCCTTGTATGCGTGTACGTGGGTGAACTCACAGGGCAGTTGCGCAGGTCTCCCATGTTGCTGGCATTACGGAGCAGTTCTCCAAACATGTCCGGTGTGGGTTTCTCTCTGCACTCCAGCATCCTCACTGCCTGGTTACTGCAGCATTAGCCACAAAACACATAACAGCAAAAATAACTAAAACACCTTTCTGAATGATTTCTTCCCATAACAATGCTCTATAAATCTATACAGGCTTTGTGAACTGAGGAAAACAATTTAGTTGTTTAAAAAAAAGTGTCTGCAAATATGTTTGGTCCTGAATAATGCTTATGCCAACTCGACCCTTGGGCTCATCTGCTTTAATAGAGAAAGGGAGATGAAAAGAACAGAAGGAAAACTAAGAACAAATCGTGATTATACAGTCATTCTGAGAAAATCTCTAAATCCTTTGGCGCTACATGACAACTATCCAACAGAGAGCAGTAACAGCACACAAATATTATAATGGCTACGGTTAAAGCACAAGTTCATCAAGCGCAAGAATAATTTGAGGGAAAAATAGACTAGTTTTTTAGAGAATCTCCCACAGCAGAGCTTAAAGCAGAGATACAGCTGAGCTGCGTTCATCCCTTTTAAATACAACTGTCCTCTAAAGGACAAACTCAAATACATGTTGTTATTATTATTATTATTATTATCATCATCATCTGTGAACACCAAAGGAATTTGTGAGAGTTTCTCTCACAAGTACGTTCGCTGCCATGTGTGGGGATTATGTGTGCGAGGAATTAGCACTGTTATTCCTTCTCTGAGTATTCCTTTGAGCATAATGATTTAAAACAAAAAAAGCTCTCCTCCCGTTGCCCTTTCCACCTCCCCTTCCATTAACCTGAGATGAACTCAACCTCTTTCCCAGCTGCCTGTTAGCCTGTCATCGTTACAGGCAGCTGTAGTGGCACCACTGTGCCCCAAAAATACCTTGGAAAAAAGTGTGTTAATTTGTATTTCTGCCCCTCATTTACCCCTTTATTTCATCTGCTGTGTTTTCTTTCCAAATGAGATATGGAGTGATATATATATATATATCCTAATTTTCCTCTTGCTCACAGTCTTTCCGACCCACTGTTCCACTTATAGATTTACGTCAACCCCTGGGTCCACTGAATCAAACAGCTGATTGATTACTTCCCCTATTCCTTATTTCACTGATTCAGAGCATGTGCAATTTGTATGTAACAGCTCTGGGGATGTGAACATCTTTCTGCTATGTGTGGATCTACCAAGGTGTGTGTGTGTGCGCGTGTGTGTGTGCAGAAAACCTGAAGATAATGAGACACATTATGCACAAGTTCACCTGCTCCTGAACATACACCTGTGTCCATAATATGTGTGTGTATGTGTGTGCGTGTGTGTAACCGTGCTCACATATAGTTGTTCAGCAGGGATCCATGCAGGAGAGAAGAGAACACGCTGTACCTTCCTTTACTGCCACCCAGCTACAGCCTGCAGCCAGATATACTGCATAGTGCGCGTGTGTGTGTGTGTGTGTGTGTGTGTGTGTTTGGTCTTACCAGAGGGATGTAGTAGAGATGTAATGAACCATCTGAATGAAGGGCAGGGGGTCTGATGTGGCGCCGCAGCTGTTACACACACACTGCCAATGCAAACACACGCTCAGAATCACCACAAGACTGTGTGTGTGTGTGTGTGTGTGTGTGTGTGTGTTTTTAAAAGGTAAATAAAGGCCACAGTGAACCATGGAACTGTCTCCTACCTGTTCAAACAGAGTCATGGCAAACTTCTGGTGTGGTATGCAGTGTTTGGCTGTGCAGATGTCCTCCCTGCTCTCAGCACTGATGTGGAAGTGGATTCGCATCAGCAGATTCTCCTGAGAATCACATGGACATCAATAAATATGTGCTAAGTTGGCCTCTGAGTTTGTTTATAGTACATTTGTATGTACAGTGTGTGTGTGTGTGTGTGTGTTTGATCGTTCCTCTCCGTTGGTTCTCTTGTTAATCTGACTGTGGGAGCAGCATCTATATTTCATAGGAAGCCGACGGATTCCCTGACCGAACACATTTACTACCAATCGATCAGACAGCGGCTCTAAGGCACACACATAAAACACATACGCACACAGTGGAGGTCTGTAAGGAAGAAAGAAAGAAAGAGGCAGAGCGAGAGAGCGAGTCTGAAACTGAAAGAAGTGGAAGAAAGCAACAGGAAGGCTCCAGGAGACAGAGTGCTGTGAGAAAAGAAGGTGAGAATAGCATGAAGACACAAATTAAAACCTGTGACTAATGACGTACTCTCTTTTTCATTGCACCTTTTCATAAATTCATTCAGCCGCTCGAGCCTCGTACATACAGGAGTCTTATTTCTTGTCTTTGGGCTGTGAGTGGAGACTGGAGAACATACACAACATGCCAACACCACACACAACAACAGCGCTGACCGCTGCACCGCCATGTGACAATGGAAATAAGGTTTATTCCAAAATGAGACCTTTGACTTACATAGCTGAACAATGTTTTCATTAAAATGTCAATATTAGATATACAGTATGTTACTAGTACGGGCTGTGACTACTTTCTGTATGTTAGAGGAAGAGTGTTAAAAAGTCTTCCGTTGTTTAATTTTTTGGGGATTTTTATTTTGCCATCATTAGTCTGACTAAGCATGAAAAGAAAGTTCAGCGATACCAATGATTTACACTCAAGCGTCATTAATTGTTGGCTACAGACTAGAGAAGGACATCACTGACGATTTTCTTTTTTGTTATTGTTAATGTTGTTATTCTGCCTCTGTTTGGTCTTTGTGAACAGAAACAACATAATGTTATTTTTATGCTGCATCCTTCATTTCAAATAGGCTCTGCCAAGCAATACTATCATACCTGAGAGGACATTTGTATTTGTGTGTCTACACCAGCAGTTCAGGGGTAGGTGGTGGTTTAGTTTTTATCGGAACTTCTTTGTTCGGAACTTCTTTGTTTTAGTCATGCTCCAACCTGGTTGCAACCACCTCACTTTACTGACACTTTGTTGCGTCCATCTGTTTTGACATAAAATGAATCATTTCCTGTGTGCAGGAGCTAATCACCGCTATACTGAGAAACACACAGTTGTCTGGGGCCGGTGAATGTAACAGACGTTACGTTTGTATTTAAAAGTAAAAACAATGAAGTTTGAAATTTTTTTACACTGCATCAACATGAAAATTACTAATATTACTACACAGTATAGTATGCTCATTACAACTATTCTTAACAGTTTTAATGCAACCTTATTTCATTACATATATTTTTTTTAATGTTTAGTTGGAAATGTGTGAAGTTTTTTTCCTGGTACTGGCACTGGCGACTTTTGTCATTAACCAGCATTAATTAAGATAAGGTCTGCATATTTTTATCAGTGCAAAAATGCAGCAGCTACACAAAATGACTTAACAAGATAATGCAGAACGTATTATTTTGAGGTTGCTGCACTGGTTATCCCTGCAGCGAAGCCCTGGAAGTTCCTCAAATAAGCTTCCTCAATGTTGTGTGTGTGTGTGAGTGTGTGTGTGTGTGTGGCCATGTAGTGTCGCAGACTCACAAAGCACTCAGCAGCGTCATCCATGATACCCAGCTGAAAGCGTTGTTCGTCTTGAAAAGTCTTGGCCAGAGCGCTCCGCAGTGCATCTGATGGCAGCACACGCTCACTGCTGAACTGGAACTGAGCAAAAATACTCTGCAGAAACACATACACACAGAAATTCATTAATTCTTTTTTTTGTTACTGCTACACATACACACTCTACCTTAAACATTCCTCCTGATGCTTTACCTCTGCATTGTTGGAGTGTGTCCATGCACACATGCATTGCATATACAGTGTCTTAGTGTATTTTTTATTATATTCATTATCCATTCTTTCAGAGTGAAACAAAACTCTCTTAACACATTTGCTCTGTAAATCAGCACCATCTCTTGTCAACATCCATAAAACAGAACCAGTGAGGCTAGTTGTCAGCTTCTCAGGACCAAAGTGCTGCACAACAGTACCCAGACCGGACTTAAACAAACACCTCACAGCACAGCTGGCCTCGATATCAGTCTGTATCAATAATAAATGGCATTTGTAGTGTACTTTTCCCGACAAAGCTGCTCTCAGAGTGATTTGTAGCAATAAAACAGAAACCGAATGAAACTGTTGAAGGGGGGGGCTTAGAAAGAAAGCTAGGCCAGTTGAGCATGTTTCAAGGGCAATGTTCAGAGACCAAAGAGGAGGATATAACTCAGTATGGAGAATTCACCTACAAGTTAAAACTTTACCATGCGAAGTGAAAGTCATACATCAAAAACACCCAGAAAGGCCAGCGGCTTCTCTGGGACCGAGCTCACCTGAGATGGAGTGACGCAAAGTGGAAAAGTGTGCTGTGTTCTGACGAGTCCACAGTTCAAATTGTTTTTGGAAATCATGGACGTAGTGTCCTCCGGGCTACAGAGGATAAGGACGATCCAGATTGTTATCAAAAGCCAGCATTTGTGATGGTATGGGGGTGCGTTTGTGCTCATGGCTTATACATCTGTGAAGGCAACATTAGTTCTGAAAGCTACATACAGGTTTTGGAGCGACGTATGCTGTCATCCAAGTGACATCTTTTTTCAGGGACATCCCTGCTTATTTCGGCAAGACAATCCTAAGACACATTCTGTGCATGTTACAACAGCGTGTCTTCGTACAGTAGTAACAGAGTGCGCATACTAAGACCTGTATCCTATTAAAAAATGAGTAGCACATGACGTGACGGAAAGAAATAATTCCACCTACAAAGCTTGAATAATTAGTGTCCTCAGTTCCCAAACGTTTATTGAGTGTTGTTAATAGGACATAGAACATGTTGCAGGCATCAAATTCAAAATGAGTTAAACATTAAACATCTTGTCTTTGTAGTTGAACATAGATCAAAAAATGATTTGCAAATCATTGTATTCTGTAATTCACATTTTACACATCCCTCCTTCAAATGGTGTAAATGATGCCAGTTCTGGTAGTAAGAGTGGCATTAACAGCAGTTTTTGCTGCATTAAGACAGACACAATCAATTACTCTGTGGCTCATGTGGGTTAAAAATAAATATATTTCAATTCAAATGTGACGACTTAAGCTGGAACTTTAAAGCCGACACTAGCATTCGGTCCAAACTGAAGCAGTGAGACTAAAACATGCCACTGTGGCTAAAGTGACGGTGTCTTAAGTGGGAGAGAGAGAGAAAAAGCATGGCGGCCTCCCTCCACATCATCTATGGAGGAAAATTCTCATTTCTTGTCGATAAGAATAAAAACCAAGCAACTCTCTTTGATTATCACTAAAAACAGACCCAAAAACAGGGACAAACATGAGTCAGTGTGACGCTTCGGAGCAGCACCTGGTCGTCTGTACAAGCAGTAATTCGATCACTGATTACCTGGCTGAAAACCAGCAAGTGCTCCGTGTCCGGAACACTCACAAACACTAAATAAATTGAGAGAAAGCTGTTCTAACACAGTCAATTCAGCGGCACACGATTCATCTGTTTGCATCTTTCCATACTGGCTCCACTGTAGCTGCGTTACAACTGTCAAGCACACAGCCTCAGCGGACATGAACGTCTTTTCAAAAAGAATAGCAGGTTATTAGACAAAGTTGCTAAGCTGACATTTCTTAAGCTGATATTCTGCAGTGACAGAAACATGTGGTTGGACGGTGGAGAAGCTCAGGAGGTCAGGAGTATTTTGAGCATGGACATCAATAGTTTGACAATGTTCCCATCTTGAATACCTTTCAATCATGTAATCAAATGTTAATATTAGTGTTGTTAATAAATTTAAATACAATTTATGCAATAGAAAATTAAACAGAAAACTAATGTGTGATGTATTTAAATGCAAAAATACCAAACATTCCTGCGTGTGGTAGAAGGTTAGAGAAAGGGCGAATACCAAACATACACTAGGTCAAGCTGCTACATTAGAAAGCATTTTTAAACCATATCTGTAAACAGAATGTTTTGGGGGTTTTTGCACAAACACAAAAAAGACTAATAGATAAAATAATCTTTATCCCTGCAATGCATGGCCAAATCAAAACTGAACATAGACAGAAAAAATAAGATAATGCTGAGGATCACTCAGTTTTAGTTAATCATTGGTGTTGAAATGGGAAATAGGAAAACACAACAGTTTGTGATCCTTAAAGGCCAAAGACATGATGCAGGTCAGATGCTGCAATGTAACTGAGCTGGTAGTGAGTGAGTCAGACAGCAACACTGATGGAAAATCACAGCTCTCAGGATTCCGTAGCAACTGTGCGACACTGACACCGTGTTTTGAAAAAGTCAGTGCTTCCAAAGAGGCCACCGAAGAAAACTAACCCCTGCCATTTAGAAATTCCTTGAAGTTAACACTAATTCACAGGACTGAATAAATGCAATAACTTGCCACTCGCCAGTGGATAGTTATTAAAGCATGATTAATGCTTTCTCTGGTTATGACCTTTCTACTATTTCTCTATTACTAATGTTATAAATAAAGTGTTGAATCATTATTGATTGGAAGAATATTTTTAGAATAACTGATTATCACTTTCTCACAGAAAAGCAAATGGAAAAGAATTAGCACAAATGAAGATTAAAAGCAGCGATGACACTTGTGAAAGAAAATAATGTAAGGATGTCAGACTTTGAGCAGAGAATACGTTGCTTTCAATATGCATAGTTTACATTCTACTTTAATCTCAAAGTAAATGTATCACAAACAAAGTCAATCAGATTTTTGTGTTCGACAATATGTATGAAGTATCTTGTGTGGACACCATTACTCCACTTAGATTTCTTTAACAATGACTCCAGCTTGGACACAGAGTTACACTTCTCTTACCTGAAGTTCCCAGTATGTGAACGAATGCTGAAACTTCATTTGGACTCAACCAGTTGATTATTTACATCACACTTCCACAATCGGAGTTTCCTAAGAGTTGTCTCCGGGTGATAGTTACCTAGTTTTCATTCACCTTCTTTATGGTTGGTTGTTTCAAAGTGTCAGAGGTGATATTTTATCATAGTTTAGCAGTTTAAGATGGCGGTGATCGTAGAGAGCAAGAGTGTTGTAAAACAGTAGGCTTTAGTCTGTGAGTGTGATTCAGTGTGTGCAGGCTGAGAGTTGGCAATGGGGAGGGTAATGCAGTCGTGCTGACAGGAGCACAGTGTGTGTGTGTGTGTGTGTTCCAGGTATTACTTATGTTGTGGGGACCTAAATCTGTTTACACAGTCACACTATCAGGACTGGTCTTCCTTATGGGGACAAAAAACAAGTTACCATAATGTAAATTATTACATTTTAAGGTACATACCTGTTTTATGGTTAGGCTGGTGGTTAGGGTCAAGGTTAGGGTTAGGTCAGTAGTAGTTAAGGTTAGAGTAAGTCTCCAGAGAATGAAAGGCAGTCAATATATTGTCCTCTAAAGTCATGGAAACCAGAGTGCGTGCGTGTGTGTGTGTGTGTGTGCTGACTGCAGCAATGCGCCAAGGAGAATGGAGGGGGGAATATACCCTACAGTGTGAAGGAGGGAGGAGAGGAAGGGAGCGGGGGGGGTGAGGCTTAGTGAGTAAAAAGAGAGGGAGGTTTGCGTGTGTTTTGTGTGCAGCGGCGCACACACAAGCATGCGTGTGGGTCGGTCTAAATGTGACGGCAGGAGCAATCTACACCAACTCCTCCATACATGCATCTTTGCCCCTTCTCCTGCTATAGTCCCTTCTTCCTATTCCTCATTGTGTGTGAATATTTATACTGTACTTGAGTGTGTGTGTGTGTGTGTATGCGCTTAGGTATATGCATCTAACTGTGTGTGTGTTTTGACTGTTGAGAGAGAGATAAAGTGTTGCAGTGATTTCTGGAGGTACAGCCACAGGCAGCCTCAGAACTTACAGTATGTTTAGTACAACAGCGGGCCTCTTTATGCTGCTGGAGATAAAAACCCAAATTTACACACGATCCCTCCAAAATAAAAGAGCCCACAATAACCATTTATCTCTTAGATTCTGTTAAACAGATGGTTGAAAATCTAACATGCCATAAAAGCTCACTTAGCGCATGTCTCGCCTGGTTATTCAGAGACTTTAATCCCGGTTGCTGTAGTAACTACGGCTACAAACAGACTTTAAGACTAACTTTATATCTGATAAAGGACGGGTAATAAAAACTGAAAACATGAACACTTAACATGTCATTTGCAGCTTCGATTCCTACACCCACAAGCTTTTGTGTGTGTGTATGAGGAGCATTCTTGCGTGATAAGAAAGATTTGTGAGAATCCCGTTGGAACGTGTGTATCGCAGTATAACGTGTGCAGCATGCAAGTTAGATTTGTGTGTATGTACTGGTGTGCGTTTCCGTGCTTTGGTGTATGTGTGTATGTGTGCTTACCATTCCAGCGTTGGCTCTGCTGGATCAGCGCTTTCAGTCAGCCAATTAATTACGGAGAAGCGCTTGAGACAGAACAGCGTGTGGAACACACACATCGTCAGTGCTGCACACGTACGTACAGCGGCGCCTCACACACAACTCTCCCCTTCACTCAGACACACACTTGTCACCGGCAACGCAACAAATGGCTGCAGCAGAGCGGCATAAGTCTTGTTCATTATGAGGCTTTCATGATGTTACACGTCATCATCTTCTGTTCAGCGCCCGGCAACTGTTGAACCACAACAGTGATTCAACCTGTACCTATGTTATAAAAGCTTTTTACACTGGCTGCTTCTAATCAGCTCATTACTGGTAGAAAAAAAGGCCTTGTGAAGAGTATGCAATGTTTTTTTTGTTTTTTTTTTCACCAAAAAAAAGCTCTAAAAACAAGTCAAAATGCTGCAAAGGTGTATAGAATCAAAGTCTTAATTGAGAGGAAGAGGAGAGTTTAGTCCGACTTGAATATATAACTCTAAAAATGCCACCGATTTTAGCTCATTTAACAAAGGAAAGAAAGGGATATGAGGCGAGGAAGGAAGGAAGGTAACAATCCTGTCATCCGTCCCAGCCATGGCTCGGTCCCAGCCATGGCTCCACTGCCATGAATAAAGGCACTGTTTCATTCACGCACTCACTCACTCATTTATAGACACAGTTTCATTATAACATTATACAGCCAACAATTACATTTCCCACAAAGCACAAAACGTAAAAGTGCAAAATCGCACACTATAAAATGTTACATAGGTCATATTATACACCAGCTAAACCTAATTTCAGATAAATTCTACATCTGAGTATCATGTTTTTCATATAAATGAAGCTATTTTTTTTAATTGAAAGATTTCATTTTTGTTTTAAAAGCTGTTAAAGCATATAAATCAGTGGTGAACTTTATAGTCTACTTATCATGTTGAAATTACATTGTGTTATTCAATTTATTATTTTTATGATTACTTATTTCAACTGTAGTATATGTGCTCGGGCGTGTTTTTGTTTGTTCTGTACTGTTCTTCAGTGGTTTACAGTAAGATGTTCTCTTGTGAGCACTTGTGTCTAAAGGTTCTCATGTCACTCATCAGGACTCTGCAGGTAACCTGAGGGAACTCTGGTTGACACGAAAATCACCTTGACTAATGGCCACATCCTCAGTTTAGCAATTAAGAATGTCTTTACCTTTAAAGCACAGAAAATACACGAGTCCTCCATGCACTTGTGCGTTGTTAGCTGTCGAAAGCTTCGGCGAAAGATGTCGAGATGCCACAAAACCTGGGAGGCAGAACACACAGAAAAAAGCAAATAAACTAAACAATCATCTGCTGTGATTTTCTGTTTCCAGATTCAGTTGCGCTCTGTATCGAAAGGTTATTTGGGGAAAAAGTGCTTCATAATAATGTTGTTATACATTTAAAAGCAATAAGTAATAATCATTAATGTCCAATTGTCTGTTCAACATGACATGACAGCTCATAGTCTGACACGTTTTCCAGGTGCACGGCAGCAGTCGGGGACAGATATCCGATATCTGATATTTCTAAAAACAAATTATTAAACAAATTATTACATGCTAAAAATGACAAGGTTGCTCTGTAATATTTTTTAGATTTTATTAGATTTAAAAGCTGAACTGGCTCAAACACATAGCTTATGGTTAGAAGTGCAACTTCTAAACTAAACCTAAAACTTAAGTTTGATGTTTTGACTAACTGGAGTGTATGAAGTAGGGGCCACACAGTTGGTGTAGTGGTTAGCACTCTTGCCTGTGCGGCAAGAAGACCCAGGTTTGAGACCCCATCTGAATGAGGGCCTTTCTGCATGAAGTTTGCATGATCTCCACGTGTGTGTGTGTGTGTGTGGGTTTTCCCTGGGATTTCCGGTTTCCTATATCAGCTGGGATTAGTCACCAGTGCCCCCTGCGACCCTCATGTGGAAGCTAAAGCAGTAGAGGATGAGTGAGTGAGTGTATAAAGTAGAGGATCGTGTGACTTTGAGATTAAACTGAATAACTGAATCAAACAACTTCCTGGATTGTGAGAGGGTTGCAGAGAATCAACACCTCAGACTGCAGCCTTTAGCCATTTCCAACTTCCACTGAGTGCGCTTTCCACTTAATAGGTTACAGCAAGAAAACAGAGGCTGACCATTGCGTACCTTAATGAAATGAGAAAGAACACATGAGATGAAGTTGACTGCACGTAGGTAAGACATACTCTCCTTCTCCATCTCTCTCTCTCTCTCTCTCTCTCTCTCTCTCTTGCACACTATATGCATATACAGTACACACACCCTCTCTCTCACTAATGCATAATTAGTTGAAAGAGCTTTTAGTACATTCAATGAAAGATAATATTGACACAACACTGTCCCCAAGGCTTCCACTGAAATATGCAGCACTCATTTGTGGGACACACACACACACACACGTGCCTACAGTATGCATTTACATTTATGTATGAAGACACACACACAAAACCAACATATACGGGACCACCTTAGCAATACAGGTCTGCCTTTTTGTGTGTGTGTGTGTTAAGGAGAGAGTGATAGGTGGAGAGGGGGGGGCGAAGGATGACAGACTGCATGCTGACGCTAGTGTATGTGTTCTATCCCCAACACCCCCAACCCACCCACCCCGTTGCCCCACCTCTCTGTGTAGTTTATTTGGCCGTGATGAATCGGCTCGATGCACAGCACTGCAGCAGCCACAAGGAGGGCACACTCTCTCCATGCCCATCTCTCTTTATTACTATCTGTCTGTCTATCTATCTATCTATCTATCTATCTATCTATCTATCTATCTATCTATCTATCTATCTATCTATCTATCTATCTATCTATCTATCTATCTACCCTTTTTTCCCCTCCTCTAAGCACATCCCACATTTTTCCCCCTTTTCTACCATTTGTAACATTTATTTCTCCCTCTCCCTCCCCCATTTTCAACTATCCTTTTTTTTTTCCTCTCCCCGGCTTGAAAACAATGGAAAGACTGCAGTTTCTGCAGGTTTCTTGGGGAAAATAAACTACTGTAGAAACATAAAAAGTTATTTAATCACACTGTGTTTTTAGAAAGTCAGTTGCCTTCTTCCCGTGGTTCTTTTTATTTGTAATGTTAAATATGATCTTTCAGCTTTAGGTTCAATGGATTCATGAGGTAGCTTTCATTGTGGGCAGCTGTAATACTCCCCCCGTAAAACTCCGAATACCAGCTCAAAAAGGCTTTTATTTAATTTCAACTGTCCAGCTGTTTCCATGCTAAGTCAAGGTGTCATCATATCAACCAGCCACAAGTGACGTTAAAGGATTAATAAGGTGAAAAGTATATAAAAGTATAGAGAATATGGCTGGGTAGACAATCTAAAGATTATGCTGACCAGTAAGTCATGAAATCATACTGTATATGGTAAGTGATGTTACAAGTCACAATATATCACTGCATCCTCTAGAAGCATGGTTCTCAAACTGTGGTACGTGTACCACCAGATGTACTCAAAGCTTCCTCTGGTGGTAATTGGAGGAAAATCAGAATTACTGTTCTACTGTATAAACCAGGGTATGTGATCGGAGTGGCGCAGGGGAATTCATGCGTAGAAAATGAAACAACAAAAAAAATTATAATAAATTAAATAATAATTATCAGAGTCACCTTATCCCATGCTCCATTTTAATCTATTTTGGCTATACCAGTGTGTGAAGTATATGTGAGGAAGAGGAGGATGATGGGAGAGCAAATGATCTTTTAATAAATCTGCCTCCTGTTAAAAGTCTGTAGAGGACTTTGCTTGGCCTATTTACACCACTGTATTATAATGTTGATGATAATGGTGTTACTCTCCTGTGCAACAAATGAAAATAGACATACTATCTACATCATGTATGAGCCACTTGTTTGTAAAGATACAATATGATTTAAATAATATCATGATGACATCATTTTTAATGGTATTATTATTATTATTACGACATAAAAACGTAAGCATCACCTGATTTAGGGAGTGCAGCCACCGCTTAGATGCTTTTCACTAAATCATGTGTTACGAAGAATTAAACCAGAAAAAAATGAGTATGGATTTATTAAAAAAAAAAAGAAAAGAAAAGAAAAAAAGGAAACCTTAATTCCTTTCATCACACAAGCATGAGAATTAGAGACGCAGCTGTTTTCATTCATGAGCGGAAATATCCCTGTCACAATGAGGGAGGAGGTGCTGTGATTTTTTGGCTGACCACTGAAGTTGTGTGCGTAAAGTGAGCAGCGTCAGTTGGCTCTTAAGAATCACATTCAAATAACAAGACACAGTATTCTATGTAGACAATAAGGGGATCTATGTAATCTGACAAGCTCCCACTCTCAGTTCTAATCTGCTCTGTATGACTAATATTACTATTTTTGGTGTCTCCACGATCCATGATCCACCGCCTGCCACACTGCACATTGTGTTGTGCAATTTTTTTTCCCTGAACTTTTGACCTCAGTTCTCTGTCAGTCAACAAACCTTTTTTTTTTTTCAAAGATCATTTAACTCATCACAGCAGTGAATCAATTCACGTGTTCCTGCTCAGTCAACCAACGAGTGCAAATACTGTATATGAGGTTAGAGAAAAAAATATTATTGAGGAAGAAATAGACTTTTAAAACACATGCATACATATTAATCTGATTCAAACTGTACTAAATCAAATGTTGGACTTACACACAGTCAGATTACTATGCATGTATAGATTTAATTTTACCCAAACTATGCACACTCAGTTTCAATTCCTAAATTTAGGCCAAAGAAAAAAGAAGAAGAAGAAGAAGAAGAAGAAGACAACAACAGCAAGAAAAATATGGTGAAATTCAGGATGCTGCATGTTTTGTACTGACCAGAATACCGAGTTATGCTCTGCCAGCTCAAAGAATTTAGTATTTTAAAGTTCATGGATGGTAAGAAGACGTGTAAACCAAACAACTAACTGCCACGAGTGGAAACCAACCAATATAAAAAAGGTGAAAGAGGGCATATTACCACCTAGTGTGGCAGAGGCTGACACACTTCATTCAATAAATCGATTCCCTGCTAATGTTTGTATACTCGGACAAGGACAGTGGTCCTAATTAAACTGCGTAGAAGAGCAACCTATTTGTGCAATAAAAAAGTAATGATCCAGCACACACAATAACCCCATGAGTGTGAGCTAAATGACAGCCGTGTTTCATCTCACTTTTTCTCAATGTGACAAGTCAAAATATCATCAGTGGAAAGAAGCCTTTTAATTTGAAGTTGCTGAAAATGAAGAAGCTCAGCATTTTGTGCCTCTCATTATAACCTGAGCTCCACACTGACCTTCATACCTGCTCACAGTCGTTTCAGTCAGCACTGAGTAGACAGTAAAGGTACAGTACAAGGCCCTTTTTTGCCTTTAAACTCACTCCACTAGTGTTTTCCTTCCGAGTACAAACACCAACAACCAGAATGGTTCTCTTTTTTTGGGAGTCTCGTTGTGCTTCTTGAGCAATCGTGCACCTCCACTTTGATTTAAAAAAAAAAAAGGAAATCAACAACTGCAAAATAAAAGTAGAAAGCAATCTATAAAGTAAATGGTCCTGTACCCACTAATGTATGTGTTTCTGGCAGAGCTGTGTAAATGAGTTTAGCTGAACTTATGCAAATACGTTATACTGAAAATGATTATGGTCCTATTGCTCAGTGTGGTGCTAAAAGAACATAAGCAAATGTTAGAGCCAGTTCTGTAATGAGAACTAAAGCAAAGCAAAGTATCGAGGTAAACACATACTGTAAGTGGCCTCTGTTTGATTTGTAGCTGTACTGTGTGACACTGCATCAATATTGCGTATATATGTATTTGTTTCTTTACATTGTTAAATTGTTTTTATTTCCAAATGTTTAGAAACATTGATATAACAACATACTTTAAAGTCAAACCATACGTTTGAGGGACATTTTTATTTATATATATATATATATATATATATATATATATATATGTATATATATATATATATATGTATGTATGTATGTATGTATGTACTGTTTCATTTCGGTCAGTGGTTCCACATCTTATCAAGCATGAAAGACAAGCATAAAACATTTATTGGTGTGTCAGAATATAGTTTTGTCATCTAACTTCAATTTATCTGTGTTCCTGTAAAAAAAAAAAGTTGTTCAAACTATCTCCACCTGCAAAAGTAACATGCTTGTTACACACTGGTGCATCACTATGAATGATCTTATTTCTGTTACATAAGTTATAAAAATACATTTTTGCAGAAAGACCAAACTTTTATGAATGCAAGAATTTTCATTTTAATGAATTATTATTTTTATATTGCTGTGTAGATCCTGAAGGAAAGAATCTGAATACTTCTGTGAATATGTAAACACTAACAAATCTGCTGGCTGGTAAGTGAGCACATGCTTAAAAAAGTGGACTCTAAAACGCCTTTAGTTGTTTTATTTTTACCTGTGTTTACACAATGAAAAGTTGCTGAGCAAGTATACGCTTTACCTCACAGCACCTTCCTTCACGCTCATTAAATTACTGTATCCACAACAACCACTGCTGCTGCTGCTGCTGCTGCTGCTGCTGCTGCTGCTGCTGCTGCTGCTGCTGCTGACACTGCCGCCGCCTGCAGCAGCTCCACTGCAGCAGCTGGGGTTAAGTACCTCGCTCAGAGGGGCCCTCAGGGGCAAAGAGGCAGGAGCGTGTCGTTATCTTACTCTCAGTGTGCTGCTAGTTCAAGCCTTAAACTTTATAGTAAACAAACAAATAAGGCTTAGCTCTTAGGCTTCGATAATCGGAAAGGGTTTTTTTTTTTTTTTTAAGGAAAAATGCATCGCTACTGTATCTGCTCCGCCATAGTGGAGGGATTGGCTGATACAGAATTGATCTGATACATGTCAAAATAACACTGGATATCGGAAAAAGCAAAATAAATAAATAAAGGCTTCACAAAGCACAGGCTGTATGAGGACTATACATTTCTGCCACACTGCAGTGACCACGTGAGCGATGTGGACATACAGGTTAAAAGAACAGAAAAAGCACAAAATAGATGAGTGTAGTTTTTTGATTGTATCGGACACATACTGGTATGGGTTGATATGATATGGTTGTGATCAGACAAGAAAATGTGGCACCACTACCATGGTCAGTCAGCATTGGGTGCTTATTTCATTTTTGTATCATTGTTAATTCAACTTCTTTTGGTTTTGGACTGCTGGTCAGACAAAACAAGCCCCATCAAAGTGTCACTTTATCGGCTCCATTTTGGTCCATTTCTACATTTTATGAAACGTAATGAACGAAATCAATCAAAAATATAACCTAAACTTGCAGCCCTGACACTAACATAGACTAAACTTTGACCCATAACTGATCATCTCAAATTTACAACATGTGCACACACACACACACTGAGAGACAACCCTATGGGCCAAAACATACATATATGTCAATACTTAAACAGTGTCTTAGTTTGTCCCCTTATGTGTCCTTTTAAACTTCCTCTCCTCTTTGTGAGTGTGTCCTTGAAGTGGCCTACTTCTCCTCCATTCAAAAACTGCTTTGTCTTTTTAGAGACATTTTTCATTTCACAAATAAACTTCATGTCCTTCACTTTGTCTTTTCATCCATCTCTTTTCTTCACCTTCTCCCCCCCCCCCCCCCCCACTCTCTTACCTTATTTGACTCTTTGATTCCACTCGATCTCTTGGGAGTAACCCCTTTAGTCCTTTCCTCAGTTTTCTCATACTGTATGCTCCTCATCCCTCTTTCTTCTCTTCTGCTCCTCTCCTCTCTGTTCTTCCTCTCATCTATTCCTCCGCTCTCTTTAACTCTCCCTAAGCCTCTGGTCCATCACCTTCCTTCCTCCTCAGCTTACTCCAACCTCTCTCACTTCTCTGTGTGTGTGTTTGCGTATGATTGTGCCAGCTGGAAGTCTTGGGAGGAGTGAAGAGAAAATGTGTGTGTGTCTATAGAGATGCAGCAGCAGCAGCAGCAGGAGCAGGAGCAGCAGCACAGTGTAAGCATCTCCGCACACAGACTGAATGTCCACACTGAAGACAGACTGGCAGCTGGGCCAGAACCCACCGAAACACACTAACTCCCTTTAATGTGGGCCAAATCTCAGTACTGAGGCGATGCAAGCAGACACACATGAATGTGTGTTTTAGCATTTAGTTTACACTACTAAAATATAGATTATATTTATATTAATTTAATAATTACTTCTACGTAAGTAATAGCAGTTTTTGCCAAACATGTTCAGATACTGATGAAATATCAGAGAAAACACAAGCGGATACAGTACAGTCTGGGTTTATCACACTAATGCTTTTTTCTTCTTGTACTGGCTCTGGACCCCAGCACATTTGATTTGAAAGAAAATGACAGCTATGAGATTAAAATGCTGATTTTCATCTTTTATATAAGGGTCTTTACACCCACAGGGGATAATCAGTGTAGGAACAGTATATAATTTTTATAAGACCACATCCAGTTTTAGGGAACAGAAGGTAACTGTACAAGTCACAATGACATAAAGTCAGATTACATCATTGTGTTTAATATTTTTAGAGATTGTCTAAGCTCTCCAATCCACGTTCAGCTGGACATCTTCTTCTGATCCTCTGTTGGCCTGCACTGCAGCCACCCTCTTTGGCTTTGGTGAGTGTGTACTCAGAATACTGCACTTTTTAGATACAGCAAAAGTATCTCTAATGGAAAATGTCGAAACTATTTGTAGTGGCACCAATATCACACATTTCTTCTACTTTTGTGGAACCCAGGTTTGACATGAGCCTGTATAGTGAGGTCAGGTGATGACCTGGCCAGTAAATGTCTTCATGAAAATGCAACACTCTCCTTATACTTTCTGAGTCTGAGTGTGTTTGTACGACTGACCTGCAGAGCGCTGTTGAGGAAGCAGCTGTTCTGTCCCGGCTCGTTGCTGAGGCCTTTGCTGGGTGCAATAGAGGTCATGGTTCTCGGGGTCACCAGCCCCTGCACCCCACCTACTGCTCCACCACCTGATGCAAAATAGTTCCTCTTCCACGACATCACTACGTGGACGCCCCCGTTTGCACAGAGAGGCAGGAAAGGGGCGGGGCAGCAGACCAAACGACAGCCTCTATGTCACTCCCATGAGAAAGAAAGATGGAGAAAGAGAAAGCAGAGGAGGAGGAAATGAAGGGATGGAGACAAGGGAGGTGGTAAAAGTAGATCGAGGAGAAGTGATGAGTCTTGGAAGAGGATTTGGCACCCATATACCACTCCCTCTTTCCAGCCGTGTTTTACTTTAAAATCTGAATCCGTCCTCTTGCTGCATCTTGTGGTGGTTGTTGTTGTTGTTGTATTCCTTTCTTTTTTTTAGGTCCTTGGATTTAGAAGTTTGTGTTTGAGGACATGAGAGCTTGTCCAAGGTGTCCTTTGGCTGACTCTGTCAGATAAATGTCGATTAGGTAGCACTGCTGCTCCCATGTGGAAACTCCTTCCATGCTCTCTTCACTTTAACTTTGCCTGTAAGACACAAAGAAAGTAAGCAGTTAGGACTCTTTTAAGAACTTCCTTTAGCAAGATTATACACATTGATTTTTGTTTTAATGAAAAACTGCTTAATTCTGTTTTTTCAATCGCACCTTATTATGGGGTTCTATTGGGTTTTGTTAGGAAGAGCAGATAGTAAATATGTCCTGAATGTCTAGATCATATGTAATCAGAGAAGCACAGTGTGTGGTGAGGAAAAGCAAAAATAAAAATCAGGCAGTCTGTGTGTGTGTGTGTTTGTCATCAGACAGTATGTGTGCATGAGTGAAGTTGCATAACACCATAGGGCAGAGACTAACAAATCCGCAGTCTCTTCCCCCCAGTAGCTTACCCACTTTGCCAAAGCTCCCTCGCCTGGTTGTCAGGTTATGTTGCTGCCACAGCACCCTGTTGGCAAAAGGCCAAAGGGCGCAAGGATGCTGCAGCAAGCAGGCAAACAGCATGGGCTGTTGTCATGGTGATGGGCAAATGGTCTGGGATGGCAAGGTGGGGTGATAATCAATCACAGAAATTTGACAAAAACAACAAACAAATTCAAATTCCTAGAGGATTTATAAAAAGATTTGGCTGGCATGCCTGTTGGTGCACACGTGTGTCCACATCTTCCATGGCTAGTTACCATGGAAATAGGCCAAGCAGCAGGCACGTGGGGGGGGGAAGCTGAACCATGTGATTTAACAGAGAGACACACAAACTGTGTTTGCACTGGTTCGGAAAGCACACACAGAGAAAAGCACATGCACACACATATACACACATGGGTGGCAAGTGATGATGCTGATGTGTATTGATGGTGGAGAGTCCCTGAAGTCAGAGTGAGTCAAAGCACAAGTCAGTAAAACTCCCTGGCCCTGCACTGGCAGGCAACGGGACACTAGAACCTGTGGTCACAGGCAGGACCAGGACATTTCTACTTGTGATGTGGAGGTGAGGACACTGCTTGCATATCCAGACACTGTGTGTCCCGACTTGACTTTGAGCATCAGGGACATGTCAGAAAGTCAGACCTTGTCTTCTTTGGTTGTCAGGATGGAGAAAGGACTAATTTTCAAACCTAAACAGAACCAGCAGCTTTCTAAATTGTCTTAGGGCCTCTAAAACATAAATATAAAAAATACATGAATGCAGATGTCTAGGTAGAATTTAATCCACTGGTGTTGCAGAGACTAAAGTGACACTTACACATATGCTTCACTTTAAAACTTGATAGTGGACGTGGCTACTTTGTGCCCGGAGTTGGAAGTTAGCAGAGCAGAAGCAAGAGTTACAAATGTCCACTGTGGCTGTCTAACAGGAACACTGACAATGAGGAGGACGGCCATGTCTGAGAGCTCAGTTTGGACTGTGCAGTATGGAAGCTTACACACATGAACATGATTTAATTGCCTGGCTCCTGTGAAATAATGCTGAAATATTTGCATGACCTGATTCATTGCCAGCACTTGCACTGAAGTTGATCAACAATTAATTCATAATGCAGTTTTAGAAATGAGTGACGTGGGCCCCATTCAAAGTGAATGAGCACAGTTGATTATGTAAGACTGACATAATCCTATTGTGGCATTTACTGCACACAGGAAATTATTTGTTTTATATCAAGACAGGGGCAACAGGAACATTGCGCTAGTAAAGCGAGACTGCTGCAAACAGGTTGGAGCATGACGGAAAACATGAAGGAGTGCCAATGAGAATGTTTCAGAAGCGAAGTCTTCTACTCAAAAAAACTCAATTGTTGAGGAGTTTGACAGGATAAACACTGCATTTCGCCCCCATACTGCTGCTGTTTACACTCAAATAGGGATGCACGATAATAGACTTTTTCCGATGTCTGATATGCTGATATATTGTGAGAGCTTGGGCCGATAACTGATACCAATACTGATATTCAATATACATTACATTTTTTCCCTGCACCCAACTGCAGAGATCATTTTATCTCCTCTGTAGTAATACATACTATTTTTTATAGGTAGCAGGTTATTTAGCCTACTGTTGTAGTTTCTAGTCATATCGGCAGATCTTGGTGTGTTTGCAGATATCACATTGTAAATGTGCCAGTACCCGCTGAGTCAGGTCTGATAGTTTTGCTTGACAGAACCTCTTTTCAGATGAGGGACTAGGTTAAAAAAAATAAAGTTACTGTAACATAATAATAAAAGTAAGAGAACAGAGGCAGAATAACAACATCATCAACAACGTAAAATAACTAAAGGTTATATGACTAAAGGTTACTGTGACCTGGATGACTGAGAGTCTTCACAGACAACTAAAGGTTAGCACTGCAGCTTTAAAGCAAACCCTTTATATCTGTCTCCTCTCAACCCAGTCTTGTTTCTTTGTTTATCTCATTATCACTTCCACTGTGCAATTTCTCATCTCACCTTCCAGTACGTGACCCTCTACTAAACTCTTTCCCTACAGATTTTTGAGGGATTGCAGAGAGATGATCCAATGACAGAATGTGGAAGGAAGGTGGCTCAGTGGCTTCTTGATCCCATGCTGCAGTGTGACACTTCCCTGATCCTCACAGCTGCGATTAATGTAAACATGCTACAACGACATCCCTCCGCATCCATCTGCTCCTCCATCAGATCAACTTTCAAGAGGAATAACCTGACATTTAACCCATGGATCAACCATTCTTTCCACTTCTCTGTCCCTCTCTTGAACTGACTTCCATTGGCTATTGTTCTATTCTCTGCCTCTATCATTCCTTTTCATTTGCTTTGGGGAGATCATGAGACTGGAGTTTTGGTGAAAGATCCTTGCCTAAATTACAAGGTAATTTATTTCTCCTCCATGGCAGATTTAACATGACGTGGCTTTACTGCGTTTCCATCCAAAGTATGAAAACATTAAGCATCAATCTAGAAAAGCTGAATATAAAAAACTTTCCATGTTTCCTCATTTTACATCAGTTTAAACTGATAATATTCTTTTTAAAACTCACAATTACTCAATAAGTCACAGTACGAATACCGAGGTGTTAATATTTGTCTGAAACAGTGTATCCCACACTTTACTGTATACTTGTGACTTCTTTTAGAATTGTGATGCCAATTTTTCTGAGGCATATTTTTTTTGGTTTTGATCAGCCTCACCAGAGAATAACGGTTGTCTTGTCTGGTAAAAGTGTCCAGTATTTCACATTCTCTGCAAGTATTACAGTTATTGTCACTGTTCCACAGAATGCAGTGGTATTAAAGATGTTGCTCTAACTGCCTCCACTGTGTCTGGCTTTGCAGATGGTTTTGAAACCTGACTGTGGGGATTTTCTTCCATTCAACCACAAGAGCATAAGTGAGGTCAGTCATTGACGTCGGGAGATATGGGTTGGGTCGAAGCCATCTGAGAAGAGGAGGATGAGGTTGTGGCCAGAACTTTGCAAACGAGGCCACATCTTTCACAAGAACT